>CM062267.1:10325611-10764941 GCA_031216635.1 Dissostichus eleginoides | reverse complement strand
GATCTCGCGAGACCTCGCAAAAGATCTCGCGAGACCGCGCAAGATCTCGCGAACCCTCAAAAGATCTCGCGAGACCTCGCAAAAGATCGCGAGATCTCGCAGACTCGCAACAAAGATCTCGCGAGACCTCGCAAAAGATCTCGCGAGACCTCGCAAAAGATCTCGCGAGATCTCGCGAGACCTCGCAAAAGATCTCGCGAGACCTCGCAAAAGATCTCGCGAGACCTCGCAAAAGATCTCGCGAGATCTCGCGAGATCTCGCAAAAGATCTCGCGAGATCTCGCGAGATCTCGCAAAAGATCTCGCGAGATCTCGCGAGATCTCGCAAAAGATCTCGCGAGATCTCGCAAAAGATCTCGCGAGATCTCGCAAAAGATCTCGAGATCTCGCAAAGATCTCGCGAGATCTCGCAAAAGATCTCGCGAGATCTCGCGAGATCTCGCGAGATCTCGCAAAACCCCTTCGCGAGATCTCGCGAGATCTCGCAAAACCCCTTCGCGAGATCTCGCGAGATCTCGCAAAACCCCTTCGCGAGATCTCGCGAGATCTCGCAAACCCCTTCGCGAGATCTCGCGAGATCTCGCAAAACCCCTTCGCGCGATCTCGCGAGATCTCGCAAAACCCCTTCGCGAGATCTCGCGAGATCTCGCAAAACCCCTTCGCGAGATCTCGCGAGATCTCGCAAAACCCCTTCGCGAGATCTCGCGAGATCTCGCAAAACCCCTTCGCGAGATCTCGCGAGATCTCGCAAAACCCCTTCGCGAGATCTCGCGAGATCTCGCAAAACCCCTTCGCGAGATCTCGCGAGATCTCGCAAAACCCCTTCGCGAGATCTCGCGAGATCTCGCAAAACCCCTTCGCGAGATCTCGCAAAACCCCTTCGCGAGATCTCGCAAAAGATCTCGCGAGATCTCGCAAAAGATCTCGCGAGATCTCGCAAAAGATCTCGCAAAAGATCTCGCAAAACCCCTTCGCGGTTGATCGATTTTTACTTTGAGCTTGGCCTAAAATATAAAGATATAACATCAGTGCTTGGCAATAGGCACGGGTTTCACATAAGTGAAAGACACCTCAAGAGAACACTCAGAGCGAGGGGACATGCACGTCGCAAAGCATACTCTGAGCTGAGTTATTGAGTAGGTCATAATCACGGACCCTACACGGACCCTCACTGTTGCGGTAAGCGTGTTGTAACTTCCGGTTGTCACCTCTGGGTATCCTGTGTGCCTGTTCTGCTGCTGATAGCTTATATTATCTTAACTTAATCGATCGTTTTAAAACTCTTGATCACGGCAACTGCCTGACGTTGTAATCACACGTTACTACAGCTTAAGCACCCACAACTCTCCTTCTCTTAGCGACTGTAACTCCACAGTTGCCTACACTCTTTTCGGGTTTACTAACGGTAGCTACTTTAGCTTGATAGCTAGCCATGGCTCCTTCCCCACCCTCGGGTGCTATTTCCTGCTCTACCTGTCTCATGTTTGGTTACTTCCCTACCTCCTTTACTGGTACCGATACATGTGTTAAATGTAGTATAGTTGTTAGGTTGGAGGCGGGAATCATAGCCATAGAAGCCCGGCTCCGCATTTTAGAAAGTAACTCAGCTACAGTAAAGCCCATGTTAGTCGGTGCGGACGGCAAGAGGTAGCTCCTACTAGCCGTCCCCCGACAACTCCCGAGCAGCAGGGAGACTGGGTGACTGTTCACGATGTTCTGCTCTTATTGTTGTTCCTTATCAAATATTTAAGTGCTTTATATATAGCCATTTTCATATCATGTAAATCTAAATGATCTGAAGCTTTATAGGTGGAGGGTGGGTGTTACAAAAATGATTATGATTTCTACATTTTACATGATGTTACCTGATGAAACGTATATTAAAGAGACTGTTTTTAAAGGAAATTAATGTGTTTTGTGGACTATTATTTACTATAATTAAAATTACTATCATTAAAATATACTATCATTACTTCAACTCTTTATTTTATAAAAATATTTTATTATTTTTTGTATTTATCTTTAACTTTTTTTCAATCTTAAATGGAACAATTGTCCGTTAACAAATAAAACTGGATAAATATTAATGTTTGTTCATAAAGAGATTTTATTTCAGGGCAGAGTGTTAATGGGCTCAGGGGGAATTGCGTCAGGGGTTCTTCCCCTGTGTTCCTTGTCGGTTCATTGTCTTTCCTGTCTCCCTCCATGTTGGTCACGGTCAGTTCTTGTGTTGTTGCTACCTGTTTGATTCATGCCATGTTTTTGTTCATCAGCTTTTAAAATAAAGCTCGCTTTTTGTTCCTAGACCTTTTTACCTTTTTTTGTATTCTGCATTTGGGTCCTACCTTTTTCCACGCATTCTAACACATTCAGACTGGAATAAAACCAGGCAGGTTTGGACAAACGAGACCCCTGGGGGCCCAGACTGTATGGAGTGTGGCTGCTGCTCCAATGGGGCTTTTATGGTTTATACACTTGTGTTTGTCTGTTTTTTATTCTCCGTTTAAGTGGAAGGTTATCTTTATTCATGTAGCTAGTGCTTAGTGTACTCTGGTCAATTGTAGTTACTATACCCAGAATGCATGTCAATAAAGTAGGACTGGCCCTTTTCCCCCACACTTCAAGCACTACCTGGGGGTAGTTTCTAGAATAATCAAACGCCCTCACTTGTAAGGCATAAACTACCGCTCATTAAGTTCTGGATTGTTCTGTCCTCTCGGGTCACTGTCAACACCATGTTGAAATATCAGATGAAGTCGAGCAGTGTCATTTGAAGTGGATTTAAAGTTGAATGTAAAATGATGTGTGTGTGAAGGTGAATGGCCCCTGCAGTGTGTGTACTGTACTCTACTCATTTCAGCCGCAGTACGGCAGTGAAATGAGGTGAATACAGATTAATTAACAGTGACTGATGTCTAAACTGGGTCCTAATCAAAGGTAAAACAAGTATTCAGATCCTTTACTTGAGTACTGCATACTTAAGTAAAAGAATGCAAGTATGATTAGGAACATGTACTTATAATCTAAGGTGTAAAAGTAGTTATTGCAGAAAAACTAAAATATTCAAATATTTTAAAGCAAAAGGAGCATATCGTCACATTCAAGAAGCTGGAGCTGTGAAATATCTTTTCAAAAACAATATACCAAACAATATGATGGGTGGTTTATTCTGTCTTATTTCAACATCTGAAATATTTATAAAGTAATTAGTAAATAATATAAAAAGTACGTAATGTAGAGTAGTTGTACATATCATAAAAATGAAAATACTCAGGTAAAGTGCAAATACCTCAACTGTGTACTTAAGTACAGCGCCTGAGTAAATGTACTTACCACCACTAGTCCTAATAGGTACTACATAACTATAGCTACTGCTGAAATAATAATTAATCCAAAATTGAAATGTTTGCCAATGTCTGACTTGTGACTGAATCATCTCTTTCAAAAGATAAATCGGTCTATTTGTACGTTATTTTTTACATTTACACAACGTGATATTCTGACGGTTCCCAATGAATCCTCGTGCTAACAACAGCTAGCTAGCATGTGTTTAATCTCTTTGCAACTGTAGCTTGATATTGTTTGCAACATCAATGATGTTTGTTTTAACATGGGCCTCCCTACACTTTATTGAGGCCTATTTTAATATACATCTCAATGTTACATGTATACAGACGTATAGGGATCACTGCTATGACCTTCATTTGGCCAGTGGTGGAATCTCACCAACACAATTTACACAAGTGCTGTACTGAAAAAAAATGAGAGAATAGAAAGCCTTTATTGTCATTATACAAAAATGTACAATGAGTACTGTACTTTAGAATTTTACATTTTGTAGGCAAATGTTTTACCCACTACATTTATTTCACATATGTAACTATTTGATTTGCAGAGTTAGATTATAATACAACATATACATTAGCTAAGTTAAGATGTGTAAGGTAACATCATTACCATTAACCCCACTTTTACAGTTTAAGTGCAACATTAAATTATGAACACATTAATAATAAACTATATGGTTCTTATTTGTGCCAAACTGCATGACGAGTACTTTGCTTTTGGTACTTAAAGTATAGGTTGGTGCTAATACTTTTGTTCTTCTACTTAAGTTCAACTTTGAATGCAGTACTTATTCCACCTCTGCATTTTTTTTCTTAAATCTATAGGAGAAAAAGACAATTAGAAGAAATATTGTGAGATTACATTGTGATAAAACACAGAGATTAAACCATCCCGACACTAATATACTGTATTAACTGGCTGTTTAATATGAGCTGGTTTATAAATGTGCATGGCCACCATCACCGCTACAAAGACTGCCCAGCGATCACATGACATGAATGAAAGTGAGCCTTTACCCTGATTAATATCAAAATACTAAAATAACAGCATGATAAAAATAACATGAGCAAATAAACATTTCCCATTCAAACTTTTACAGGCTTGTGCTTAATATGCCTTACAATTTATTCTAAAGATATATTAAACACTATTCATAATCACAATATGTCTGAATGGAGATGTATTCTATGCTAAGCCTATCAATTTCACTGTCCAATGCCCATGATCAATAGGTGTCATGATGCTGGTGTTTAATATTTCCTGTTTTATTTTGAAATTATTTTCTCTTTGTGTCTTGTCTAGTTTCACTTTCTGTCTTTTTGTTTTCCCGTCTGTGAGATCGTATGATTGTGTTTTTTCAAAGCCTGTGTCATTCTCCTGTGGTCTGCAGTATCTCAAGGGGTATCACCACAAACAATTCCAAGTATTTTCAGGTACATTAACTTGATTAAGACGACTCTAAAACCTCACACCAGATAACCCTGTAGAACCATGGAAAACAGGAATAAATAGTGTACAGTTTCAAACCTCCTCACTTTAACGCTGGAAGAACACCAAAAGTGGAAAGGCTTATAGAAAGTGTGGATACAATGTGAATGGCACAGTAAAACAATGGGGCACTCATTTCCTTCAAAAGGAAAACTTGAGAGACACTGGACGCTGCACTCGGTCAGAAACCAGAGGAGACTGTGAAGTCCCCCGTAGACGGACCACTTTTGGACAAAATGTCCTCTCCATTAAAGGCAGCTCTTTCTGGAATAGCCTCCCAACTGAGATATGGGATTGTCCCACTCTCAATAGTTTTAAAGGTCAACTCAAAGAATGGATGAGAAACAAACAGACGTGCAATCACCGCTAAATGCACTTTAACACGGGGGTATCTTCTCTTGCACTTTATATGTCGTAGCTGCTATATTGTATTGCCATGTGGTAAATACTTGTGTATGCTGCTCTTGCTCTTTTTGCATATCATGTATTTGTTTTTGCTATGTATATAAAAAAAGTTAAAGCAAAGTCTCATACATGCAGTATAAGACCATTGTGTTCAACAGTGATGTACAGTAACCAAGAACATTTAATCAAGCAAACTTTTGAGATACTAGTACTTTAATTGAGTATTTACATTTCTGCTACTTTGTATTTTTACTCAACTTTTATTTATACAGTTACTCAATCCCTTTAGTTACTTCACAGATGTGGATGAATGATGTGAAATATAATAAAGTGTTAAATCAGACTTTAGTTCCACCTGGAGTAAATTCACAAGCTACCCTGCAGTATACAAAGTCATTCAAACTAGCTGCACCTTTACCAGCTTTGAGAACACTTTAATGATCAATCATTATAAAACATATCATATTATTCTGAAATGGACCAATCTGCACAATGACTACTTTTACTGTCGCTACTTTAACTATATTTTGATGCTGATACTTTTACTGTAACAGAGTATTCCTACACTCTGGTACATTTACTCAAGTACAAGATCTGAGTACTTCTTCCATCTCTGGTGTTGGATAATAAATGTTGTAGTGTTCATGTTATTGTGTCCATGACTTGCATCAAACTAACTGAACCCAGCTTTTGGCTTTCACCTAAAATATAGAACAAAAAAACCTGAATTTTTAAATGTTTCCAGCAAAATGTAAAAACTCAAGACTCACCCATTCCTGGGAAGCCAGCAAAGGGGTTATAGGAGAAGGGCATGGGCCACTGGTAGGGGTGGAAAGGGGGTGGGGGTGGAGCATGGACGTAGAAGACAGGCCGGCCAGGGAGGTGGTGTTGGAAGTGGGGGGGTTGGAAGTGGGGGTGGGGGGGTTGGGGTGGAGCTCCGTGGTCTTGGCAGGGGGTGTATAGTCCTGGATCATGCTGATCAGAGGACGGCCCACCACTGTTAGCCCGAGTGTTTCCATGCACTCTGCTTGGGTGAGCTGAGGGAGGTTTGTTCACAGCTTTCGCCGCCATATTGGACCTGCAGAGGAGGAGGATCTGTCAGGTGTGGATCCACAGCAATAATTCTAAAGAACTGTAGATCTGAGCAAACATTACACAAACAGGATGACACTTTTTGGGAGCATTTTTTTTTGGGATAACATTTACTAGGAGTATTTGGACCAAATTCAGTGTATGTTTACAATGTTATAAAACGATGCACTGCTCAAGAAAGGGGGAACAAATAACCACTGCAGTTAAGATAAGACATTCACACCTAGCTACCTCTCAAGCATTGCTAATGAGGGCATTTCAGTTATGTTTCTCACTTTGGTCTGTCTTTGTTGCAGTGGCTAGAGACCTGCATCTACACATGAATATTAGACATTTAGATTCTTCAATATACACAATTGTTTGCCACCAGACTTTTAATGTTCATACACCAAGCATGTTAGGGTGAAATAAGTCGTGTTGATTTGTGGTTCTGAACCCTTTAGTGCTCTCCTCGCTCTCTGTACCAAAAATGACTTGCAACACCAAAACATACATTTGGAAAGCTTGAAGCTCTGATCTCAGATGTGGAACAAAAGTAAATAAAGCCAATGAATAAAAATGGAACACACTAGATAATATTGAACGAAAAAATGAATCATCAAACCGTTGGAAACGTTATAGTAAATCTCAGAGGGTAAGGGCATGGAGAAATCTGAACACAACCAAAGAACTGTTTACAGTATAGAAAACCCCCAATGTGTCAGGGAGAAGAAAACACTGAATTTATCAAAAAGAATGACAGCCTAAGTACCCAGATTTTAAATCAGAAAGCTCCTGCCAACACTCCAAAAAATGATGCTTCCAAATCTTTCCTAAGCATTTGCTATGTTGTCTGTTATAAAGGAAATGTTGAGTCACTTTACCTGGTTGAGGACTTGATATGTCGGAGCCACACACAAAGTGATTAACCGTGAGACTCACACACCTGAGTTTAAGTAGCTGCTGATCAGCCAAGTGTGTTCACCATCAGCTGATGGAACACCTAATCAAACACTCATATTCAGATGTCATGCAGCCATTGGGACAGTAGAGGGAGCCAAACAGTTAGACACATTTTCCTCTTCAGGTCAGTCTACAGCAGGGCCGGACTCTTACTTTGTGTCTGAGGTTCCAGGTTCATTACTGAGGTCTGTTGGTTAGATTAATCTGCAGCAATGCATCATATTCTATAAGATGATGTGTTTGTAACAGTGCCCTGTGAAAACCGCATACTGCTTAAGAGTCAACTTTTCACATGTTTTCTCAGAGAAACAGCCATGTTTTATCTTTGTGATGATGCATTTCCCTAGTAGAAGTATACAGCTGATGAACTTAAGTAAAGTAGAAGTAAAATATAGCAGCATTAGGACAAAAACCACCAGACTCAGAGGCAGTTTCATTCCACAGGCCATAAGACTATTAAACACCTGAACTCTGTAAAGAACATCCATAAACATACATCAGTTTGCATCTTGCAATTTAATTTTCTATGAATCATATTCAATTTACGTGTATTTAGTCTCTTCTATGCACTTGCACTATTTTATTTGTATTTACTTGCACATCTCAAAACATTCTCTTGCAATATTTGATTAGTTTTATGTCCTATATATATTCATGTTGCACTGTTGGAGGAGCCTGTGACTTCAGTTTTTCATTGACATACTGTATGTACACTGTAGCTACCGTGCACATGACAATAAAGCCTTGAATCTTGAATAGTATCTTACATGAGTACTCTTTTTAAAGCACTGGATGAGCAGAGCCTTAGCTGAAGCACCTCATACTCTGTTGGTTATTCATCAGACTCAGTGCTGTTCAGTAAGTTGATGGGGTGGACCTATAGTGTACAGGTTGTTCTGTTCAGTAAGTTGATGGGGTGGACCACTGGCGGCACATATCAGACCCGGGCCGGGGGGCGGGGCAACATGACAGGGCCCTTTAAACCCAATAAAGCTTGACAAAAATATCGGGAGTCCGGGGTGGTAATCTGACGCTCGTGCGTAAAAAGTCGCTCAGTCAGTAAGATTACAATTTAAAACAATGTTTGAAAGAAAAGTAACTAAAGAAAAGGTGTAATATTTAAGATTTCGTTTCTACAAAGGGTATAGAAACGAAATATATATCAGAGATAATAATGATATAACATGACATAAAGTCCAACAAACCACAAGGACAACGAAAACATAGCCTAATAAAATGACTACATTTCTGACACACCATTCACCATGGACAGCCAGCAGCCACCATGAGAGCAGAGCAGTGTAAAATTGGCACGGCGGCCCATACATTCACGTACAAGTAGGCTACTGTACAAATTAAATTTGAAGTGTAATCACCATGGTTGAAAGTGTGCCGGTCCTACCCGGTCCTTAGTACCGGAAAGAGATTTCCAGGCGGTCCGGAGGACCGGGAAGAATTGACAGCTCTAGCTCAAGCTCCACCCGTGGAATTTGAGCGTCTGTCACAAGCGCATCTAGTCGCAATCGCATTTCGCTTGTCCAACCGTCTCATGTTGGCTACAATACCGGTTTTGATGAAGGGTATATATACCAATATCTCTTGATGTCTGTTACACTTATGGTTGTGATATCGTCTATTTTTTTATGTGTTATTATAATGTGTCCTTATTGAAATGTTCCAAAAAATGCATTTTTTATTTCTCTACATCTTTTTTACGCTGATTTCAGCCTGTTTGATTCTGTAAGGTTATATGAGCCCAATGCTTGCTGGGAAATTATGCAAATTCGTTTGTTGCCCAGACCCAATCAGAGCAATATTTGCTTTTTCCCACTTGATCAGAACAGCGGCAGGAGAAAAGAATGGAGTGACAGCTAGAAAATTAGGCTACGTGGTAATTAAAGCAAAAATGCAAACGACGATTCTTCAGATGTTTAAGAGAAAGGAGAGAGATGAAGAAACTCAGAATGTAATTAAAATTAGAAAAACAACGCCCACAGATGACACAGGTGATGATGCTTATTTAGCCAGAGAATGGACATGAACCTGGCCATGATGAATATAATAAGTTAGCTAACTAGCAAACTGTATATCTCTATAAGGGGTGCCCAACCAGTCGGGGAGATTCCCAGTCGATCGCGAGATGTCTAAAAATAGAACAACAATATTCTGTTTTATCGTTAATGTCCTACAACAGGGGTGGCCAAACTTTTTGGCTCAACGGCCACAATGATGTATCAATGTGACAGCCGGGCCGGGGAACATTGTTTGGTTCCGTCTTGATTAATGTCGGGCTGAGGGTTGTTTTAATCTCATTCTCCCGCGCGCGGGGCGACGTCCACGCACAGCTGCGACGACCAGGGAGGGCGGGACTTTTCGCGGCGCGCGCGGCGTGTGGACAGTGGGGGATAACATAAATATCCCCCCCCCCCGTCAACGATCGCCAAAAACAACGTAACCCTACTACTGGTGCACCCCTCTAATCTCAGATGCACCCTGAGGAGTCTTACTCAGAACACAATATTTTAAGTAAGGGATAATGTGCAGCGACGCGGTCATTATGGGGAAAAGAACACCCGACAGGCTGATCAGGAGCCCGACGCGAAGCGGAGGGATCTAGATCTGCATGAAGGGTGTTCTTTTCCCCATAATGACCAAGTGTCATTATGGGGAAATGAAGGTCGGGGTAGCATTATAGTACCTGCAAGAAATTCAAACCACTTTCACCCCTGTGTATATTTATATAGTTACAACCGGCCCTTTGAGTGCAACCATAATGCTAATGTGGCCCACGATGAAATTGTGTTTGACATCCCTGGTTTAAATGATAAGGAGGCAGCAAAAGGAAAAGGGGGTGTTAGTCCACAAATGGCACAATAGCAGGAAGAGACCGCGACTTTTAAAAAGGACAAAGGTCACGTGCCCCTGGAAGCAGGAGGTTCACAAAACTGCACACATTTCTTCAAGTTCATCACTGGAAATCTGATGATGGATGTTTTTTTGTGGTTCAGGACGCTTTAAAAGGTCGTTAAAAACAGATAAAAACATCATCAAGGGGTGATAACAGTCTTCAGAAAGATATTTTTTTAATTATTTTTAAGAAACCATATTTAAAAAAAGGCCAACATTCAAACATAGCTTGAAAAACCGATCGCAGAGGGCGCAGTGCGGGCAGCTGAAGACGAGCGGCGGCAGGTGGGCCAGGCCGTGCCACAGCAGCGAGCACAGGGAGAGCTGCGGGAGGCGACACACCCCACAGCTCAGGCTCTGAGGACACACGTGGCTCATCAGGTGGTCTCTGACCGACTGTAAGGGAGGGGAGAGACAGGGAAGAGTAGATATGAGATCTCATGTATATATATAGACATTTTGCACTACTTTTTATTTTGTATTTTTGTATTTTATATTATATATGTTGCATTGTTGGAGGAGCTCAGGTCAGAAGAATGTCATTGCCATTTCTACACTGTAACTTTGTGCATATGACAATAAAACCTTTGAATCCTAAAACCTTTGAATCATGTGGCTGCAGGCAGATATCAAAATAATGCAATGGGGTTACTCTTTTCTCCATGATACTATTAATTTAATTATTAATTAATTTCTACTTTATTTGTTTGTTCTTCTATTATTCCAAGAGTAAACATTCACCGGAGTGACACAACTACAAGTTTTCTTAATAATCTAATAATATTGTTTATGTGGAATATATTGGCAGCAAATAACATTTATTTGAAAATGATTTAACAATCAATCTATTATCCGACAATAAATTCTAAATAATACTTTTCCATTTTAATTTTTTGGTAACACTTTATATTAAGGTACACAAATTAACCATCAACTAGTTGTTAATTAACATGCATGTTAGCAGTATATTGGCTCTTTATTAGTCATTATAAAACACTTATTAATGCCTTATTCTACATGAACATATTCTACAAGTAATAAGCCATTAGTTGAGAGTTTTCCTCAATAACCCTCTAATTAGTGCTTATTTTTTGCAAGTAAGGATTTTTTGTACATGAGTTTTGGTCTTAATATGCGCTGCTCAATATGGGCCTAATAAGGCAGTAGTACCACAAGAATAGTAATTCTTCCATAATAACACTTAACAAATATGATCTATTCTTATGTAACAAGACATGAAACTTTAAGTATTAATTGTTTCTAAATAACTCAAAATGTTGTATTTATATCTAAGAATATGTTTTGGGGTATTGACCGTTCAGCTACCAATAGCAAGGTGATATTGACCTGTATGTTTCATATTTGCACATTTATATTTTTGTAAAATTTGTACTGAAGGTTAGACAGGAAACCAGGGAACAGGAAGTAGGAGAAAGTGAACTGAATATAATGGCAGTAGACTGCTACTAATTTTCCCAATGCAACCTGAAGAGTAAAGGGTCAAGTCCGTCAGAAAGCAATGACTGTAAGTGTAAGTGTAAGCCTTACACTTACACTGTAAGGATTAGTAACATGTATTGTGTTTATGTGATGTCATTTGGAGATGTTTAAACACAATGAGAAAATGCGTTAGCATTCGCGCTAGCATTTGCGTTAGCATTCGCGCTATCGTTAGCATACATGGTAGCGTTAGCATACATGTAAGTGTTAGCCATACTAGCCTGTATACATGCTTATTGCACAGCTAGCATTAGCTTTATTTACCTTGTTTACACTTAGCGGTCCCATGTGTTAATCTGTGTTTGTTACACTTGCATGTATGAGATCATTAAGTGCCTTGTAACTTCTTTTTTTATAGTTTCACTCCGTTTGAATGTCAGTGGACTGCAATAAGTCAATAAAGGAGCATGGCTGCTCATTCCCTGGCTCTCAAAAGAGTTTGGCTGGCTGTTTAATCTATGTTCACACTGAGACAGTACAACACATAGAGAGAACAGTACACCTATTGTGTAAGTACATACAAGCAGGTCACACAGTATGATCACAAATACATACAATCTGTTAAAAATCTGTTTTTATTAAAAAGTACAGGCTGCATGTGTTCTCAGCCTTGGAGAAACTTGACATGTTTTGGTATGTGTCTGAATCTCTCTTTAGTGGTTCATTAATAAAACAGATATTTCAACGTGTGCCTACTTTGTTCATGTACTGTTGAGGTTAATTTCAGTAGTTGTGTGCTATAATGTATTTACAAAGTGTGAAGAGGAGGCAACTTTAGAATAGGGAACCTTTTCAGGTCAATTAGAGTCAAACTACTAGCTTATTGGTTATGAACAAGACTTCACTTTAAAATAGGGAACATATTCTTAGATAGAAATACCTAATTAGAGTCAAACTACTAGCTTATTGATTATGAACAAGACTTCACTTTAAAATAGGGAACATATTCTTAGATAGAAATACCTAATTAGAGTCAAACTACTAGCTTATTGGTTATGAACAAGACTCCACTTTAAAATAGGGAACATATTCTTAGATAGAAATACCTAATTAGAGTCAAACTACTAGCTTATTGATTATGAACAAGACTTCACTTTAAAATAGAGAACATGTTCTTAGATAGAAATACCTAATTTTGAGTTATTTAGACACAATTAACACTTATAGTTTCATGTCTTGTTACATAAGAATAGATCATATTTGTTAAGTGTTATTATGGGAGAATTACTATTCTTGTGGTACTACTGCCTTATTAGGCCCATATTGAGCAGAGCATATTAAGACCGAAACTCATGTACAAAAACTTCCTTACTTGCAATAAATAAGCACTAATTAGAGGGTTATTGAGGAAAAACTCTCAACTAATGGCTTATTTCTTGTAGAATATGGTCATGTAGAATAAGGCATTAATAAGTGTTTTATAATGACTAATAAAGAGCCAATATACTGCTAATATGCATGTTAATTAACAACTAGTTGATGGTTAATTTGTGTGACTTAAAGGTGGGGTAGGTAAGTTTGAGAAACCGGCTCGAGATACACTTTTTGTTATATTCCATGGAATGCTCTTAACATCCCGATAGCAATGAATATCTTAAGTGCTTTGACAAAAAATCCATAAAAAAATGTCATCTGTGGAAGCCGTAGTACTGTAAAAAGCACGACCAATCATCTGAGCCGGCCCGGCTAAAATAACTGGATGGCCTACCTGCCTGTCAGCCTTCCATCTGTGCACAAACTTATCTCGTGCCCTCATTGGTCATGTGCGCGTTCGTGTGTGTTGGAGGAGGGGCTCTGTAAGGAAGTGGCAGATTTTTTCCGGCTGTGTATTTTCAAATTCTAGCGCACTCGAGCTGGTTTCTCCAAAATTACCTACCCCACCTTTAATATAAAGTGTTACCAATTTTTTTTCTTACTTATGAGCAGTACAATTAAGAACGAAATCATATACAGTATGCTTGTAAATTTGAATAAAGGAATTCAATTCAATAGTGACGAGAAGCAGCAGAAAATGGCAACACCCAAGTTTCTATGTCCTATTCTCACGAGTGTTGAATATACATTTTGAAACACATGTTTATATTGCATAAAACCTGTGTAGGCGTTCCTGGATTTCTACACCACTCCCCACTACCAACTGAGGACGTCCTGTTAAGTGTGTGTGAGTGTGAGTGTGTGTGTGTGTTAATGAGAAATGGGAGGGTAGAAGCTCCTGGCTGCTTGATTGCTCAGATATCTGTTAACATCAGAGCTGGAAGGAGTCATCTGGTGGCTTCAGGCTTCACTCAGAAACACAGCGAGGCCTCAGGAGGGACCCTCACCCTAACCCTCTTCATCTACATAACGCGCCTCATCACAACAAGGTACAGTAGAGTCCAATTATATATCTTTTTGTGATGTAACAACTTGTTTCCAACATACATTTTCTAAATAAAAGGGAAAGCCTACCCGTACGAGGTCAAGGTCTAACTTTTATGGCAAGCCGATTTAGCTTTTATTCATTTCTGGAGGAAATCAAAAAATCAATTCTTACTAGTAAGAATGCAAATTCTTGATATCAAAAATGCAATTCTTACTAGTAATAATGTTTATTTCTGTTATCAAAAATATAATTTTAAATAGTTCGAATGCAAATTCTTGATATCAGAAATTCAATTGTAACTAGTTGTAATGTGTATTCTTGATATCAGAAATGCGGTTTTATCTAGTGAGATTTGCATCGTTTTTCTCATTCATTTCAATGGGAGTTGGAATTTGAACTAGTTAAAATGCCAATCTCTGATATCAGTAATTCATTTGTTACTAGTTACAATTAATTTGAACTCGTAAAAATACCAATTTCTGATATCAGGAATTCAATTTCAACTAGTCGAAATGACCATTTTTGATATCAGAAATACAATTTGAACTAGTTCAAAATCCTTTTTTTTATATCAGGAATTCAATTGTAACTATTTATGAATAAAAATGTAATTATAACTAGTAGCAATTGAATTCCTGATGTCAAAAAAGGATTTTGAACTAGTTCAAATTGTATTTCTGATATCAACAATTGAATTACTGATATCAGAAATTGGAATTTGAACTAGTTCAAATTCCAACTCCCAATGAAATGAATCAGAACAACGATGCAAATCTCACTAGATAAAATCGCATTTCTGATATCAAGAATACACATTACAACTAGTTACAATTGAATTTCTGATATCAAGAATTTGCATTCTAACTAGTTAAAATTCAATTTTTGAAATCAGAAATAAACATTATTACTAGTAAGAATTGAATTTTTTTATATCAAGAATATGCATTCTTACTTGTAAGAATAGATTTTCTGATATCCTCCAGAAATGAATAAAAGCTAAATCGGCTTGCCATAAACTTTAGCTATTCAAGCCTACACATATTGCAAGAATTTTGCAAGTCGAGGGTTACCATCAGACATCAGACTGTTAGTGGCATTATGGGTAATGTAGGCGTCATGTTTTTCTTAGAGAGAAAAAATGCATGTACACTACAGTAATACAAAATGTCTTGATATTTAGTCCTTTGTGAGTACAACAGTGTTGCTAAATATGTGCAGTAGTCTACTCTTTAAAGGGCCATCGTGCAGTATTTCGTGGAACAATACGCAGAAATGTAATAAAATATACAGAACTATGTTTATATTAGTGTATAATATAAAGATAGGGGAAAGGGTCCTCATCATGGAGTCTGAATACATGTTGCACCACCATGTACATTGGTTTAGAAAGGACAAATCAAATGCTCTCTAGACAGTGTATTTCATGCTGTAATGCTACTTGAAGTTGTTCTCCGACATGCTTGTAAAGCTGCGGTAACACCAGCCGCCTCCTGAGATGTATTGCTTTTAAAATATTGCTATGTCTGGGATGGCCTTTAAACTAGGTAAAGTTGGTGAAAGATACAACGGTCTCTCAAAGGGACGGGTTAGCCTTTGTTCAGTTCGGCTGCAATCTGCAATCAAAACACCAGATGTCGCCCAATCCAACCCACTGCTCCTTTGAATGACAAATGTGCAATGAGTCAGCAAGTATAACTTATAAACTAAACCAAATATTTACTCACAGCGCCTCAAAGTGAGACATTTATAACTGCCATTTGTTAATATCCGACTCTCAAACTACTTTTTGTAATATTCCAACCCAGCACGTCTCCCAACCTCCTCCTGAGTTTCTGTTGTGTAACATAATCAGATTAACCCCAGAATAAAACAGTTTTCTCTCTGCTTTTCACTCCAGACGATGAGCGCTCACGAGCACAACGCCACGCTGGAATCCTTCGACCACTGCCCCACCCACCTGGATTCTGCCGAAGACTACCGGCGCATCGCCCTCTTCCTCATCTACCTTTTCATCTTCATGGTGGGCCTGCTGGAGAACGTGCTGGTCATCTGGGTCAACTGGCGCCAACGCCACTCTGCCAACGGGGTCCTGTTCTGCGTCCTCAACGTGAGCCTGTCGGACCTCATGGCGATCGTGACCATGCCGTTCTTCATGATGGAGGTGACCATGGACAATGTCTGGCTGTGGGGTCGCTTCCTCTGCAAGGTGACTAACCTCGTCTACACGGTCAACTTCTACAGCAGCTCCTTTTTCCTGGCCCTCATGACCGCGGAGCGTTATCTGTCCCTGACCAGGCCCTCGTTTCCCGCCTTCTTCCCTGTGCTGGGCCGCCGCCGCTGGGTGCTCTGCGGAGGCCTTTGGGTGCTCTCCTTGTTCCTGGCGCTGCTGGAGAACGTCCACATGGATCTTCTGGAGAGGAACGAGCCGGGCTGCTACTGGTTACCTGAACACAACTTCACCGAGTGGTTTGTCTCCGTGGGTTTCCTCTGCCTGGTCTTCCAGTTCTTGGGCCCCGCCGCCATCATCATCACCTGCAACGTGCTGATCGCTCGTGCGGTTCGGACGGCGCCGGATGTTCAGGGCCGGCGGGACGTGTGGCTGGTTCACCTTTACTCCCTGGTGTTCGTCCTGTGCTGGTTGCCCTACCACTTCGTCCTGTTCCTGTTGATCGTGGACGACATCGACCCCTTCATCTTCAGCTGCAACACGATGGAGGCTGTACTTCTCGTTCAGCGTGGTGCACAGCCTGTCTCTTTTTCACTGCGTGGCAAACCCCATCCTCTACAACTTCCTCAGCAAGAGCTTCCGAGACAACCTGGTCAACACCGTGCTGAGCCAGTTACCCAGAGATGGAGCCGGGAACCAGCTGGGAGCCGGGACCGACGCTCCCAACGGAGGAGGGGGAGACCCGGGGAAGCAACGCAAGTTAAGTAACGCCAGCACCAGCCAGTCCGATGTTGGATCATAAAAACAAAGAAGCTGAGATGAGAAAACTTCACGAGACGTTTTCTAGGAATGATTTGACAGAACTGAATGGAGATTGTGCAGATCATCTCACTCTGGTCAGAGACTCATTGTGATGTTTGTTACAGCCTCACTCTCATAATCCATTTCCTGTTATGTTTTTGTTTTTTTACCATGTATCTGATCACATAGGAAGGCAGGAAATGTTTGAAATGCTTTTTTTGTTTTGTTTAAAGCTGCTCAATCCCACAGGAACCCATGGCAGTCTCTAAGGTCTCCTGGCACAGAATAACCGTGCCACAGCAGGAATGTGTGAAAACAAAGCTGATCGTGCCAGATAATCCTCATAAACATCTTGTGTTTAATTTTCAACAGATAAATCATTACTTCATTCTTATTTATCTGTTCCAGGATGCTGCTGTAGTCTACATTTTCTGTAACATATAATAATACTTCATAAAACACTGTTTGCGTTTAAGCTGCAAAACCTGAGCTTGCACTTTATCACAAAGAGCAGAAACGAGCTTTCGGGACGTGAATGTTTTTAAGCTTAAGTTTATTTTACCGAGACATTTTGCTGCTCTTGTACTTAGTTATCTCCCTTCTCACAGTCTTTATTACATTTACTTCCATTGCTGTCCATCTGGAATGTGTCACTTTCAACAGTTTAAATGATAAGGAGGCAGAAAAAGGAAAAGGGGTGTTAGTCCACACATGGCACAATAGCAGGAAGAGACCGCGGCTTTTAAAAAGGGCAAAGGTCACGTGCCCCTGGAAGCAGGAGGTTCACAAAACTGCGCACATTTCTGCAAGTTCATCACTGGAAATCTGATGATGGAAGTTTTTTTTGTGGTTCAGGACACTCTAAAAGGTCGTTAAAAACAGATAAAAACATCATCAGGGGGTGATAACAGTCTTCCAAAAGGCATTTATTTAATCATTTTTAAGAAACCATATTTAAAAAAAGGCCAACAATCAAACATAGCTTGAAAAACAGATATGTATAAAGGCAAATAACAGTTACACTGCATCATAAATACGAAGTAAGACACCTATCACACAGAAAGGTGATGGGCATTTAAATATCTCTACAGCACGCTCACACGCTCTAAACAAGTGAACACAGCATGTGGCTAAAATGCACATTCTAAAGGAAACATTCAACATAAAACAACACGTTTCATGATTCAATGACAAATAAAAAGCACTCTTAGGTGGATGGTCATGCTGTACCTGTGGTGTCAAAAATGTAACTTCAAAAAGTGTGAAAATAGTGACTGCAACTCTAGGAAAATAATGTATATGCTACAATGAGGTGCTACTTTAATAACAGTGTAATTATCAACCACTGACATAAAAGCCTATCCTCATATTAAAGTTATAAAGTTACAGACTCAATCGGAGTAGATAAATATGATACACTGCCATCAAGTGGTTGCTTTTTATCTTAGTTCAAAGAGACACCTCAGACTCAATGAACAGCATCTGACAGATTATTTATATATGTCCACTACGCTCTTAAAGTATAAACATGTACCTTCCCGGATATTCCGGAATAAGACCCAAATATATATATATATATATTTATTATTATTTTATATATATATATATATATATATATATATAGGCTATATGAAACATTTTTATTTATTTGTATTCTTACCTGAAGAGAATGAGGTTATGTGTTTGTTTGTATTTTGTTGTGTGACCAAGCCGACTGTTTGTCTTGTTGTTGTATTGTATCATAATGTTATGTGATCTGCACAACTGTAATGTGACACTGTCAATCACAACCGCTCTGTCATCTCTGTTTAATTTGTGTCCGAAAATCAATAAACAAAGTTTATAAAAAAATAAAATAAAGTATAAACATGTTAAAGAGGTGACGTAATAAATGGATAAACATAAAAGTAATGTGTGATTTTTAAGATTTAGCAATCCAAAAGTTCAATATTCTCCTACTTTTTTTTTACTTTGCACTGGTAGCGTTTCTCTCCTGTGTGGATGCGGAGGTAGGTGAATTCCCAGTGTGCGAAGCGTTTGCCAGAGTAGCGACACCGGTACCATTTCCTATGGACCCCCGCTGCGCCGACCCCCATGTCCTGCCCAGCGCTCCCGTTGGTCAGGAGTCAGGACCCCGAGGGCAGGCTGTGGATGGAACCTTGAAAAAATGTATCTGGCACGCTGAAGCTCATCCATCCCCAAACCCAGGTTGCTCATTTTCACAACCTCACGCTGAGAGGAGGAAGAGGCAAGGCACTCCAGAGGCTGGTCAGCTTTACGTTTTCCAAACCAGCCCGGGACCCCCCCTCCTCCACGCTCCTCCAGAGGTGGAGCGGAAAGACTGCGGGCACAGGAAGCAGTGCAGCCATAGGCGGCGCGTGAGGCTCAGGTTTGGGAAGGCTAAATAACTTTTTTTACCTGACGCTGCCCGCCTCCGGCGTCTATAGAAAAGAGATGAACTCAGAGAAAGTACCGCCTGCTGACCAATCAGAGCTCAGTGTGCGGAGTTTAAATCTATCAAGTCATATTACAGGATGAAGGAAATACAGTTTAAACTGCCGTATGCAGAGAAGACGCCGACGTGTCGCACTTATCATTCATATCACATCATCAATCAGATCATCGATCATATAATATCATAATATATCATATTTCCTTATCTGAGTCAGCTTCTCGAGCCGTATCTGCATGGCCGCGCAACACTTACATTGTCACATAGGCCTACTGTATGCAGAAGTATTATTTTAAGCAACACATTAGGTTGACGAAACACTCAACTCAAATGTAATTAAAGTCAGATCCACTCCTGTCTATGAGACAGTGATATCATAAAACTGTTGTACGCACGCATTCAAACACTCGGTAGTTTATTTATTTTTTAACCAGTTGTTCTATATTCACCTTGCAGGTGCAACTATGTGGCTTGTATCCTGGATTATATGTTTAAGTCATGGATGGTTAAAGTTCATATTTGTCTAATATTAGTTTACTTTTCATTAATGAAGTATGACGCTGCGCTGTCAGTACACTTCTCCCTGTTTGTGATTGGTCAAATGTTGCTAACCCCGCCTCTTTCAGGTGAATGCGCTCTCAGCTGGAGAGAGAAACCCTGGCTTGATTTACCGAGTTGATAACCAGCGTCGTAGGACCGTTTAGCGAGATCTCGTTTGTTAGGGTTGGTTAAAGGTGGAGTAGGTAAGTTTGAGAAACCGGCTCGAGATACACTTTTTGTTATATTCCATGGAATGCTCTTAACATCCCGATAGCAATGAATATCTTAAGTGCTTTGACAAAAAATCCATAAAAAAATGTCATCTGTGGAAGCCGTAGCGCTGTAAAAAGCACGACCAATCATCTGAGCCGGCCCGGCTAACATAACTGGATGGCCTACCTGCCTGTCAGCCTTCCATCTGTGCACAAACTTATCTCGTGCCCTCCTTGGTCATGTGCGCGTTGTGTGTGTTGGAGGAGGGGCTCTGTAAGGAAGTGGCAGATTTTTTCCGGCTGTGTATTTTCAAATTCTCGCGCACTCGAGCTGGTTTCTCCAAAATTACCTACCCCACCTTTAAGATAACTCAAACATATCAAGGGTATGTTGAACTGGCTACAGGGCACAGGTGGCTGCATAGAAGCGCTAATGTCAAAGACACAATCATTATACATTATATTTTTATTTTACCAGGATGCAGTGACAAAAATATTTGGGAAGGCTTAGCCTTCCCTAGCCTACAGTACCCGCCGCCCCTGAGTGCAGCTCCTCCACTCCTGCTGAACCTCCGTCTCCATCCCCGTCCGACCCGACTCTGAACACCCTCAGCGCCAGACGCTCCCGCTCTTTCGCCGCCGCCTCCTCTGCATGCGCCGCCATGTGTCGGTCCAGCATGCGGCACTGCACGAAGTAGAGGGCGCATTGCGGGCAGCGACAGGTGGCCCAGGCCGTGCCACAGCAGCGAGCACAGGGAGAGCTGCGGGAGGCGACACACCCCACAGCTCAGGCTCTGAGGACACACGTGGCTCAGACTGTAAGGGAGGCGAGAGACAGGGAAGAGTAGATATGAGATCTCATGTATATATATAGACATTTTGCACTACTTTTTATTTTGTATTTTCGTATTTTATTATATATGTTGCATTGTTGGAGGAGCTCAGGTCAGACACATTTCATTGCCATTTCTACACTTTGTGCATATGACAATAAAACCTTTGAATCCTAAAACCTTTGAATCATGTGGCTGCAGGCAGGTATCAAAATAATGCAATAGGGTTACTTTTTCTCCATGATACTGTCAGATGTCTTATGTAAAATCAGTTTTCTGGTATTAATTAATTTCTACTTTATTTGTTTGTTCTTCTATTATTCCAAGAGTAAACATTCACCAGTGACACAACTACAAGTTTTCTTAATAATCTAATAATATTGTTTATGTGGCATATATTGGCAGCAAATAAAATGTATTTGAAAATGATTTAACAATCAATCTATTATCAAAATGGTTGCCAATTATTTTTTTTGTGTTGATCATTTAATTGAATGATTGTCTCACATTGAAATATGAGATCTCATGTGGCTGCAGGGAAAGAAATACACAGTCTTACTTTTTCTCCATGATACTGTCAGATGTCTTTTAAAAAAATCTGTTTTCTGGTATTAATTAATTCTGAGCTAGATTTCTACTTGCTTTTTCTTGAGGGTAGATATTCACCGGAGTGACAAAACTACAAGTTTTCATAATTAATCTAATAATATTGTTAATGTGGCATATATCGGCAGCAAACAACATTTATTGGAAAATGATTTAACAATCAATCTATTATCCGACAATAAATTCTAAATAATACTTTTCTATTTAATATTTTTTTATTTATGAGCAATACAATTAAGAACGAAATAATTTACAGTATGCTTGTAAATTTGAATAAAGGAATTCAATTAAATAGTGACGAGCAACAGCAGAAAATGGCAACACCCACGTTTCTATGTCCTATTCTCACATGAGGGTTGAATATACATTTTGAAACACATGTTTATATTGCATAAAACCTGTGTAGGCGTTCCTGGATTTCTACACCACTCCCCACTACCAACTGAGGATGTCCTGTCATGTGTGTGTGAGTGTGAGTATGTTTGTGAGTGTGTGTGTGTGAGAGTGTGAGTGTGTGTGTGTGTGTGTGTGTGTGTGTGTGTGTGTGTGTGTGTGTGTGTGTGTGTGTGTGTGTGTGTTAATGAGAAATGGGAGGGTAGAAGCTCCTGGCTGCTTGATTGCTCAGATATCTGTTAACATCAGAGCTGGAAGGAGTCATCTGGTGGCTTCAGGCTTCACTCAGAAACACAGCGAGGCCTCAGGAGGGACCCTCACCCTAACCCTCTCCATCTACACAACGCGGCTCTTCACAACAAGGTACAGTAATATATTTTGTTGTGATGTAACAACCTGTTTCCACCATACATTTCTAAATAAAATGGAAAGCCTACCCATTCGAGGTCAAAGTCTAACTTTAGCTATTCAAGCCTACACATCTTGCAAGAGTTTTGCAAGTCGAGGGTTACCATCTAGACATCAGACTGTTAGTGGCATTATGGGTAATGTAGGCGTCATGTTTTTCTTAGAGAGAAAAAATGCATGTACACTACAGTAATAAAACATTTCTTGATATTTAGTCCTTTGTGAGTACAACAGTGTTGCTAAATATGTGCAGTAGTCTACTCTTTAAAGGGCCATCGTGCAGTATTTCGGGAACAATACGCAGAAATGTAATAAAATATACAGAACTATGTTTATATTAGTGTATAATATAAAGATAGGGGAAAGGGTCCTCATCATGGAGTCTGAATACATGTTGCACCACCATGTTCCTACATTGGTTTAGAAAGGACAAATCAAATGCTCTCTAGACAGTGTATACCTGAAGTTGTTCTCCGACATGCTTGTAAAGCTGCGGTAACACCAGCCGCCTCCTGAGATGTATTGCTTTTAAAATATTGCTATGTCTGGGATGGCCTTTAAACTAGGTAAAGTTGGTGAAAGATACAACGGTCTCTCAAAGAGACGGGTTAGCCTTTGTTCAGTTCGGCTGCAATCTGCAATCAAAACACCAGATGTCGCCAAATCCAACACACTGCTCCTTTTAAATGACAAAATGTGCAATGAGTCAGCAAGTATAATTTATAAACTAAACCAAATATTTACTCACAGCACCTCAAATTGAGACATTTATAACTTCCATTTGTCGTTTTTTGCTTCTTCTCATATGTTGAGGCTTTAATATCCGACTCTCAAACTACTTTTTGTAATATTCCAACCCAGCACGTCTCCCACCCTCCTCCTGAGTTTCTATTGTGTAACATAATCAGATTAACCCCAGAATAAACCTGAACTATTTCCAGTTATATGAAACAGTTTTCCCTCTGCTTTTCACTCCAGACCATGAGCGCTCACGAGCACAACGCCACGCTGGATTTATATAATGACACATTATGGATCGTCCACTGCACCATCGACCTGGATTCTGTCAGAGACTACCGGCGCATCGCCCTCTTCCTCATCTACCTTTTCATCTTCATGGTGGGCCTGCTGGAGAACGTGCTGGTCATCTGGGTCAACTGGCGCCGACGCCACTCTGCCAACGGGGTCCTGTTCTGCGTCCTCAACGTGAGCCTGTCGGACCTCATGGTGATCGTGATCCTGCCGTTCTTCATGATGGAGGTGACCATGGACAAGGTCTGGCTGTGGGGACGCTTCCTCTGCAAGGTGACTAACCTTGTCTACGCGGTCAACTTCTACAGCAGCTCCTTCTTCCTGGCCCTCATGACCGCGGAGCGTTATCTGTCCCTGACCAGGCCCTCGTTTCCCGCCTTCTTCCCTGTGCTGGGCCGCCGCCGCTGGGTGCTCTGCGGAGGCCTTTGGGTGCTCTCCTTGTTCCTGGCGATGCTGGAGAACGTCCACGTGGATCTTCTGGAGTGGGACGAGCCGGGCTGCTACATGTTGCCTGAACACAACTTCACCGAGTGGTTTGTCTCCGTGGGTTTCCTCTGCCTGGTCTTCCAGTTCTTGGGCCCCGCTGCCGTCATCATCACCTGCAACGTGCTGATTGCTCGTGCGATTCGGACGGCGCCGGATGTTCAGGGCCGACGGGACGTGTGGCTGGTTCACGTTTACTCCCTGGTGTTCGTCCTGTGCTGGTTGCCCTACCACTTCGTCATGTTCCTGATGATCGTGGATGACATCGACCCCTTCATCTTCAGCTGCAACACGTTGGAGGTGCTGTACTTCTCGTTCAGCGTGGTGCACAGCCTGTCTCTTTTTCACTGCGTGGCAAACCCCATCCTCTACAACTTCCTCAGCAAGAGCTTCCGAGACAACCTGGTCAACACCGTGCTGAGCCAGTTACCCAGAGATGGAGCCGGGAACCAGCTGGGAGCCGGGACCAACGCTCCCAACGGAGGAGGGGGAGACCCGGAGAAGCAACGCAAGTTAAGTAACGCCAGCACCAGCCAGTCCGATGTTGGATCATAAAAAAAAAGAAGCTGAGATGAGAAAACTTCACGAGACGTTTTCTAGGAAAGATTTGACAGAACTGAATGGAGATTGTGCAGATCATCTCACTCTGGTCAGAGACTCACTGTGATGTTTGTTACAGCCTCACTCTCATAATCCATTTCCTGTTATATTTTTGGTTTTTACCATGTATCTGATCACATAGGAAGGCAGGAAATGTTTGAAATGCTTTTTTTGTTTTGTTTAAAGCTGCTCAATTCCCACAGGAACCCATGGCAGTCTCTAAGGCTCCTGGCACAGAATAACCGTGCCACAGCAGGAATGTGTGAAAACAAAGCTGATCGTGCCAGATAATCCTCATAAACATCTTGTGTTTAATTTTCAACAGATAAATCATTACTTCATTCTTATTTATCTGTTCCAGGATGCTGCTGTAGTCTACATTTTCTGTAACATATAATAAAACTTCATAAAACGCTGTTTGCATGTAAGCTGCAAAACCTGAGCTTGCACTTTATCACAAAGAGCAGAAACGAGCTTTCGGGACGTGAATGTTTGGAAGCTTAAGTTTATTTTACCGAGACATTTTGCTGCTCTTGTACTTAGTTATCTCCCTTCTCACAGTCTTTATTACATTTACTTCCATTGCTGTCCATCTGGAATGTGTCACTTTCAACAGTTTAAATGATAAGGAGGCAGAAAAAGGAAAAGGGGTGTTAGTCCACAAATGGCACAATAGCAGGAAGAGACCGCGGCTTTTAAAAGGGCAAAGATCACGTGCCCCTGGAAGCAGGAGGTTCACAAAACTGCGCACATTTCTGCAAGTTCATCACTGGAAATCTGATGATGGAAGTTTTTTTTGTGGTTCAGGACACTCTAAAAGGTCGTTAAAAACAGATAAAAACATCATCAGGGGGTGATAACAGTCTTCCAAAAGGCATTTATTTAATTATTTTTAAGAAACCATATTTAAAAAAAGGCCAACATTCAAACATAGCTTGAAAAACAGATATGTATAAAGGCAAATAACAGTTACACTGCATCATAAATACGAGGTAAGACACATATCACACAGAAAGGTGATGGGCATTTAAATATCTCTACAGCACGCTCACACGCTCTAAACAAGTGAACACAGCATGTGGCTAAAATGCACATTCTAAAGGAAACATTCAACATAAAACAACGTTTCATGATTCAATGACAAATAAAAAGCACTCTTAGGTGGATGGTCATGCTGTACCTGTGGTGTCAAAAATGTAACTTCAAAAAGTGTGAAAATAGTGACTGCAACTCTAGGAAAATAATGTATATGCTACAATGAGGTGCTACTTTAATAACAGTGTAATTATCAACCACTGACATAAAAACCTATCCTCATATTAAAGTTATAAAGTTACAGACTCAATCGGAGTAGATAAATATGATACACTGCCATCAAGTGGTTGCTTTTTATCTTAGTTCAAAGAGACACCTCAGACTCAATGAACAGCATCTGACAGATTATTTATATATGTCCACTACGCTCTTAAAGTATAAACATGTACCTTCCCGGATATTCCGGAATAAGACCCGAATATATATATATATTTATTATTATTTATATATATATATATATATATAGGCTATATGAAACATTTTTATTTATTTGTATTCTTACCTGAAGAGAATGAGGTTATGTGTTTGTTTGTATTTTGTTGTGTGACCAAGCCGACTGTTTGTCTTGTTGTTGTATTGTATCATAATGTTATGTGATCTGCACAACTGTAATGTGACACTGTCAATCACAACCGCTCTGTCATCTCTGTTTAATTTGTGTCCGAAAATCAATATACAAAGTTTATAAAAAAATAAAATAAAGTATAAACATGTTAAAGAGGTGACGTAATAAATGGATAAACAGAAAAGTAATGTGTGATTTTTAAGATTTAGCAATCCAAATGTTCAACATTCTCCTACTTTTTTTACTTAAAACTCGTGATAAACTGAATATCTTTTGGGTTTTGGTTTGGAAAATACACAAACAATTTGATGATGTCACCTCAGAATCAAAATTTACTTTAAAATAAATGTTTTGTCATTTTACATCAGCCAAAAAAGATAAATAAAAATATACAATAGTTCCAGCCCTATTCTATTGATACTATCAATAGAATTTATAGAATAGAATCAATAGAACAATTGTGGACCACAAATTGCTATCAATTTGATAGCAGTTTCTGGTCCACGACAACCAGACACACAAGAAGTGTCAGCGAAGCGAAGAAGAGCTCGTCAGGCGTCCACAGTGGGCAGCGGCTCTTTAGAGTGATCGTTGTACATGAAGGTCTACTCGATGTTGAAGTCCAGCGGCAGGTGGTCCTTGTGCAGCTCCATGTGCGACGCCACCATCTTCAGCGTGGAGAAGAATTTAGGGTGCATTTCACATCAACAAAACAGTACAAAAAAAGTGTTCTTTCTCAATAAAACAATCAGTGGTTCAAGTTAGTATATTCCTCAGTGTAACATATCCACTAGTTGCAAAGCTTAAACATTTTTTTATGTTATCTATTTTAGATATTTTAAATTTGAAAAAATGAGGTGCAACATAGTTGACAATGAAACTCAAACATTTGATGCAAATAACATAGTTGACTGGACACATTATTAACCATCAGCACTATGTTCATTTCAAGGCAGAAGTGCACAATTCCATTGATAATGATGTGTAATGATGTCTACATGTCATACAAATTGTCAACTAGGTTACCTGTCAACTAAGTTACTACAGTTATTACATTACTGGGTAACTTAGTTGACAGGTAACCTAGTTGACAATTTCCCTATTTTGACCCATCATTTCAATGGTAGGCCTTGCCTGGATGACCACATGTCATTTTCTTGAACAGGTTAACATCACATTTGAACATATAATTGAATTAAAATCATTAAACAATTGTAAACCATAACAATGTACGTAACATTGTTGACGGTCAATTAATATACTCATTGACAATGTGCTATTATACATAAAATATTGTAAAACATTAGAGGACAATCACCACAGTGTGTTCAAAATGTCTGCCAAAGAGGAACATGGCATCATGTGATGCTGGTGACATGGTATTGGGACAAACAATTTTTTAGTTAAAGGGGGGAGTTCTGTTAGTAACATAGTTGACAGAACTTTTGCGGACATTCATATATTGATATTTAAATTATTTAAAGGAGGAAATCAATTAAAAAAATATTATTATTCTTTAGTATTTAGACTTTTGAAATAAAGGAATAATTTTTTTTATTTACTTTAATGGTTTTTATTCATTATTTTGAAACCAAGACACCCTCAACTGAAAAACGGACATAGCAAAAACTGACAATTTAAGAACATCATGACACATTTCAAGCTAAAGAAAGCATAGGATGCACATAATGTGTGTGTGATATTATAACATGCTTTCCAATAATAGGCAAAATATGATATTTTTGAAGAAAATAGTTAGAATAATTATAATTATCATCAATGGACATCAATGGACATGGAATGTACCCTAAATTGTAGAATCACTCGAGTGCAGCGGTATACATGAGTGCGCCGGCGTACGTCTTCAGGTGGCAGATCATGGTGGAGTGGCCTCTGAAGAAGCGCAGGCACACTTTGCACTGGTAGCGTTTCTCTCCTGTGTGGATGCGGAGGTGGTAGGTGAATTCCCCCGAGTGTGCGAAGCGTTTGCCACAGTAGCGACACCGGTACTATTTCCCACGGACCCCGCTGCCCCGACCCCCTTCGCCTGCCCTGCGCTTCCGTTGGTCAGGACCCCCGAGGGCAGGCTGTGGATGGAACCTTGAAAAAACGTATCTGGCAAGCTGAAGCTCATCCATCCCCAAACCCAGGTTGCTCATTTTCACAACCTCACGCTGAGAGGAGGAAGAGGCAGGGCCGGCCCTAGACTTTTGGGGGCCCTAAGCGAGCTTTGGCTTGTGGGCCCCTCACTCTAGCGCAGGGGTGGCCAACCAGTCAGAGGTTAAGAGCCACATTTGTTCTATGTTACTGCAAAGAGCCACGTTAAACACACAGTCACTGATACCGCTTGTTTCAGTTTTTTGTTTTCTGGAGACAAGATTTCAACCACGTCACTGAGGCATTTTTGAACAAACTCCCCTTCATTGTACGGCTTTTTAGCTCGTGCTATGTTCCAAGCAACTTGATAAGATGCAAGCGTTACGGTCTCCGAGTGCTTCGTTATTTTTTTGAAAAACTGTGTCTGCTTTTCTGCCTGACTTTTCAAGGTGTTTATCTTCTGCTTGCGTACCTTTTGGGAAGTCCTGGTCGATGTTAGCATGGAGTGAGGTGAAATGGCGCTGAAGATTTGAAGCCTTGAAATGGGTTAATGCTGTCTGGCATATAAGGCAAAATGGCTTGCAATTGCGTTCGATAAAAAAATATGAACTCTCCCACTCTACTAAAAACGTCCTATGTTCGTCTTCATATTTTCGCTTAGCTGTGCATTTCTTCCCTGCCATTTTAGGATCAAACTCAGTTCATGGTCAGATAGTGTTTAATCAACGATAGGTTTTCCCCCCCTCAAAGGTGATTGGTTCACTGCATCGCAGGTATTATTGTGATTGGCTCTTGGGCCACATCAAAATTAGACGCGCTGTCATCCTCTCATACTGACACCTGACACCACACATACACACGTAGGGAGAGCTGGGACGAAAGTAACACGGGACGAAAGTAACACGGGACGAAAGTAACGGAGCGATTTTATCCGAGCCCAAAGAACTTTGACCGGCCAAAAAATTATCAGCATTCAATACTTAACAGACCTACTAAATATCAGGTTTAACTGTCAGGAGTCCATGTCTCTCCCCCAAACTCACACATATAAAATTCGATATGAACTGAAGAGCCGCATGAAACTAGGCAAAGAGCCGCATGCGGCTCGAGAGCCGCGGGTTGGCCACCCCTGCTCTAGCGCGTTCTCACTACACACAACACGGAAGCAACTTTTGTCTTATGATGTTAGCATAAGCACACATATTGTATAAATAAGCATGTAAACACCGTGGACCTAACCTCCTCTAGGAGGGTCCGGGGGCATGCTCCCCCGGGAAGAATTGTTTTTAAATATTGAAGTTAAAAGCATCAATCTGCTGCACTTTGAGAGCAAAAATTAAGAGATCTATGGATACATCTCTCAACACCCATATGAAACAGAACTGTAAACAGATTTTTCTTTATGGATATTTTACAAATCACTCCCCTTTTAAACTGTATTCTTGTTTCGTCATATAGTATTTCATAACTGTTTTTCATTTATTCTCTCTGGCTGTCCATCTCATAATGTTCACATAGAAACTAGCTGTCAATAGGAATATCATTCAGAAGAATTATAATTTCATGCAAAAAATCTGTCACAAAAAGAGGTTGCACATTTAAATGCAGGTGTTGTTATGGCAACGTCAGTGGCCAAACAGCCACATTTACTGCTGAAAATACGTTCAAACATGCTGTCGACACGTAAAACAGTGGCAACTATGCCACCATTTCAGCTGACTTTTTCTCAGAAATACTGTCACATAACATCCATATATTTCAGTGCTAGGTTGATGCTTAGCTAGGCTAACTATGAAACACTTTAACTGACAGGACTCAGGATCAACTGTGTACTGTAAGGCAGCTTCTAGCTTCATGTCGAACAGTAATTCAACATTTCCCAGAGAGCTTTCTTTGAAATCACCAGGTAACGCTAAAAAACATAACATTTAGATTGTATGACAAAGTGTTTATTTAATATATCTGGCTAGCTATAGCTACTTGCTAACGATTTAGCTTACCCCCCGCGATTCAAAGTAACGTCAACGTAGCTGTAATTTATGCTTTGCTTACATGTTCGCATAACTTGGAAGTTTACTGACATTTACATACCTTGTTTACCTGGCTCAAGTGGTGGCTCTGGGGTTGTTGTGTAAGCCACCACTTGAGAATTGTCGTCTTTTTTAAGAAAAAATGTTCTTATGTCCATCTTCAAAAACTCTTGAGTCCGACTGACAGTTTATTTTAAACATTGTCACAGCTCACAGGATAGGTACCTGTCATCCAATAAGACAGATGTTTATTTCCATTCAACTCTCTGGTTGGTCTGGTGTCTCTGTTGCATTCACTGAACCCGGGAAATTACAATCCTTCCGTCCTCTAGTGTCATGATGAGGTTCAGGTAAAGCACGGTTAATGTATTATATTATTGACTCAATAATATAATACATGACTTTGAGAATAGGCAATCTAGGCATATTAACAAAATGAATTAAACATACTTATCACGGCGACGATTTTTTTTTTTTTTTGCTAGGGGGCCCTTAGTGGCTGCGGGGCCCTAAGCGGCCGCTTATGTCGCTTAATGGGTCGGGCCAGCTCTGTGTACAACGATCACTCTAAAGAGCCGCTGCCCACTGTGGACGCCTGACGAGCTCCTCTTCGCTTCGCTGACACTTCCTGTGTGTCTGGTTGTCGTGGACCACAAACTGCTATCAATAGAATAGGGCTGGAACTATTGTATATTTTTTATTTATCTTTTTTGCTGATGTAAAATGCCAAAACATTTATTTTAAAGTAAATTTTGATTCTGAGGTGACATCATCAAATTGTTTGTGTATTTTCCAAACCAAAACCCAAAAGATATTCAGTTTATCACGAGTTTTAAGTAAAAAAAAGTAGGAGAATATTGAACTTTTGGATTGCTAAATCTTAAAACTCACAAAAACTACAACAATTTTTTTTTTGCTAGGGGGCTTTTAGTGGCTGCGGGGCCCTAAGCGGCCGCTTATGTCGCTTAATGGGTCGGGCCGGCTCTGGGAAGAGGCAAGGCACTCCAAAGGCTGGTCAGCTTTACGTTTTCCAAACCAGCCCGGGACACCCTCATCCACCAGGGCCTCAGTGCTGTGCAAGCCGAGGTGGTAATGGAAGGCAGAGGTGGAGCGGAAAGACTGCGGGCGGGAAGCAGTGCAGCTCCTCCACTCCTGCCGAACCTCCGTCTCCATCCTCGTCCGACCCGACTCTGAACGCCCTCAGCGCCAGACGTTCCCGATCTTTCGCCGCCGCCGCCTCCTCTGCGTGCGCCGCCATGTGTCGGTCCAGCGCGCAGCGCTGCACGAAGCAGAGGGCGCAGTGCGGGCAGCTGAAGACGGGCAGCGACAGGTGGGCCAGGCCGTGCCACAGCAGCGAGCACAGGGAGAGCTGCGGGAGTCGACACACCCCACAGCTCAGGCTCTGAGGACACACGTGGCTCAGCAGGTGGTCTCTGACCGACTGTAAGGGAGGTGAGAGACCAACCCAGTCTCACATCTAAACGTGTAATAACTACGTTGGTCCACAACTTGGGACGTAGTATTTCTACAAAAACGCCTCTGAAATTGTAGGATCCCTACGGTTTTTTTCACCATTCATTTCCAATGGCTGGCGTCTATGTCACGTGATCTTCAACTTTCTCTCAGCAGAAAAAAAACGTTTTATTCTCGGTGGAAAATGCCTATTTTAAGGTTAGTTTGGCCATTAAAATGCGTTTTGATGTCATTTGATGCGAGAAATATATAAGTTATTAAGAAGATTACTAAAGGCAATTGTACACATTCAACGTTTTCATGGTTGCTAAGGTGGTTGCCCTGGACGCTGCTATCGAGTGCTGTTAAACCAGTGTTAATTTTGGCAGCTGTTTTTGATTTAGTCTTAGTCTTAGTCTTTAGACGAAAATGGTTATTAGTTTTAGTCACATTTTAGACATTCCTATCCTTCATAGTTTTAGTCTAGTTTTAGTCGACGAAAACTCAAAACGTTTTAGTCTAGTTTTAGTCGATGAAAAATTACATTTTAGTCAACTTTTAGTCAAAATGTTTTCTCTCTTTAAACCAATTCAGTTAGGCAAATACATGTTTCTGAAATCGGAATCAATGGAACAAATGTTGAGGTACTTGTACTTTACTGGAGTATTTAAATGTTTTGCTACTGTGTACTTCTACTCCACTACATTCAGAGCTAGATGGTGTAGTTTTACTCCACTACATGTATTTAATACCTTTACCAGCTTTGAGAACACTTTAATGATCAATCATTATAAAACAAATCAGATATATTATTCTGAAATGGACCAATCTGCACAATCAATACTTTTACTGTCGCAACTTTAACTATATTTTGATCATACTTTTATTTGAGGAACTCTTCCTACACTATGGTATTTTTTTACTTAACTACAAGATCTGAGTAGGCCTACTTCTCCCACCTCTGCGCACCTGATGTGATAACGTTAATCGTAATTGGGGCAACAAGCTACGAGTTAAGGAAGTCGAAAATTGTGCATTTCTCCGACTGAATATGACGCCTTTTGGCCGGCTGTTTGGACAGACTACTCTACTCGTGTCAACGCGCTAACGCGAAAACACTAATGGCAAACGAGCATTGTCCACATCGAGCCTTGTAGAGTGTCTCTATACTTTTGAACGCTCCGTCCCCGGCAGATCTCTGTGTGCCACTGCAGCGTGTGTTAGGCCCCGCCCCCCGCACGCAGAGAGACACAGGGAGATCGCTCTTCTGGAGTGAAGAGAGCGGAAATAACTATATTGCAAGTTAGAAACGTAAGATGCATTTTGACAGACAAGACGGACAATTGGGGGAAAATACCCTGCATTTTGAATGTCCGATAGTCCACCATTAACACCTTAGTCCTGTCTCGTCTCGTCAACGAAAACTAAATATACATTTCGTCAAGTTTTCGTTATCAATAATCTATTTTTAGCTCGTCATCGTCTCGTCTTAGTCATGTAAAAAAGGTCGTTGACGAACATTTTTCGTCATAGTTTTCGTTGACGAAATTAACACTGTGTTAAACCCTTGTCTCCTAAAAATTACGTTCCCACAGAACTAAACTGCATTCTCAATTACGTTAGAAACGTATTTTCTCCCACGTTACACATTTGAAATCGAGAATCGGGCTCGATATATGGTTAAATTAAAATCAGTAGGCGAGGCTGTCATTTCGCCAGCTGTTACTCTCATGAGCGAGGCAGAAAATAATAGTTTTAACATGCCAAAAAGCTGCTGTGTCGTTTATTGCACCTTAAACATTAAAACAAATCCAGAGTTACGTGCATAAATGTGAACTCTCATTACAGGAACAATACCATTAAATGACGGATATACCTTTCTGTCTGTGATGTTTTACAAATCAGATATTAATGTGTAGAAGTAAAACATGAGAAATAGAATAGCAATATCCTGTAAAATTATGTAAAAACATGAATAAAACTACACAAGTACAATAAGTATTCTTTAATGTTTAAATAAAGGTTAATTAGTTTGTCTGTTTTGCACATCCTCATATTAATATCTTTGTACATCCTGCACTAAACTGTTTTATTGTAGAGATCACTTACAGTATCTTCTTGATTTTTTATATTCTATATTTCTATCATTGACCTTCTACTTTCCCCCTATAGTATGTAGTTGTAGAGTATGTACTCTTAATATTTTTTTCATCAAATAACATTATTCAACAAAAATAACATTATTCAACAAAAATAATTCAATAACGTGCTTTAACCACTAGGCGGTGCACAGAAGGTACACACAGCATACAAATAATAACTTTGTATTATTAGTGTAGGACACTTATGTATGTATAACATCTGAAGATGTGTAGTTTTATTCATGTTTTCACATAATTTTACAGGATATTGCTATACTATTTCTCAAGTTTTACTTCCACACATTAATATCTGATTTGTAAAACATCACAGACAGAAAGGTATATCTGTCATTTAATGGTAAGCTATTGAAATTCTGATTCCATAGATGTGTCTCGCATCACCCAAAACCCCTGACTATTCTCTGAACTCAGTATTTACATTCTTATATTCAAAGAAAATCAGTAATATCTTTAAAAACTACAAGTCCTTTTATATCAGCTGTGCACCGTTAAATATAACCTATTTACCAATTGGATCAAATATAAAAGTCAGCCGAATTAGTGTTGATACTGCAAGGAGACGTATTGTGTGAAGAGAAATGTAAGATGTTGTTTAATTGCTGATATATTTATGATCCACGTCACATAATCAGTTTCGGCGGCATTTCTTCCAGTTTGTCTAGAAGTCTTCTAATCAGGGCTCTATAAATAAAGAACTACGGCAGATGTGTAATATTTAATGCAGCCGAACCGTGTATTACAATGCCGTTATGTGATGACTTCCAAAGAGAAAAGCAAGCACACTCGGAATAAAGTATTATTTTCTTTTTTTTAAATGTTTTTCGGATTTCATATCGAATTAACACCATATCCCAGCGTGCATTGCGGCTAAACAATCCAATCACCGAGCTTCTAGCTGAGGATCTTGGGTAATCAGTTCAGTGGGATTGTGGCGCGTATCCATGCGTGTATCGCAATGATGCTCGAAATGTCCCTTATAGGCCTACGTCTGTTTCCGGTGACTTTATTTTGAAATTCAGTTCCTGAGGAACGGCTAAAAAGCCCGAGATTATAGAATTAAACGAATAAATAAAAACAAGGATAATTGTGTGTTATTGTTGAGTAAATAACGGTGTGTTATTTAGAAAAGAATAACAAATTAGAAGGAAAAAAAGATTAAAAAAATACAGATTTCATTATTCTGAAGCTCTGAGCCCCATTTCTTTTCCTCACAGACGGCAAAAAAAGTCCGACATTAACGATTTAAAAAAAAACAATAATCGTGGCTTGGTATTGAGTAAGAACATGTTTTTATGAACCACAGTTCCGGTCCACCAAGACCCGACCGGACAAAAACAAGTGCTGCAGGCAAGAAACGTGGCGTATAATATGCACGCAAAACTCGGCCTCAGATCTCAATGGGGGGTTAGCGTATCATATGCACGCAAAATCGGACTTCTGCGTATCTATTGCATGCATTTCCAATGTGTAAAGTCGTGTCATTTGTACGCAGACTGAAGAGAGTGGATTGGTTTTAACAGTACTCGATAGCAGCGTCCATGGCAACCATGAAAACGTTGAATGTGTACAATTTCCTTTAGTAATCTTCGTAATAACTAGCAAACTAAAGACCATGTACATCCACTGCACAAATAATCTGAAATAACAACTCATATTTCTCGCATCAAATGACATCAAAACGCATTTTAATGGCCAAACTAACCTTAAAATAGGCATTTTCCACCGAGAATAAAACGAAGGTCGGCCATGTTTTTTTTCCTGCTGAGAGAAAGTTGAAGATCACGTGACATAGACGCCAGCCATTGGAAATGAATGGTGAAAAAAACCGTAGGGATCCTACAATTTCAGAGGCGTTTTTGTAGAAATACTACGTCCCAAGTTGTGGACCAACGTAGTTATTACACGTTTAGATGTGAGACTGGGTTGGAGAGACAGGGAAGAGTAGATATGAGATCTCATGTATATATATAGACATTTTGCACTACATTTTATTTTGTATTTTTGTATTTTATTATATATGTTGCATTGTTGGAGGAGCTCATCAGAAAAATGTCATTGCCATTTCTACAGATGTCTTATGTAAAATCAGTTTTCTGGTATTAATTCATTTCTACTTTATTTGTTTGTTCTTCTATTATTCCAAGAGTAAACATTCACCGGTGTGACACAACTACAAGTTTTCTTAATAATCTAATAATATTGTTTATGTGGCATATATTGGCGGCAAATTACTTTTATTTGAAAATTATTAAACAATCAATCTATTATCAAAATAGTTGCCTATTAGTTTTTTTGTGTTGATCATTTAATTTAATGATTGTCTCAGATTGAAATATGAGATCTCATGTGGCTGCAGGGAAATAGGGCATATATCGGCAGCAAATAACATTTATTTGAAAATGATTTAACAATCAATCTATTATCCGAAAATAAATTCTAAGTAATACTTTTCTATTTAATTTTTTTTTACTTATGAGCAATACAATTAAGAACGAAATCATTTACAGTATGCTTGTAAATTTGAATAAAGGAATTCAATTAAATAGTGACGAGAAACAGCAGAAAATTGCAACACCCACGTTTCTATGTCCTATTCTCACATGAGTGTTGAATATACATTTTGAAACACATGTTTATATTGCATAAAACCTGTGTAGGCGTTCCTGGATTTCTACACCACTCCCCACTACCAACTGAGGATGTCCTGTCAAGTGTTTGTGAGTATGTGTGTGTGTTAATGAGAAATGGGAGGGTAGAAGCTCCTGGCTGCTTGATTGCTCAGATATCTGTTAACATCAGAGCTGGAAGGAGACATCTGGTGGCTTCAGGCTTCACTCAGAAACACAGCGAGGCTTCAGGAGGGACCCTCACCCTAACCCTCTCCATCTACACAACGCGGCTCTTCACAACAAGGTACAGTAATATATTTTGTTGTGATGTAACAACCTGTTTCCACCATACATTTCTAAATAAAATGGAAAGCCTACCCATTCGAGGTCAAAGTCTAACTTTAGCTATTCAAGCCTACACATCTTGCAAGAGTTTTGCAAGTCGAGGGTTACCATCTAGACATCAGACTGTTAGTGGCATTATGGGTAATGTAGGCGTCATGTTTTTCTTAGAGAGAAAAAATGCATGTACACTACAGTAATAAAACATTTCTTGATATTTAGTCCTTTGTGAGTACAACAGTGTTGCTAAATATGTGCAGTAGTCTACTCTTTAAAGGGCCATCGTGCAGTATTTCGGGGAACAATACGCAGAAATGTAATAAAATATACAGAACTATGTTTATATTAGTGTATAATATAAAGATAGGGGAAAGGGTCCTCATCATGGAGTCTGAATACATGTTGCACCACCATGTTCCTACATTGGTTTAGAAAGGACAAATCAAATGCTCTCTAGACAGTGTATACCTGAAGTTGTTCTTTGACATGCTTGTAAAGCTGCGGTAACACCAGCCGCCTCCTGAGATGTATTGCTTTTAAAATATTGCTATGTCTGGGATGGCCTTTAAACTAGGTAAAGTTGGTGAAAGATACAACGGTCTCTCAAAGAGACGGGTTTGCCTTTATTCAGTTTGGCTGCAATCTGCAATCAAAACACCAGATGTCGCCAAATCCAACACACTGCTCCTTTGAATGACAAAATGTGCAATGAGTCAGCAAGTATAACTTATAAACTAAACCAAATATTTACACACAGCACCTCAAAGTGAGACATTTATAACTTCCATTTGTCGTTTTTGCTTCTTCTCATATGTTGAGGCTTTAATATCCGACTCTCAAACTACTTTTTGTAATATTCCAACCCAGCATGTCTCCCACCCTCCTCCTGAGTTTCTGTTGTGTAACATAATCAGATTAACCCCAGAATAAACCTGAACTATTTCCAGTTATATGAAACAGTTTTCCCTCTGCTTTTCACTCCAGACCATGAGCGCTCACGAGCACAACGCCACGCTGGATTTATATAATAACTCATTATGGTTCGTCCACTGCACCATCAACCTGGATTCTGTCGGAGACTACCGGCGCATCGCCCTCTTCCTCATCTACCTTTTCATCTTCATGGTGGGCCTGCTGGAGAACGTGCTGGTCATCTGGGTCAACTGGCGCCGACGCCACTCGGCCAACGGGGTCCTGTTCTGCATCCTCAACGTGAGCCTGTCGGACCTCATGGTGATCGTGACCATGCCCTTCTTCATGATGGAGGTGACCATGGACAGGGTCTGGCTGTGGGGACGCTTCCTCTGCAAGGTGACCCACCTCGTCTACACGGTCAACTTCTACAGCAGCTCCTTCTTCCTGGCCCTCATGACCGCGGAGCGCTATCTGTCCCTGACCAGGCCCTCGTTTCCCGCCTTCTTCCCTGTGCTGGGCCGCCGCCGCTGGGTGCTCTGTGGAGGCCTTTGGGTGCTCTCCTTGTTCCTGGCGCTGCTGGAGAACGTCCATGTGGATCTTCTGGAGTGGGACGAGCCGGGCTGCTACATGTTGCCTAAACACAACTTCACAGAGTGGTTTGTCTCCGTGGGTTTCCTCTGCCTGGTCTTCCAGTTCTTGGGCCCCGCCGCCGTCATCATCACCTGCAACGTGCTGATTGCTCGTGCGGTTCGGACGGCGCCAGATGCTCAGGGTCGGCGGGACGTTTGGCTGGTTCACATTTACTCCCTAGTGTTCGTCCTGTGCTGGTTGCCCTACAACTTCGTCATGTTCCTGATGATCGTAGACGACATCGACCCCTTCATCTTCAGCTGCAACACGATGGAGGTGCTGTACTTCTCGTTCAGCGTGGTGCAAAGCCTGTCTCTTTTTCACTGCGTGGCAAACCCCATCCTCTACAACTTCCTCAGCAAGAGCTTCCGAGACAACCTGGTCAACACCGTGCTGAGCCAGTTACCCAGAGATGGAGCCGGGAACCAGCTGGGAGCCGGGACCAACGCTCCCAACGGTGGAGGGGGAGACCCGGGGAAGCAACGCAAGTTAAGTAACGCCAGCACCAGCCAGTCCGATGTTGGATCATAAATAAAAAGAAGCTGAGATGAGATGAGAAAACTTCACGAGACGTTTTCTAGGAATGATTTGACAGAACTGAATGGAGATTGTGCAGATCATATCACTCTGGTCAGAGACTCATTGTGATTTTTGTTACAGCCTCACTCTCATAATCCATTTCCTGTTATATTTGTGTTTTTTACCATGTATCTGATCACAGAGGAAGGCAGGAAATGTTTGAAGTGCTTTTTTTGTTGTTTAAGCTGCTCAACTCCCACAGGAACCCATGGCAGTCTCTAAGGCAGGGGTCTCCAACCTTTTTTAGGATGAGAGCTACTTTCAAAAAATAAAACAAGTCGTGATCTACTTTAACTCCTCTTTTTTTAGTTTTTTGCAGTGTATATATTTAGCACATTTTAACATTATTATATGCTTACCTTTAACATTTGTGTGCTGTTTGGGTCTGTGGGACCCGTTTTTAGTGTTTACTAAAAGAAAATGTATGCAATTTAATTATTTTAACCTGCTTTATTTGGGGGTGGACCTCACATCCTCTAGGGCAGTGGTTCTCAACTGGTGGGTCGCGACCCAAAAGTGGGTCGCGGACCCGTTTCGAGTGGGTCGCAGATGTGTTTTGAAGGCCCGATTTTCTAACGCTGTGCACAGGGGCACTGTAAGGGGGTGAAAAGTTAGGACGATTCTAAGGGCCCGTGACTGACAGGGGCCCAAACAATTTTAAAACATTAAGAAAAAATGTTTTAAGTAACCAATGTGATATCTTTTCATGGGGCCCAAAATCCCTGGCGGCGCCCCTGGCTGTGCACGCATTAGGCGTTGGAGTGGAAGTACCGGAGACCATAAACAGTTTTGAAAACTTCTGTCACGTAGTGATCATCATCTCAATAAAACATCTTTGCTGATGTTTTTTCGAGTCTTCTGGCCAATCAGAATCAAGATTGTTGCCGGAAGTAAACTATTCTTTATACATCCATGGGTACAACTTCAGATAAAAATGAACACATAATGAAATATGACCCCCGGTTTGATGATTGACAGGTCACAGAACAATGGGAGCTATCTACCCTTACCCACAATTTAAAGTAATTCACACAGACTATCTCCTCTTTACTCTTCCCTCTGTGAGGAGCAGCAAGTTCAGCTGTCAGAACAAAGTGAAAAACAAACAATGGCATAACATATTATTAAAATGTCGGGTAGTAATAGATTTATTTATGTTCTTCTCAGAGTGTACCAGAATGCGTAGTTTAAATGTTACTATTTCTAAAAATCTCCTGGGGGACAATCCCCCCAGACCCCCCTTCTGGGGTTGGGTTTTCAGCATGTGTGCCTTTTTATGTTATACAGTTCAGCTTTGATTCCATCATCTCATTAAACCTTTTTTAAAAGCATACTTTAGTTCTGCGAAGGGATATAAGGGATGCACTGTACTTCACTTTAATTAATATTGTATGCTGAAAAGCGATTACAGCACGATTTGTTGTTGAATAGATTTGAGTGGTTCAAATTTTGGGTCGCGATTTATTGACAAAGGAAAAAGTGGGTCCCGAGGCCTGACCAGTTGAGATTTTTTTTTAAATGTTGAAGTTAATTGCATCAATCTGGTGCACTTTGAACACAAAATGAATTTATGGATACAGCTCTCAACATCATATGAAAGGGAGCTGTATAATTTTCATTAATCCAAACATCTTTAGAATATGATCACAACAAATCATTTAAACTTGTTTATTGATTGCTGTTCTTCCCGACTGCAACGCTGGTCCCGCAAATCAAGCAACAACGTGATTGGTCGATATTCATTGTGGGGGGTGGGGGGAGAAGGGGTGTTAGATAGATATAGAGTTGTAGTAAGTAGATAGAGTTCTCTATGGAGGTTTCGTTTATGCATAGGGTAGATTCTTTTAATTACATTTCCTTTTTTATTGTGTGTATTTTTTTACATTTTGAATTTGCTTGGCGAGCTACTTATTGAGGGATCGACATGTTGGAGACCCCTGCTCCAAGGTCTCCTGGCACAGAATAACCGTGCCACAGCAGGAATGTGTGAAAACAAAGCTGATCGTGCCAGATAATCCTCATAAACATCTTGTGTTTAATTTTCAACAGATAAATCATTACTTAATTCTTATTTATCTGTTCCAGGATGCTGCTGTAGTCTAAATTTGCTGTAACATATAATAATACTTCATAAAACACTGTTTGCGTTTAAGCTGCAAAACCTGAGCTTGCACTTTATCACAAAGAGCAGAAACGAGCTTTCGGGACGTGAATGTTTTTAAGCTTAAGTTTATTTTACCGAGACATTTTGCTGCTCTTGCACTTAGTTATCTCCCTTCTCACAGTCTTTATTACATTTACTTCCATTGCTGTCCATCTGGAATGTGTCACTTTCAACAGTTTAAATGATAAGGAGGCAGAAAAGGGAAAAGGGGGTGTTCGTCCACACATGGCACAATAGCAGGAAGAGACCGCGGCTTTTAAAAGGGCAAAGGTCACGTGCCCCTGGAAGCAGGAGGTTCACAAAACTGCACACATTTCTGCAAGTTCATCACTGGAAATCTGATGATGGAAGTTTTTTTGTGGTTCAGGAAAGGCATGTGCACACAATGACATCAGAGTGGCCTTGAGCCCCTGCCCTTTTTCTTCCTCCAGAGAAAGTGCCCTTTCCCCCCCCCTTTTTTTATTTTTATAAATGAATATATATCTACTGCTGTTTGCGCAGTTTCCCTTTCCAAAAATATATTGATTGAATACAAAATATCAGGTCGGGAGATTAGACTGAAGTTCCGTAGCTCTCCCTCCTTCCACGTCTCCCGCACAGCGGTGCGGAGTGCAGACATCGGCAGTCCCTTCAGACAGACAGGTAGCAGCACCTCCCACTTCACTGTCCCATGTTATGCCGGCTTTTCTTGGCTTATTTTGAAGGTGACTGGTGATGAACAAATTACTAAACTGCCAGTGCCTCGAGTTTACAGCTAATTAGCTAAAAGACAATAACAAATATAGTTAACTAAGGTAGGCTACTATCTAATGGATAAGTTAGCTCAAGGTTTAGCTAAGGCAATTTATAATGGGCATACAGGCTAATGTAGTGTAGTGACCCTAACCCTAACCCTAATGTAGTGGGGACACTTAAAGTGAATACAGTAAAATGTGTATCTAATAACGTGATCACAATCGCCAGATTGATATGCAAATTAGGCGTTAACTAGGCTTAATTAAAATGCGCTAATTTGCATGCAGTTACCAAGGCATTGCAGGTGAAAAGGATAAACAAAAAAACACATCACCTCACAACTTCCCCAGATAGTTACTTACGTCAAGTCAGTATTTTCCCCGGAAATGTTATGTTTAAATGCAGATTAGCTTTAAATCTATAGATGAATTCAGACATGGTAGTAAAACGAACACCATTTATATGTGTTTCTTGGAAGTTTTATTTCCATTAGAGTGAAAGAAAACATGGAAGCAAAACAGACCAAAATAACAAGTATATGAAAAAACGATATTTTTGCCTGTAATGTCCTTAAACAGTAACTTCATCATTTTGATTGTTGGCTGCTCATTTAATAACTATTAATTGTACTAGTTTGTTGTCTGCTCTTGTGCGTAGTAAATACTAAAGAAGGCCATTGTTTCTGTGTTAGCTGATTATTTTTTAGAGTTCTGCTGAGTATTAAACAATTACGTGAGTGTGAGGGTATTAAAATAAATTGGTCAGTAAGTCAGAGATGTGCAACTATATTTAACGTTTTGTTTTAAAAAACATTTTTTATAAATGATTATGGGAAGTGCCCTTTTTCTCACTTGAGCACCCGCCCCCCAAAATGTCTGTGCACGTCCCTGGTTCAGGACACTCTAAAAGGTTGTTAAAACAGATACAAACATCATCAGGGGGTGATAACAGTCTTCCAAAAGGCATTTATTTAATTATTTTTAAGAAACCATATTTTAAAAAAGGCCAACATTCAAACATAGCTTGAAAAACAGATATGTATAAAGGCAAATAACAGTTACACTGCCATCATAAATATGAGGTAAGACACATATCACACAGAAAGGTGATGGGCATTTAAATATCTCTACAGCACGCTCACACGCTCTAAACAAGTGAACACAGCATGTGGCTAAAATGCACATTCTAAAAGCATATAGAAGGACATTATTCAACATAAAACAACACGTTTCATGATTCAATGACAAATAAAAAGCACTCTTAAGTGGATGGTCATGCTGTACCTGTGGTGTCAAAAATTTAACTTCAAAAAGTGTGAAAATAGTGACTGCAACTCTAGGAAAATAATTTATATGCTACAATGAGGTGCTACTTTAATAACAGTGTAATTATCAACCACTGACATAAAAGCCTATCCTCATATTAAAGTTATAAAGTTACAGACTCAATCGGAGTAGATACATATGATACACTGCCATCAAGTGGTTGCTTTTTATCTTAGTTCAAAGAGACACCTCAGACTCAATGAACAGCATCTGACAGATTATTTATATATGTCCACTACGCTCTTAAAGTATAAATATGTTAAAGAGGTGACGTAATAAATGGATAAACAGAAAATTAATGTGTGATTTTTAAGATTTAGCAATCCAAAAGTTCAATATTCTCCTGTTTCTTAACTTAAAACTCGGGAGGAACTGAATATCTTTTGGGTTCAACTTTGATGATGTCACCTCAGAATCAAAATGTGCTTTAAAATAATTGTTTTGGCATTTTACAGACTATTCATCAACAAAAAAAGATAAATAAAAATATACAATAGTTCCAGCCCTATTCTATTGATAGCAGTTTGTGGTCCACGACAACCAGACACACAGGAAGTGTCAGCGAAGCGAAGAGGAGGTCGTCAGGCGTCCACAGTGGGCAGCGGCTCTTTAGAGTGATCGTTGTACATGAAGGTCTGCTCGATGTTGAAGTCCAGCGGCAGGTGGTCCTTGTGCAGCTCCATGTGCGACGCCACCATCTTCAGCGTGGAGAAGAAGAGTCCGCAGACAGTGCAGCGGTACATGAGTGCGCCGGCGTGCGTCTTCAGGTGGCAGATCATTGTGGAGCGGCCTCTGAAGAAGCGCAGGCACACTTTGCACTGGTAGGGTTTCTCTCCTGTGTGGATGCGGAGGTGGTAGGTGAATTCCCCCGAGTGTGCGAAGCGTTTGCCACAGTAGCGACACCGGTACCATTTCCCACGGACCCCCGCTGCCCCGACCCCCATGTCCTGCCCGCGCCCCGTTGGTCAGGACCCCCGAGGGCAGGCTTTGAAGGGAACCTTGAAAAAACTTATCTGGCAAGTTGAAGCTCATCCCTAAACCCAGGTTGCTCATTTTCACAACCTCACGCTGAGAGGAGGAAGAGGCAAGGCACTCCAGAGGCTGGTCAGCTTTACGTTTTCCAAACCAGCCCGGGACCCCCCTCCTCCACCAGGGCCTCAGTGCTGTGCAAGCCGAGGTGGTACTGGAAGGCAGAGGTGGAGCGGAAAGACTGCGGGCGGGAAGCAGTGCAGCTCCTCCACTCCTGCCGAACCTCCGTCTCCATCCTCGTCCGACCCGACTCTGAACGCCCTCAGCGCCAGACGCTCCCGCTCTTTCGCCGCCGCCTCCTCTGCGTGCGCCGCCATGTGTCGGTCCAGCGCGCAGCGCTGCACGAAGCAGAGGGCGCAGTGCGGGCAGCTGAAGACGGGCAGCGACAGGTGGGCCAGGCCGTGCCACAGCAGCGAGCACAGGGAGAGCTGCGGGAGTCGACACACCCCACAGCTCAGGCTCTGAGGACACATGTGGCTCAGCAGGTGGTCTCTGACCGACTGTAAGGGAGGTGAGAGACCAACCCAGTCTCACATCTAAACGTGTAATAACTACGTTGGTCCACAACTTGGGACGTAGTATTTCTACAAAAACGCCTCTGAAATTGTAGGATCCCTACGGTTTTTTTCACCATTCATTTCCAATGGCTGGCGTCTATGTCACGTGATCTTCAACTTTCTCTCAGCAGAAAAAAAAACGTTTTATTCTGGTGGAAAATGCCTATTTTAAGGTTAGTTTGGCCATTAAAATGCGTTTTGATGTCATTTGATGCGAGAAATATATAAGTTATTAAGAAGATTACTAAAGGCAATTGTACACATTCAACGTTTTCATGGTTGCTAAGGTGGTTGCCCTGGACGCTGCTATCGAGTGCTGTTAAACCAGTGTTAATTTTGGCAGCTGTTTTTGATTTAGTCTTAGTCTTAAGACGAAAATGGTTATTAGTTTTAGTCACATTTTAGACATTCCTATCCTTCATAGTTTTAGTCTAGTTTTAGTCGACGAAAACTCAAAACGTTTTAGTCTAGTTTTAGTCGATGAAAAATTACATTTTAGTCAACTTTTAGTCAAAATGTTTTCTCTCTTTAAACCAATTCAGTTAGGCAAATACATGTTTCTGAAATCGGAATCAATGGAACAAATGTTGAGGTACTTGTACTTTACTGGAGTATTTAAATGTTTTGCTACTGTGTACTTCTACTCCACTACATTCAGAGCTAGATGGTGTAGTTTTACTCCACTACATGTATTTAATACCTTTACCAGCTTTGAGAACACTTTAATGATCAATCATTATAAAACAAATCAGATATATTATTCTGAAATGGACCAATCTGCACAATCAATACTTTTACTGTCGCAACTTTAACTATATTTTGATGATCATACTTTTATTTGAGGAACTCTTCCTACACTATGGTATTTTTTTACTTAACTACAAGATCTGAGTAGGCCTACTTCTCCCACCTCTGCGCACCTGATGTGATAACGTTAATCGTAATTGGGGCAACAAAGCTACGAGTTAAGGAAGTCGAAAATTGTGCATTTCTCCGACTGAATATGACGCCTTTTGGCCGGCTGTTTGGACAGACTACTCTACTCGTGTCAACGCGCTAACGCGAAAACACTAATGGCAAACGAGCTTTGTCCACATCGAGCCTTGTAGAGTGTCTCTATACTTTTGAAACGCTCCGTCCCCGGCAGATCTCTGTGTGCCACTGCAGCGTGTGTTAGGCCCCGCCCCCCGCACGCAGAGAGACACAGGGAGATCGCTCTTCTGGAGTGAAGAGAGCGGAAATAACTATATTGCAAGTTAGAAACGTAAGATGCATTTTGACAGACAAGACGGACAATTGGGGGAAAATACCCTGCATTTTGAATGTCCGATAGTCCACCATTAACACCTTAGTCCTGTCTCGTCTCGTCAACGAAAACTAAATATACATTTCGTCAAGTTTTCGTTATCAATAATCTATTTTTAGCTCGTCATCGTCTCGTCTTAGTCATGTAAAAAAAGGTCGTTGACGAACATTTTTCGTCATAGTTTTCGTTGACGAAATTAACACTGTGTTAAACCCTTGTCTCCTAAAAATTACGTTCCCACAGAACTAAACTGCATTCTCAATTACGTTAGAAACGTATTTTCTCCCACGTTACACATTTGAAATCGAGAATCGGGCTCGATATATGGTTAAATTAAAATCAGTAGGCGAGGCTGTCATTTCGCCAGCTGTTACTCTCATGAGCGAGGCAGAAAATAATAGTTTTAACATGCCAAAAAGCTGCTGTGTCGTTTATTGCACCTTAAACATTAAAACAAATCCAGAGTTACGTGCATAAATGTGAACTCTCATTACAGGAACAATACCATTAAATGACGGATATACCTTTCTGTCTGTGATGTTTTACAAATCAGATATTAATGTGTAGAAGTAAAACATGAGAAATAGAATAGCAATATCCTGTAAAATTATGTAAAAACATGAATAAAACTACACAAGTACAATAAGTATATTCTTTAATGTTTAAATAAAGGTTAATTAGTTTGTCTGTTTTGCACATCCTCATATTAATATCTTTGTACATCCTGCACTAAACTGTTTTATTGTAGAGATCACTTACAGTATCTTCTTGATTTTTTATATTCTATATTTCTATCATTGACCTTCTACTTTCCCCCTATAGTATGTAGAGTATGTACTCTTAATATTTTTTTCATCAAATAACATTATTCAACAAAATAACATTATTCAACAAAAATAATTCAATAACGTGCTTTAACCACTAGGCGGTGCACAGAAGGTACACACAGCATACAATAATAACTTTGTATTATTAGTGTAGGACACTTATGTATGTATAACATCTGAAGATGTGTAGTTTTATTCATGTTTTCACATAATTTTACAGGATATTGCTATACTATTTCTCATGTTTTACTTCTACACATTAATATCTGATTTGTAAAACATCACAGACAGAAAGGTATATCTGTCATTTAATGGTAAGCTATTGAAATTCTGATTCCATAGATGTGTCTCGCATCACCCCAAACCCCTGACTATTCTCTCAACTCAGTATTTACATTCTTATATTCAAAGAAAATCAGTAATATCTTTAAAAACTACAAGTCCTTTTATATCAGCTGTGCACCGTTAAATATAACCTATTTACCAATTGGATCAAATATAAAAGTCAGCCGAATTAGTGTTGATACTGCAAGGAGACGTATTGTGTGAAGAGAAATGTAAGATGTTGTTTAATTGCTGATATATTTATGATCCACGTCACATATTCAGTTTCGGCGGCATTTCTTCCAGTTTGTCTAGAAGTCTTCTAATCAGGGCTCTATAAATAAAGAACTACGGCAGATGTGTAATATTTAATGCAGCCGAACCGTGTATTACAATGCCGTTATGTGATGACTTCCAAAGAGAAAAGCAAGCACACTCGGAATAAAGTATTATTTTCTTTTTTTTAAATGTTTTTCGGATTTCATATCGAATTAACACCATATCCCAGCGTGCATTGCGGCTAAACAATCCAATCACCGAGCTTCTAGCTGAGGATCTTGGGTAATCAGTTCAGTGGGTTGTGGCGCGTATGTATCGCAATGATGCTCGAAATGTCCCTTATAGGCCTACGTCTGTTTCCGGTGACTTTATTTTGAAATTCAGTTCCTGAGGAACGGCTAAAAAGCCCGAGATTATAGAATTAAACGAATAAATAAAAACAAGGATAATTGTGTGTTATTGTTGAGTAAATAACGGTGTGTTATTTAGAAAAGAATAACAAATTAGAAGGAAAAAAAGATTAAAAAAATACAGATTTCATTATTCTGAAGCTCTGAGCCCCATTTCTTTTCCTCACAGACGGCAAAAAAAGTCCGACATTAAACGATTTAAAAAAAAAACAATAATCGTGGCTTGGTATTGAGTAAGAACATGTTTTTATGAACCACAGTTTCCGGTCCACCAAGACCCGACCGGACAAAAACAAGTGCTGCAGGCAAGAAACGTGGCGTATAATATGCACGCAAAACTCGGCCTCAGATCTCAATGGGGTTGGTTAGCGTATCATATGCACGCAAAATCGGACTTCTGCGTATCTATTGCATGCATTTCCAATGTGTAAAGTCGTGTCATTTGTACGCAGACTGAAGAGAGTGGATTGGTTTTAACAGTACTCGATAGCAGCGTCCATGGCAACCATGAAAACGTTGAATGTGTACAATTTCCTTTAGTAATCTTCGTAATAACTAGCAAACTAAAGACCATGTACATCCACTGCACAAATAATCTGAAATAACAACTCATATTTCTCGCATCAAATGACATCAAAACGCATTTTAATGGCCAAACTAACCTTAAAATAGGCATTTTCCACCGAGAATAAAACGAAGGTCGGCCATGTTTTTTTTCCTGCTGAGAGAAAGTTGAAGATCACGTGACATAGACGCCAGCCATTGGAAATGAATGGTGAAAAAAACCGTAGGGATCCTACAATTTCAGAGGCGTTTTTGTAGAAATACTACGTCCCAAGTTGTGGACCAACGTAGTTATTACACGTTTAGATGTGAGACTGGGTTGGAGAGACAGGGAAGAGTAGATATGAGATCTCATGTATATATATAGACATTTTGCACTACATTTATTTTGTATTTTTGTATTTTATTATATATGTTGCATTGTTGGAGGAGCTCATCAGAAAAATGTCATTGCCATTTCTACAGATGTCTTATGTAAAATCAGTTTTCTGGTATTAATTCATTTCTACTTTATTTGTTTGTTCTTCTATTATTCCAAGAGTAAACATTCACCGGTGTGACACAACTACAAGTTTTCTTAATAATCTAATAATATTGTTTATGTGGCATATATTGGCGGCAAATTACTTTTATTTGAAAATTATTAAACAATCAATCTATTATCAAAATAGTTGCCTATTAGTTTTTTTGTGTTGATCATTTAATTTAATGATTGTCTCAGATTGAAATATGAGATCTCATGTGGCTGCAGGGAAATAGGGCATATATCGGCAGCAAATAACATTTATTTGAAAATGATTTAACAATCAATCTATTATCCGAAAATAAATTCTAAGTAATACTTTTCTATTTAATTTTTTTTTACTTATGAGCAATACAATTAAGAACGAAATCATTTACAGTATGCTTGTAAATTTGAATAAAGGAATTCAATTAAATAGTGACGAGAAACAGCAGAAAATTGCAACACCCACGTTTCTATGTCCTATTCTCACATGAGTGTTGAATATACATTTTGAAACACATGTTTATATTGCATAAAACCTGTGTAGGCGTTCCTGGATTTCTACACCACTCCCCACTACCAACTGAGGATGTCCTGTCAAGTGTTTGTGAGTATGTGTGTGTGTTAATGAGAAATGGGAGGGTAGAAGCTCCTGGCTGCTTGATTGCTCAGATATCTGTTAACATCAGAGCTGGAAGGAGACATCTGGTGGCTTCAGGCTTCACTCAGAAACACAGCGAGGCTTCAGGAGGGACCCTCACCCTAACCCTCTCCATCTACACAACGCGGCTCTTCACAACAAGGTACAGTAATATATTTTTGTGTGATGTAACAACCTGTTTCCACCATACATTTCTAAATAAAATGGAAAGCCTACCCATTCGAGGTCAAAGTCTAACTTTAGCTATTCAAGCCTACACATCTTGCAAGAGTTTTGCAAGTCGAGGGTTACCATCTAGACATCAGACTGTTAGTGGCATTATGGGTAATGTAGGCGTCATGTTTTTCTTAGAGAGAAAAAATGCATGTACACTACAGTAATAAAACATTTCTTGATATTTAGTCCTTTGTGAGTACAACAGTGTTGCTAAATATGTGCAGTAGTCTACTCTTTAAAGGGCCATCGTGCAGTATTTCGGGAACAATACGCAGAAATGTAATAAAATATACAGAACTATGTTTATATTAGTGTATAATATAAAGATAGGGGAAAGGGTCCTCATCATGGAGTCTGAATACATGTTGCACCACCATGTTCCTACATTGGTTTAGAAAGGACAAATCAAATGCTCTCTAGACAGTGTATACCTGAAGTTGTTCTTTGACATGCTTGTAAAGCTGCGGTAACACCAGCCGCCTCCTGAGATGTATTGCTTTTAAAATTGCTATGTCTGGGATGGCCTTTAAACTAGGTAAAGTTGGTGAAAGATACAACGGTCTCTCAAAGAGACGGGTTTGCCTTTATTCAGTTTGGCTGCAATCTGCAATCAAAACACCAGATGTCGCCAAATCCAACACACTGCTCCTTTGAATGACAAAATGTGCAATGAGTCAGCAAGTATAACTTATAAACTAAACCAAATATTTACACACAGCACCTCAAAGTGAGACATTTATAACTTCCATTTGTCGTTTTTTTCTTCTCATATGTTGAGGCTTTAATATCCGACTCTCAAACTACTTTTTGTAATATTCCAACCCAGCATGTCTCCCACCCTCCTCCTGAGTTTCTGTTGTGTAACATAATCAGATTAACCCCAGAATAAACCTGAACTATTTCCAGTTATATGAAACAGTTTTCCCTCTGCTTTTCACTCCAGACCATGAGCGCTCACGAGCACAACGCCACGCTGGATTTATATAATAACTCATTAGGTTCGTCCACTGCACCATCACCTGGATTCTGTCGGAGACTACCGGCGCATCGCCCTCTTCCTCATCTACCTTTTCATCTTCATGGTGGGCCTGCTGGAGAACGTGCTGGTCATCTGGGTCAACTGGCGCCGACGCCACTCGGCCAACGGGGTCCTGTTCTGCATCCTCAACGTGAGCCTGTCGGACCTCATGGTGATCGTGACCATGCCCTTCTTCATGATGGAGGTGACCATGGACAGGGTCTGGCTGTGGGGACGCTTCCTCTGCAAGGTGACCCACCTCGTCTACACGGTCAACTTCTACAGCAGCTCCTTCTTCCTGGCCCTCATGACCGCGGAGCGCTATCTGTCCCTGACCAGGCCCTCGTTTCCCGCCTTCTTCCCTGTGCTGGGCCGCCGCCGCTGGGTGCTCTGTGGAGGCCTTTGGGTGCTCTCCTTGTTCCTGGCGCTGCTGGAGAACGTCCATGTGGATCTTCTGGAGTGGGACGAGCCGGGCTGCTACATGTTGCCTAAACACAACTTCACAGAGTGGTTTGTCTCCGTGGGTTTCCTCTGCCTGGTCTTCCAGTTCTTGGGCCCCGCCGCCGTCATCATCACCTGCAACGTGCTGATTGCTCGTGCGGTTCGGACGGCGCCAGATGCTCAGGGTCGGCGGGACGTTTGGCTGGTTCACATTTACTCCCTAGTGTTCGTCCTGTGCTGGTTGCCCTACAACTTCGTCATGTTCCTGATGATCGTAGACGACATCGACCCCTTCATCTTCAGCTGCAACACGATGGAGGTGCTGTACTTCTCGTTCAGCGTGGTGCAAAGCCTGTCTCTTTTTCACTGCGTGGCAAACCCCATCCTCTACAACTTCCTCAGCAAGAGCTTCCGAGACAACCTGGTCAACACCGTGCTGAGCCAGTTACCCAGAGATGGAGCCGGGAACCAGCTGGGAGCCGGGACCAACGCTCCCAACGGTGGAGGGGGAGACCCGGGGAAGCAACGCAAGTTAAGTAACGCCAGCACCAGCCAGTCCGATGTTGGATCATAAATAAAAAGAAGCTGAGATGAGATGAGAAAACTTCACGAGACGTTTTCTAGGAATGATTTGACAGAACTGAATGGAGATTGTGCAGATCATATCACTCTGGTCAGAGACTCATTGTGATTTTTGTTACAGCCTCACTCTCATAATCCATTTCCTGTTATATTTGTGTTTTTTACCATGTATCTGATCACAGAGGAAGGCAGGAAATGTTTGAAGTGCTTTTTTTGTTGTTTAAGCTGCTCAACTCCCACAGGAACCCATGGCAGTCTCTAAGGCAGGGGTCTCCAACCTTTTTTAGGATGAGAGCTACTTTCAAAAAATAAAACAAGTCGTGATCTACTTTAACTCCTCTTTTTTTAGTTTTTTGCAGTGTATATATTTAGCACATTTTAACATTATTATATGCTTACCTTTAACATTTGTGTGCTGTTTGGGTCTGTGGGACCCGTTTTTAGTGTTTACTAAAAGAAAATGTATGCAATTTAATTATTTTAACCTGCTTTATTTGGGGGTGGACCTCACATCCTCTAGGGCAGTGGTTCTCAACTGGTGGGTCGCGACCCAAAAGTGGGTCGCGGACCCGTTTCGAGTGGGTCGCAGATGTGTTTTGAAGGCCCGATTTTCTAACGCTGTGCACAGGGGCACTGTAAGGGGGTGAAAAGTTAGGACGATTCTAAGGGCCCGTGACTGACAGGGGCCCAAACAATTTTAAAACATTAAGAAAAAATGTTTTAAGTAACCAATGTGATATCTTTTCATGGGGCCCAAAATCCCTGGCGGCGCCCCTGGCTGTGCACGCATTAGGCGTTGGAGTGGAAGTACCGGAGACCATAAACAGTTTTGAAAACTTCTGTCACGTAGTGATCATCATCTCAATAAAACATCTTTGCTGATGTTTTTTCGAGTCTTCTGGCCAATCAGAATCAAGATTGTTGCCGGAAGTAAACTATTCTTTATACATCCATGGGTACAACTTCAGATAAAAATGAACACATAATGAAATATGACCCCCGGTTTGATGATTGACAGGTCACAGAACAATGGGAGCTATCTACCCTTACCCACAATTTAAAGTAATTCACACAGACTATCTCCTCTTTACTCTTCCCTCTGTGAGGAGCAGCAAGTTCAGCTGTCAGAACAAAGTGAAAAACAAACAATGGCATAACATATTATTAAAATGTCGGGTAGTAATAGATTTATTTATGTTCTTCTCAGAGTGTACCAGAATGCGTAGTTTAAATGTTACTATTTCTAAAAATCTCCTGGGGGACAATCCCCCCAGACCCCCCTTCTGGGGTTGGGTTTTCAGCATGTGTGCCTTTTTATGTTATACAGTTCAGCTTTGATTCCATCATCTCATTAAACCTTTTTTAAAAGCATACTTTAGTTCTGCGAAGGGATATAAGGGATGCACTGTACTTCACTTTAATTAATATTGTATGCTGAAAAGCGATTACAGCACGATTTGTTGTTGAATAGATTTGAGTGGTTCAAATTTTGGGTCGCGATTTATTGACAAAGGAAAAAGTGGGTCCCGAGGCCTGACCAGTTGAGATTTTTTTTTAAATGTTGAAGTTAATTGCATCAATCTGGTGCACTTTGAACACAAAATGAATTTATGGATACAGCTCTCAACATCATATGAAAGGGAGCTGTATAATTTTCATTAATCCAAACATCTTTAGAATATGATCACAACAAATCATTTAAACTTGTTTATTGATTGCTGTTCTTCCCGACTGCAACGCTGGTCCCGCAAATCAAGCAACAACGTGATTGGTCGATATTCATTGTGGGGGGTGGGGGGAGAAGGGGTGTTAGATAGATATAGAGTTGTAGTAAGTAGATAGAGTTCTCTATGATGGAGGTTTCGTTTATGCATAGGGTAGATTCTTTTAATTACATTTCCTTTTTTATTGTGTGTATTTTTTTACATTTTGAATTTGCTTGGCGAGCTACTTATTGAGGGATCGACATGTTGGAGACCCCTGCTCCAAGGTCTCCTGGCACAGAATAACCGTGCCACAGCAGGAATGTGTGAAAACAAAGCTGATCGTGCCAGATAATCCTCATAAACATCTTGTGTTTAATTTTCAACAGATAAATCATTACTTAATTCTTATTTATCTGTTCCAGGATGCTGCTGTAGTCTAAATTTGCTGTAACATATAATAATACTTCATAAAACACTGTTTGCGTTTAAGCTGCAAAACCTGAGCTTGCACTTTATCACAAAGAGCAGAAACGAGCTTTCGGGACGTGAATGTTTTTAAGCTTAAGTTTATTTTACCGAGACATTTTGCTGCTCTTGCACTTAGTTATCTCCCTTCTCACAGTCTTTATTACATTTACTTCCATTGCTGTCCATCTGGAATGTGTCACTTTCAACAGTTTAAATGATAAGGAGGCAGAAAAGGGAAAAGGGGGTGTTCGTCCACACATGGCACAATAGCAGGAAGAGACCGCGGCTTTTAAAAGGGCAAAGGTCACGTGCCCCTGGAAGCAGGAGGTTCACAAAACTGCACACATTTCCCGCAAGTTCATCACTGGAAATCTGATGATGGAAGTTTTTTTGTGGTTCAGGAAAGGCATGTGCACACAATGACATCAGAGTGGCCTTGAGCCCCTGCCCTTTTTCTTCCTCCAGAGAAAGTGCCCTTTCCCCCCCCCCTTTTTTTATTTTTATAAATGAATATATATCTACTGCTGTTTGCGCAGTTTCCCTTTCCAAAAATATATTGATTGAATACAAAATATCAGGTCGGGAGATTAGACTGTGAAGTTCCGTAGCTCTCCCTCCTTCCACGTCTCCCGCACAGCGGTGCGGAGTGCAGACATCGGCAGTCCCTTCAGACAGACAGGTAGCAGCACCTCCCACTTCACTGTCCCATGTTATGCCGGCTTTTCTTGGCTTATTTTGAAGGTGACTGGTGATGAACAAGTTACTAAACTGCCAGTGCCTCGAGTTTACAGCTAATTAGCTAAAAGACAATAACAAATATAGTTAACTAAGGTAGGCTACTATCTAATGGATAAGTTAGCTCAAGGTTTAGCTAAGGCAATTTATCATGGGCATACAGGCTAATGTAGTGTAGTGACCCTAACCCTAACCCTAATGTAGTGGGGACACTTAAAGTGAATACAGTAAAATGTGTATCTAATAACGTGATCACAATCGCCACATTGATATGCAAATTAGGCGTTAACTAGGCTTAATTAAAATGCGCTAATTTGCATGCAGTTACCAAGGCATTGCAGGTGAAAAGGATAAACAAAAAAACATATCACCTCACAACTTCCCCAGATAGTTACTTACGTCAAGTCAGTATTTTCCCCGGAAATGTTATGTTTAAATGCAGATTAGCTTTAAATCTATAGATGAATTCAGACATGGTAGTAAAACGAACACCATTTATATGTGTTTCTTGGAAGTTTTATTTCCATTAGAGTGAAAGAAAACATGGAAGCAAAACAGACCAAAATAACAAGTATATGAAAAAACGATATTTTTGCCTGTAATGTCCTTAAACAGTAACTTCATCATTTTGATTGTTGGCTGCTCATTTAATAACTATTAATTGTACTAGTTTGTTGTCTGCTCTTGTGCGTAGTAAATACTAAAGAAGGCCATTGTCTCTGTGTTAGCTGATTATTTTTTAGAGTTCTGCTGAGTATTAAACAATTACGTGAGTGTGAGGGTATTAAAATAAATTGGTCAGTAAGTCAGAGATGTGCAACTATATTTAACGTTTTGTTTTAAAAACATTTTTTATAAATGATTATGGGAAGTGCCCTTTTTCTCACTTGAGCACCCGCCCCCCAAAATGTCTGTGCACGTCCCTGGTTCAGGACACTCTAAAAGGTTGTTAAAACAGATACAAACATCATCAGGGGGTGATAACAGTCTTCCAAAAGGCATTTATTTAATTATTTTTAAGAAACCATATTTTAAAAAAGGCCAACATTCAAACATAGCTTGAAAAACAGATATGTATAAAGGCAAATAACAGTTACACTGCCATCATAAATATGAGGTAAGACACATATCACACAGAAAGGTGATGGGCATTTAAATATCTCTACAGCACGCTCACACGCTCTAAACAAGTGAACACAGCATGTGGCTAAAATGCACATTCTAAAAGCATATAGAAGGACATTATTCAACATAAAACAACACGTTTCATGATTCAATGACAAATAAAAAGCACTCTTAAGTGGATGGTCATGCTGTACCTGTGGTGTCAAAAATTTAACTTCAAAAAGTGTGAAAATAGTGACTGCAACTCTAGGAAAATAATTTATATGCTACAATGAGGTGCTACTTTAATAACAGTGTAATTATCAACCACTGACATAAAAGCCTATCCTCATATTAAAGTTATAAAGTTACAGACTCAATCGGAGTAGATAAATATGATACACTGCCATCAAGTGGTTGCTTTTTATCTTAGTTCAAAGAGACACCTCAGACTCAATGAACAGCATCTGACAGATTATTTATATATGTCCACTACGCTCTTAAAGTATAAATATGTTAAAGAGGTGACGTAATAAATGGATAAACAGAAAATTAATGTGTGATTTTTAAGATTTAGCAATCCAAAAGTTCAATATTCTCCTGTTTCTTAACTTAAAACTCGGGAGGAACTGAATATCTTTTGGGTTCAACTTTGATGATGTCACCTCAGAATCAAAATGTGCTTTAAAATAATTGTTTTGGCATTTTACAGACTATTCATCAACAAAAAAAGATAAATAAAAATATACAATAGTTCCAGCCCTATTCTATTGATAGCAGTTTGTGGTCCACGACAACCAGACACACAGGAAGTGTCAGCGAAGCGAAGAGGAGGTCGTCAGGCGTCCACAGTGGGCAGCGGCTCTTTAGAGTGATCATTGTACATGAAGGTCTGCTCGATGTTGAAGTCCAGCGGCAGGTGGTCCTTGTGCAGCTCCATGTGCGACGCCACCATCTTCAGCGTGGAGAAGAAGAGTCCGCAGACAGTGCAGCGGTACATGAGTGCGCCGGCGTGCGTCTTCAGGTGGCAGATCATTGTGGAGCGGCCTCTGAAGAAGCGCAGGCACACTTTGCACTGGTAGGGTTTCTCTCCTGTGTGGATGCGGAGGTGGTAGGTGAATTCCCCCGAGTGTGCGAAGCGTTTGCCACAGTAGCGACACCGGTACCATTTCCCACGGACCCCCGCTGCCCCGACCCCCATGTCCTGCCCCGCGCCCCCGTTGGTCAGGACCCCCGAGGGCAGGCTTTGAAGGGAACCTTGAAAAAACTTATCTGGCAAGTTGAAGCTCATCCCTAAACCCAGGTTGCTCATTTTCACAACCTCACGCTGAGAGGAGGAAGAGGCAAGGCACTCCAGAGGCTGGTCAGCTTTACGTTTTCCAAACCAGCCCGGGACCCCCCCTCCTCCACCAGGAGCCTCAGTGCTGTGCAAGCCGAGGTGGTACTGGAAGGCAGAGGTGGAGCGGAAAGACTGCGGGCACAGGAAGCAGTGCAGCTCCTCCACTCCTGCCGTACCTCCGTCTCCGTCTCCATCGCCGTCCGACCCGACTCTGAACGCCCTCAGCGCCAGACGCTCCCGCTCTTTCGCCGCCGCCTCCTCTGCGTGCGCCGCCATGTGTCGGTCCAGCATGCAGCGCTGCACGAAGCAGAGGGCGCAGTGCGGGCAGCTGAAGACGGGCAGCGACAGGTGGGCCAGGCCGTGCCACAGCAGCGAGCACAGGGAGAGCTGCGGGAGTCGACACACCCCACAGCTCAGGCTCTGAGGACACACGTGGCTCAGCAGGTGGTCTCTGACCGACTGTAAGGGAGGGGAGAGACAGGGAAGAGTAGATATGAGATCTCATGTGGCTGCAGGGAACAAAATAATGCAATAGTTTTACTTTTTCTCCATGATACTGTCAGATGTCTTTTTGTAAAATCAGTTTTCTGGTATTAATTAATTCTGAGCTAGATTTCTACTTTATTTGTTTGTTCTTCTATTATTCCAAGAGTAGAAATTCACCGGAGTGATAGAACTATACGTTTTCTTAATAATCTAATAATATTGTTTATGTGGCATATATTGGCAGCAAATAACATTTATTTGAAAATGATTTAACAATCAATCTATTATCCGACAATACATTCTAAATAATACTTTTCTATTTAATTTTTTTTACTTATGAGCAATAAAATTAAGAATGAAATCATTTACAGTATGCTTGTACATTTTTATTATGTAACCCCCTTTTTTTAATCTATTTTTTATAAAATGTAATTGTGTATTTGATTTTAGATGCCTGATTTTATTTAATTCTTAAGTTCTGAATTTGTTTACCTTTATTTCCCCCCATATTTTGAAAAGTACTTTTTAAATAAAGTTTGATTTCATTATTACTTTCAAGGGACCCAAGGCCGCTGTACATGCTGTGAACAAACAAACAAACAAACAAACAAATAGGGCAAATAATAAAGTAAAAATGTGATAAATAGCAGTGGGAGTGGAAGCAGGGGGACTGTGATGGGTTAGGGGTCAAAGGCCATGGTGTAGACTGTGTAATAGTAAAATATAGTGTGATTCTTATCTGCTAATGTTTATCTATATTTACTACTTCTCACACTGTTAGCTAAGCTTGGGAACATTCTTTATTAAGCAGATGTGTTGCAGTGTAGGTAGTTACACTGTGTGCACCAACAGTATGACCTTCACCTCAGGTGAACTGAGAACTTCCTGATATGGCCTCCTAACTCCCTAAACTTCCAGAATGCTCCTTTCAGTATCACCAAGCTTCCCTTTCTCCTCTCTCTGTGTTTAAACATGCAACCCAAACTCTACTCTTGGTCGTTCACTCTGCAGGCTGGATGCTCTCTGTACGACTGACTGAACTTTCTTGCAAGAAATAAAATACGACAAAGACAGCTGAATGGTTTGATTCTCTATCCACATTTGATAAATACATTCCCACCACCGACTGGCAACACATGTTCAGTGTCCCCTCACCTGGAAGTCCTTGCTGAGGGGTTTGTTGCACACGGCACACTGCAGCTCGGCGCCCGGCCCCTCCCCTCTGCTGGTCAGCGCCCCCTGGGGGATGGTGTAGCTGGAGGCCGTCTGCCGGTGGTGACGCAGCAGTTTGCTCTGGCTGCAGAACTGCAGGTGGCACATCTCACAGGTGAAGAGCTGCACCCCCACGTGGGAGTGGGAGTGGGCCAGCCCGGCGTGGCGGTCTGGGAACGAGGCCCCGCAGACCCTGCAGAGCCCCTGCTCCGTCAGGTGGGTTTCTGCGTGTCTCCTGATGGCCGCCGGGTCTGCTGGGAGCGCCGCCGCACACGCTTTACAGGAGAACACGTTGACCTGGAGGAGAGGAGCAGGACCGCTGAGTGAGGGCCAATATAGACATGTTGTTGCTATACTGTACAATAATCACTTTTATGTGAAAAACATACATTGTTATAAATGTCCCAACAATTCTATAAGGTTCAAGGTTAGTTTATTTGTATAGCACATTTTAAGACACAGAGGCAATTCAAAGTGCTTCACATAGGCATTTAACACATAATAATTAAAAAGAAAACAAACAAAAAAAATTCATAAAGCGATGAAATACTGGCTGCAACTAAAAGTGCAATGATAAAGGCAAGCTTGTGGTTCATAAGAGCTAGAAGCTGCCTCTGCAAATGTAGTTCTGACTCTGGGGACGACGAGTGAACCCGCTCCTGTTGACCTGAGAGCTCTGGCTGGCTCGTAACAGTGAAGCATCTCTGACATGTCTGTTGGTCCCAATCCATGAAGTGCTTAGTATGTTGAAAGTAAGATTTTGAAGTGTATCCTTTGTGTAACAGGAAGTCAGTGCAGATTTTTTTAATGTCTCAACACCTAATATGTCACTTAGTTCTTTAAATTGCTGTTCCTCATTTTTAGACATGGTGTACTTATTGTATTCTATTGTTACTAATGTGAGCTTTTCTTCGCTATATTTAATAAGTTAGTCCTATATTTATCTATTGTAATTTATTTTAAATATACTGCTACTTTTTTTTACCAAGGTGTACATATTTATTTCGTATTACTTGAGTTTTTATTATTAATAACATGTGCCTACTTTTTTATATAATATGTAAGTCCACTCTTTTTAATGAATCTGCACTCTTGGTGTAAATGTTCCCATTGGGGACAAATAAAGGCATTCGGATTCTGGTCTCACACCTGCATGATATATTTCAGTGTTTTATTACCTGGCTGCCCTCTCCGTTCTCCACATACACCAGGTCATCTTCATCCTCCTCCTCCTCCTCCTCCTCACCGTCCTCCATGAAGTTTTCGTCGTCACTCAGCTCGATGATCTCTCCCGCCAGCTGTCTCCACTGCTCCTCCTCTGTCCCCTCCATACTCCCCTTCAGAGCCTCCCTCTGCTCCTCCTCCTCCACCTCCCCAAACAACATCAACCTGCCGTCCCTCTGCAGCTCCTGAACGCTGCCCTCCACCGGCCCCACCTGCAGGCCGCTCAGAGGGTCTCTCAGAGGGTCTCTCAGAGGGTCTCCTGAGGACAAGGAGGATGGGGCCTCCGCTCCGATCTGAGATGAGGAGTCTGGGAAGGAGCAGGAGTCAGACGACGCAGCGTGGTTTCTGTGAGGCAGAGAGCTTCCTGCGCTCTCAGAAACCCTTCGTCCATCTTCGTCCTCACAGCTGCCTTCTGCCTCCTCTTCCTCCACCCCCTGCTCCATCTTCAGCTGGAGCACCGGAGGCAGTACGTCTTCACTGGACTGGCTGCTGGTTAAAAGACTGTGTCCTCCCGGTGGATCCGCTGAGATCTGCCCGTAGCCGATATGAGAATCCATGTCTTCTGCCTTCAGGTGCAGAGACGCAGTCCCAGTGTGAGCCTCACGGCTGGGCCTGGGTTGGAAGAGAGGCGAGGGGGGGGCAGCCGCGGGGGTCGGGGCGGCAGATGGACCTGCTGATGAGGACAGAGAGGAGCAGGAGGCGGCGGAGGAGCAGACGGAGGAGGCGGAGACACCTGTGGACGCAGCAGCAGCAGCAGAGACCATGCCTGAGTCCAGCTCCCCGGGACTCCCTGCCTTCACAGACACAGAGGCCTGCAGGTCAGGGAAGGTGGAGTGACAGGCCTTCATCAGCTCGTTCACACCCAGCCTCTCAGCCAGCTCGTACAGCACCCCCACATCGATGAGGTCGGTCAGGATCTCCCCCGTGTAGACGAACGTCAGCACCCTCTCAAAGTTAGCCGGGGAGATGAACTCCAGAGAGAAGGCGGCGGAGGACGTGGCCGGAGCCCGGGTGAACAGGTTACGGAAGTACGACCCGGCGCAGGCCAGCACGGCACGGTGCGCTGAGAACGTGCGGTTGCCGACCTGCAGGAACACATCGCAGTACTGGCGTGATTGGCGGCAGCGGTTGAGCTCAGCGAGGAGGCCGGCAGCGTGGCCGGGACCCTGCAGCCGGATCCTCATCCTGCTGCTGCACCTGGAGCGCTACAGAACCACTGCAGGAGCACAGGAGAACCAACAGGAACATGTGTGTTAGTGAAACAGTATGGGGAACTCTTCCTCCTTTCATCATTTATTCCATTATCGTTTTAAAATGTTCAACTGCAAATTAAGGAATATCTTTGATACTTTTATGATTTTATGAGTTCATAAACACCAAGGTCCTTAAAGGTTCTTATCATACTATATTTAGTCTTTGGGCACATTCAATAAAACAAAAACAAATATAAAGAAAAAAGGGTGTTCCCATATAAATCTAAATATACACTGATGTGGAAAACTCACCTTTTAGCAAAACAGTTTGAACAATTTTAACAAAAGCCAAAGAACATTTCTATCTAAATTAGACTCAGTAGTTTCAATGTTAACATAATTTATGTAATAATTGTTTTATTAAGTCAATGGTGACTACCCAACAATTGGTATTTCTCAATTTGGTTGCTGTCTTCAATTATAAATGATCTTTAAATAAAAAAATATTTAATTATTACATTTCCCTTCAAATATGTAATAAAGAAACTGTATTCCAATGTACCCAACGACCTTGTACAGAATGATAACAAGGTGATAACAAACTCACTTTTCAGTCAAACAGTTTGACAGATTTGTTTTGTTACTTTACAAACCCAGAGAACACTTATGTATTAAAGTATGCGACGCATTTTATGAGTGTTTGGTAACCTCCCACTCCACTGGCTGTTTGTAACCCTGGCTTCTGTCTTGATTTCATCATCGACTAAAATAGTTTTAAAAAAAGATTAATTTACAGTTAAATAATGATTAAATACAGACCTTTAAACACAGAGAGCTGGGACTTTGGTGAAGTATTCACATGTATTAAGGACCTTTTTTTGTAAACCCTTAAAACAAATATAATAACTATCAAGACATACAGTGTCAGTGACAGAGATTTAGAAATAAATAAAGCTGTGGATAATCTTTACTCCGTCTCCGACATACCAAAACAAACACACATTTTCCCAAGGAACCATAGAGGTATTAGTATTGTACTCAAAATGTATTATAAGCCGTTAATTCCAACAAGAAGCTAACGCAGCTTAGCCAGTTGCATTGACTGTTCACTAAACCAGACACATTTTACACACTTATTCGAAACAAAAATCAACCTATTTTTAATGAAGTCACCTCGTTAGTATCCTTGTTATGACTTACCCATTTAAAATGTGTTTGTAGGCGAAGAATACTCTTCTCCTTTTATTATGATTTTCAGTCTGGAGCTCATTAAATCCCTTGTGATCTGCCGTCGCATTTTGGTGACGTATGTCAACAAAAGTGAACTGCGGACGCCCCCTTCAGTCTGAACGAGGAACTGCACCAAGTATGTTTTACTCAGTGATGGAGTACCATTTTTGTTTATTTAATTTTTGAAATGTCTTTGTGTTTTCTGAACTGAAGTTGTGTTTTCTGAAATGCTGTAGTGTTTCGCGTAATGCTGTAGTGTTTTCTGTAATGCTGTTTTGACTTGCACTTCAGGGCCACCGTATTTATATGATACCTTAAAATAATCCTACTTTTAAGAACAGTTTACAGAACCAAAAGTAAAAGCCATCATCTTTCACAATGGCCGATTTTAGAAGAACATAATGTTACTTCATCGAGTTATAATTAATGATGCCATTTCTGTGTATATTCCCTTATTGTAGCTGGTAAAGGAGGATTTGTTATTTTTATTTAAAAAATATTCTCCTAAATATACTGCCATGTAGCTGAATTTAACCAAAAACGTTTAATGTTGACCTGCAATTATAATACATATATTATGTTTTACCTATAGTTGGTTACGTTTTGTATTATTAGTCTCAAATTAAATATTCAAAACAATTAAAGGTAATAATTAAATTGAGTAAGAGTTTTAGTGGACTAGTAGACTAAATAAAATAGCAGAAAGTTCAACACAGAATAGTAAAATTCCATTGTTATTGTCTGCCTATATTTTTTACATTAAAAAACCAGTAGATTACCAACAATTGCCATGCCACAAAGGAGAAGTATAGAAATTGTAAATTGTGATTCTGATTGTTACGAATCAACCAACGCACTGTAATGCGTATCGTGAGCACTGTCATAGTTCAGGGTCAAACCCCTAAAAGTGGTGACATAATCTAAAAATTAAAACTAAGCGAATTAGATATTTAATGGTAAAAGGGAAGAAAACAAAATATCTCAATTTTGTATTTAAATAGTACTTGAGTAAATGTATTATATACATACATTCGACGACTAAGCCTAAGAATACGCCATAACCTGTATGTTGTTATGGGGGCAAAGAGAGACAAAATAAAACACAAAAACGATCCTAATAATGCTAATTAAAAAAAGTTTATTTTATCCCAGTAACCATTTCTTTAGCTCATGAGAGACTCACACCACCCACAAAGTGTCAGAAACTGATGACACCTGCAACTCTTCATACTTCACTGTAAACTCATGGGATCGACCTACACAACAGTAACGTGAACGTGAACAAAGTCTCTAGGCCGCCTGGCCATCCCAAATGAAATACCCACATGTTCACATTATGAAAAAGCATTTTGTTTACTGGATTATGCTTTTATGACATGTAGGATAGTAAGAAATCATAACATAGACAATGATAAAACAAACTTGACATATTTTCAAAACTACCAGTAGAAATCATTTACAAAATTGAGTCTTTGATTTTTCAGTTGTGTCTTCGTTACAGAGAGAACATTAAGTATGTAGTATAGATACATTTACAGTATAATAAAACGCCATATCTTTGACCTGTGAGAGTAACACTGACATATTTCTTATTCCAAACCATTCATTTTTCTAGTCTAAGCAGGAGTATTTCAGCTGATTCGTCACTGAAAAACTCTTTATATTGGCCAAACCAGCCGTTAAACTGCTGCAACAGGCACACATATCTAACAACATGACAAACTGTATTTGTAAAGCCAAAGAAAATAAGAGCTGTTTTGGTCCTGTCACAACAAATTGGAATACAAGCAGCAGCCTCGACAGTCATCCGACACCTCTCAAACTTGTTGCTTTTCATCGTTGGATTATTGCACTTCTTCTGGAGGAAGTGAAACAAGCAGTTCTCCTGCTCTACAGTTACAGCTACAAAGTTTCATTTTGAAATGAGGTCAACAACAACACAGTATTTCAGCAACATAAGTCATCAACAAATCGAATGAATATTGCTTTTAAAGTTGTTTGATATGTTGTTCAGTCTTCAGAAACTACTTTTTGAATGCTTAGTACTACGGTGAAGTCCTGTCAAGTATCCATGTTTTTTTTTTGAAAGGTTCTCTAAAACACTGAGCGTCCTGCAGTCGTGTCCAGCTCCTCCTCCGCGCTACGAGACCCGTTTCCTGGAGCTGGTGCGGCCCAGGCTGGCGGTGCTGGAGCGGCGGGAGAGGACGGGCGTGGCAGTGGAGGGCGACGTGTCGCTGGGGCAGCCGTGCTGGAGCAAGATATCGATGCATCCTTTGCTCCCGTTCTTTGTGGCCAGCTTCATCGCCGTCTGGCCGTGGTTATCTTTCGCCTTGACATCGATTCCATACTGTGAGGAGAAAGAGATGATATTCACTCATTTAAAGGTTTATTTAGAGATAAGATAAGATAAGATGGGCCTTTAAACTTTTTCTCTTTAATGCATGTAAAACATGATTTGTGTATCCACTCTAGATTTGTTTGGGTAACTCCTTGTCCCATGCTACACTGGTCCAAACAGTTACGAGAACCTTTTGAGGAACTCAATAACTTGTTTCGATCGGGTGAAACCACAGGGTTCATTTACTGTTAATAATCATGTGATAGAGACAGACGTGCAGTTAATACACAGAAGAACAGTACCTTTCTGTGTTGTTGTTCCTTGTTTTTTCCGTTATCGGTCTAGTTTGGCTTATCTACACATCACTTTCACAGGGATGTGCAACTTTTAATTCTAAGTTTAGTTCCCGTGGTTTCATATGTGTACGTTCTGCCTCTACTGTGACATGTCACATGCTTTAATGTTCAAAAAGCTCTTTATTCGTCTCATACTGCCTGTGCTGCAGCACCTCTTTTCACCCTCTGTCTGAAACCAGAGCCCAGTCTGCTCTGATTGGTTAGCTGGCCGACTCTGTTGTGATTGGTACACAGCTTAGAGATGTCCCGCCCCTTAGCCTATCACAAACAATGTGTCGGAGAGCTAGCCAATAAAGGTGTGAGTGTTACATAGTGATGTCACAGAGTCCAAAGGAGGCATTTCAGGCAGAGGGGGAGTGTGTAGGAGGAACCTCTGGAGGAAACTTTGGGATTTTAGTGTCTGTAGACCATTTACATGCACACAAACCTATATAACACACTACAGGTCAGGGAAAACCCTAAAAAGCACAATAGGGCCCTTTTAATACTTGAGGGTCGTAGTCATTCCCTCTCTTTCCCCGTTCCAACTCTTAAAGGTCTCTGTCTGTTACTTCAGATGAAAATAAGGAGCCACTCCCCACGCCCCTCTGAGAGATATTTGGTTAAAAAGAACACAATGGTGCTCTAGGAGGAGATTCAGGTGATACGGTGGGGGGGGGTTACCTTGGTTGGTGATTGGCTAATGGTTACACAAGCCAAAAAATCGTTATGACATCATAAAGTGGCCAAAATCTGATCAGCTCATTTTCAGACATTTTTTTTTCATTTTCATTTTTATATTTTTATCAATATAAATGGATCAGGACAAAAAGAGAGAGAATCTTTTTTCCTGAAACTTTCAGAATCTCTTTCCACAGAGGGGACACATGTTTATGTATAAAATACATGAAAAAGTGGATTTTGCATAATAGGTACCTTTAAACTATCTTTCAAGGTAAAAAGCCCAGAAAATAATGTTTAAGATGTGAACAGGAAGTGGAGACCCACCCAGATGAGCAGCTGGGTCATGACCACGTCTCCCAGCTGGCAGGCGGCGTGCAGCGCGGAGTGAGGCGCTGCGTCGCTCAGCTGAGCGTTGATCTGCTCCTTGGAGCTGTGGGCGAGGAGGATCAGCAGCCGGGGCAGATCTCTCTCCGTCACCGCGGAGAGGAGCCAGGCCGGCATGCCTCCGTCAGGGTGCTGGGGCCCCTGGGGAGGGACAAACAACCGCTGCTCGTACTTTGCACGAATCCACGACTCTCTTTCCTCCCTGGGAAAACAAACACACAGGAGATCCAGTCAGGAGGAGGTGACCACAGTTAACATCGTTCACTTTACCTCAGCCACATCAAAGACTCTATGCATTACATTAATGCAAACAATGTAGCCTACAACAATATCTGTTTTCCTTTTTTTTTTATTACTGCAGATTTTTATTCCATATTTTATTCCATTCCATTTCTATGTAAATACTGTTATATTTTACTAGATTTTTAATTATTTTTATATTTTTCTAGTTCTCTATCTGTGTTTTTTTATTTTCGTTTTACTTTTATGTATGCACCACGACATCAAGTCAAATTCCTCGTACGTGTCAACCTACCTGGTAATAAACCTGTTTCAGATTCTGATAACACAAATGCAAATACAGATTCACATATCTTAAGTAGATATTTGAGGAATTGTCCTTATTCTTCTGAAAGGACAGTAAGCTAACAAATTATACAAACTGATGCTTTTTTACGATTTGATAACTACAATTTTGAGTATCCCACAAGTACTTTCATGCCCCAACAGAAAGACCCCCAATTCAGCTAAGATAATAACTAAGTGGTTTGTAAGCAAATATGACACCAAGTGTTTCTATCAACTAATGTGTAACTCATCCTATTAAACTTTGAAGAAGTGCAAAAAAACTAATTGTGAATAATTACTGATATAAAACTAAATATCTTTATACTGTAAATCCTTTATTTTATGAATACTCTTCACTTCCCATAACTGAGTCCATTTATTCCATTGATGTAGGCCAACAAACGCATCTTTATTCCAATAATATAATATAAATACATCTGAAAAAGGAGGCAATTTGGCATATTGAGTACTTTTGGAACTTCAAGTATATATTTTTTTAAATATTTGAATTTGTGTTTGAATGCAGGACTTTAATTGTGACACTATTTCTATTTTTATTTATTAGATAAATTGAAGTGACTGTTATTTTGTATATATTGATTGTTGTGCTTGTCTTAATGTGTGCATATGTATAAATGTGTCTGTTGATTGTGTTATACATATTTTATACATATTTTTATATATATTTGTATTTTTGTATTCGGGATTGTGGGAAACGGTATTTCGATCTCTCTGTCTGAACACACAAACTGAAAGATTGACAATAAAGTTGACTTTGACTTAGATCTGTGTACTTTGGTGGATTTGAAGCCTGTTGCTGTCTGATGTAATAGATGTAATATTCTGTGTTCGTGTTACCCACCGTGTCGCAGTGGGCGTGGGTTTGACCCGGCCCTGGGTGCAGCTCTCCCAGATGTTGTTGGCCATGTGGTTCCCGATGGCGGCCAGGACCTGCGTGAGCTCGCCGGGCCAGTCGTCCAGGTCCAGGGAGCGCACGCGGGACAGCTGAGTGCCGAGGTTACGGTGGACCCCCGAGCACTCGATGCAGATCAGAGCGCCGAGGTTCAGACTGGCCCAGGTGGGGTCTGCAGGGCGGAAGAATTATAAGAAAATGATCATTCACTTACACAGATTAATGAGATGCAGTGGTGAAGGAAGTGGTGGGAAGGACTTTAAATTGTAACGATATAGCTACTTTTTAAGATAAGATAAGAAGTACTTTATTGATCCCAATGTGGGAAATATTTGGCATTGCAGCAGCATAAAAATACATTGCATTGTACATTACAGAAATTAAAAGACTAGAAATAAACAATCCAAAATGTAAACATCTCAAATAGAAAAAAAATAGTATTAAAAAAAATGCAGATCTGTGTTTCTATTTTACTTTTCCTTCTATTTTCAGTTACTTTATTCATCTACTGCACTACAATTCAGAAGCAAACAATATACTTTTTACTGCAACACATTTCAATTGAAAGCTACAAAATATGTACTTTTCAAATTAAGATTAATAACACAAAAATAACAAACAAATATTATAAATAACACTTTATTGATCTTCAGGAGAAATAACCAAACTAACCAGAAGAATAAAAACAATTGCATTTAAAGAAATATGAATAAATTAATTTAAATAGGCCAGCTGAAATATTAAAGGGATGAAGAAATTAATAATTATAACCCTGTTATAAAATATACATTATTCTGAAATGGGCCGGTTTTCATAATGAGTACTTTTTGGTACATTAAGTATATTTTATTGCCTATGACACAGACTTTTACCTCGACTCATCAAAACGATTTGTTTGCATATATATTGCTTATTTTAAAAAGTACTTCTGCCAGCACAGTAGAGCAAATGTAAACATTGTAAAATCACAACTGCAGGCTCTGGATGGGGAATATAAAAGACACATTTATCCTCCAGAGGAAATCTGCAGCGGGAGATAAAATGTTGAAACGTTTGAAACTCACTGGCTGCCTCACAGTCGACACACTGACTGTTGCCCTTGGCGTTGCGGATGGCCTGCAGCGCGACAGCTTCGCTCTGGCTGCTCCTCCGAGCCTGCACAAACACCAACAAACACACATTAAATCGTTTATTTCTTCACACGATTACTTAGATTACAAGAACAAAGTGTTTAAATCTATCTTGCGCTCTATGTTAACTAGGGCTGTGTTATCAGAATCACAGTACTTTTACACATATAAGGAATGTTCTTTGGCATATAAGGAGCATACATTAGACCACATGTGTCAAACTCAAGGCCCGGGGGCTAAATCAGGCCCTGGTGGATTTACTTTCGGCCCGCAGGATAATTTTTAATTACTATTAGATCTGGCCCGCCGGTATATTGCACGCACACCTTTACTCAATCCTGAGGGTTTCCTCAGCTCAGAGCCTGACCCCAAACATTGATGAACTTGCACCCAAGATGAGATGCCAAGTATCTGGCTTGAACTAGCATCACAGAGCAGCACACTGAGTTTAATGGATGTTTCCTTCTGCACTTTTTCTCTTGCGACAACAGGGCATGTTTGGTTTTTCGTTGAGGGAAATAGTTTTTTTGAAGCTGCTGTTGGCCTGTGGAAAAATGTAATCATAAGAAATGACTCTGCAGATAGAGCCATAAGAAATGACTGCAACTGATTATTTAATGTTTAATGTTGTTTTTATAGGCAATCATTCAAGCTTTGTTAGTTCCAGGTTTAATATGTGCAATAAGTTCATGTCAATAAGTTTTGCAATAAACATTGAACCCGTCCGGCCCTCGACTAGTACCGATTTTTTAATTTTGGCCCACTGTGTATTTGAGTTTGACCCCTGCATTAGACAATACGAGGAATAAAGTCTGAAGGAAAGGAGCAAGAAATATTTCCACGATTTATAACTATACGAACACCAAAGGTACAGCAAAACATGTAACAAAGTACTTTGAAGATTCCATACATATCTTGATTGTGTAGACGTGCAGGAAATGCAATAGAAGATCTCTACATTTTCTCAGGGTAGACACTCTGCAAAATGTCCCTACACTTTCTAAATTAAAAGAATACCCTTTGACATCCAACATTAAAACACACAATGAACATCTGTCTGCAAAGTATCAATGCATGTCAACTTCTAATTACTAATCAGTGTTTTTAAGAATGAATACAGCATCAAAAACTAAAGTGACTGTGATACTCTAAAACCCCTTGTGAATGTTGGTTTAATGGCATGTAGGGTGTGCAATGTGACACTGCATCATATGGTATTGATTTTGGAGACTCTCTGTCCCTCCTTTCGCCTCATTCCCACTTATCCAAGGCTCATTTTCCAGGAAGTATATGGACATGCCGTTCCACCAGATGCCCTCAGATTGACCGATTAGTCCAAGTCACCTGACTCACAAATACTCACTCACTCTGCTAGCATCTCAAAACTCTGCTTTCCTGGCAAGTTTTGTCTTTATTAGATGTGATTAACAGTGCTGTTAGGAACCAAACAGCTGTGTGCTCATGTAGGATCCCGTCACTGATTGAGGAAGTTGTTTTTTGGGGGCTTTTTAAAACGTGTGTACCTTGTTTCTGCCGCTCTCACAGGACTGCAGGCTGGCCAGGATCTGGCTCTCGATGGCCGACACCCACGAGTCTCTGTCCTCCAGACTCTGAGCCTCGAAGTGCCACGTCTGCCCCGTGAACGACACGATGATGAAGTCTGCGTTCTCTTCATCTGCGAGTTAATGGGAAGCAGAACACACTCAAGTAAGATGTGCATGTGTGAAAAGATGAGTATTTACAATGGATTAATATGAATCCACCGTCGGTGAAGGGAGAACAGAAAATGCAACAAAAGCAGTTTGGTGGAAGGGGAGAAAAGATAAATGTTGGGGTTGTTACGAGGAAAAAAAGTCAAATGAACAACTGAAGCTGGGGATGTCAGACACTGAAAGGGAAATGTTATTGTATGTAAATCACAACACAAGCTCCGTCACGTGTTACCTGTCTTATTAATGTTTCTCAAGCTACCAAAGCTCTTTAATTTCCACATTTTGCGTTTGGCTGCGGAGCGACAGATAAGCCCAGGGAAAGGAAAACAGAAGAGAAACAGAGAAAAGCAAGTACAAGTGTTAAGAAAAAGCTGTTAAGAAACATTCAGAGGAAGACAAACACTAATCTACTGTAAACCCTCACAACAGAGAAGGAGAATAGAGGCTTTAGGAAAAGGAAAACTGCTTAGGATTATGTAAATATTGTGAATATTGTGTTTGTTTAGAATAGCAGTTGCAGGAATTAAAAGCCTAAAAAATATACATTAATGCTTCATTGATGCATTCATTTTCTATTCATTGTTTAAAAAACTCCCTATATCACTATAGATTGTTCATATTTGTATATTTATACAAGAAAAAGACTAAAAGCAGGCACATTTTAAGCAGTAGCAGCTGTTCCTTCTGTGTGGATTTACCTTCCGCCTGCCCGACGGCTGCGTCTCCTTTCTGATTCATGCTCTTCTTCCTCCGGTTCTTCTTCCTGTCGCTCATGGGCGATGACTGTCCGGGGTCTTTTCCAGCAAATGGACCGGCTGCTCCTTCAATGGCGTCTGACATAAAAAAATATGAATCATATACTGTATGTGTAATGGCATTAAATGCAGACATAGGAGACCTAAAGTGTTTTTTTTTACTTGAGGAAAATGAGTGGAAGGTTTTAATTATCCTTGATACGTACCAACACTCTGTGCTTTGGTGGATAGTGAGGAGGAGCAGCGCTGAAGTCCTCGGTCTCCACTTTTAGACGACAGACCCCCAGAGCGATCCTCCACCACAGACAGAGTGGACGGACACAACTGAGGAACTGACAGACAGAGAGGAAGGGAAAATGCTCATTGAAATCAGGACAGCAGAAAGCCTACACATCTTCCGGCGCAGACTGAAAACTCATCTCTTTCGACTCCACTTCGAGCGATAGAATTACTAACAAAGCACTTATATACTAATAAAGGACTGGCTTATCTAAAGCCAGTTGAGTAGCACTTGAAATGTTTTGGCTCTATGAAACCTGATGTACTTATATGATTCTGTTTTCTTCAAGTTTGTATCTTCTTGGTCGAATGCACTTATTGTCGCTTTGGATAAAAGCGTCAGCTAAATGCAATGTAATGTAATGTAATGGAAAAGCTTTAATACAGTATGCCATAATGTGATACACAATATTCATATTTGTTAAAGCTTTTTGACGCAACGTAATGCAACAAATACTGGGAAAAATATATGTATTTGAGTCTATACAGTATACTACATTACAGGTAATTGGAGCATTATAACTTTCACTTGAAACTACTACAATGAATATTTGTGAATTCGTCTCAACTTAGCTACTGATGCCTCTATATGATTAGCATAAGCATATTTTGTCAGTAAGTTGTACATTAGTCAGTTAAATGGATAACTTGTAGTAAGAGAACAACATTTTTTACTGTTTATTTTCTGTATTAAAAAATGAAAAATAGTACTTAACAAAAGAAGTATCTTTCTCTAAAGGAGTGCCAGTTCATTTTTAACTGAACTATCATATTTTGGTTTTGGTCCTTTCGTGGGATTCTTGACAAAAATACAAGTTAAGAAAAATACCAGACTAATACTGACCCTCAGCCCTCAGTGACAAAGCTCTGTATACACATTATACAGAATATCTACCTGTACTGGTGGTCTCGGCGGCGGTGGGCTCCTTGCTCAGCCCGTTGACCCCGGGTCCAGCGCCGGGCGGGGGGGGGGCTGCAGGAGCCACCGCTCTCGGGGGACGTTTACCGGGAACTTTAACCGTCACCCGCAGGAGGTCGATCTCCTTTCCATGGGTGTTCTGCGTGTAGTCCTGAAACACCGAATATATATAACAAATATGAGACACTTTACCCAGAAAAGGCGATGAGTGAGAATATTCAAGTTTTAAAAGAAGAAGTATGTCTTCCTCTTATTTAATTCTGAAGTCAGGAGCCTAAGTAAGCAGAACTGTGCTGTTACTGCCTGATATGCTGGAAGAAAATAGACATTGCATTGTTTAGTATCAGAAAAACCACAACTACATTGACTCACTGAACTTTGAGGTAGTTTTACTTTACTTACTTGAATTTCTCCATTTTATACAACTTTTATACCGATAAATTAATATATATAATATACGTTAGCCTGCAATCTTATTCAATACTTTAGGTAAGGGAGGGTTGTATATTTTACGTATGTAAAAGTAGAAATACAACAGTGAAGAAATACTCGGTAACAAATCAAAGTCCTGCATTCAAAATCTTGCTTGAGTAAGAGTACACAAAAATATACTTAAAGTAAGATTATTCAGAAGGCACAACGTCCAATTACTGAATAATATACAGTATATAATATTACTGGATTATAATTAGTAATGTATTTATCATTTGTAATGCATTACTTCTAGTTTTGCAGCTGGTTAAGGTGGAGCTTAGTTTAATGAATTAATTTTGTATTATCTTTTTCTGAATCTGCAAAATAACCTAAGTTAGCAAATAAATGAAGTGGACTTAAAGGTACAATATGTTCCTTAATTGTAGCGGAGTAGAAGTATAAAGAAGTGGAGTAGAAGTATAAAGTACAAGTACCTAAAAATGTCACCACTTACATAAATGTATGTGTAGGAAACGTAATAACATGCTCAATATACATGCGTAATCACTCTGAATGTCATTGGGTATAAAAAATAAGAAATCAATAGTGAGTAAGAGTTTCAAAGCAGTTCCTGCAGTCTCTTTGAAGTAGAAACTGCAGTTAAATCTAAAAAGCCTCAGATATAATCCCCCCCTCAGAGAATCCTTCACAGTGTGTTTCACATCCACCCGCTCTTACACTGGAGCTGGAGTGGTAGGACAGCGGGCCGTTGTTGGACAGCGTGACGTATTTCTTCTTCCACTCCTTATTCAGAGAGCTGCCGCTTCTCTTCCACAGGATGCTCTGTCAAAAACAACAAGCGAGGTCACACTCTGCAGCGACAACACACCAGATCTCAATCTGCCTATATTTAGAGTCGACATAAAAGAGACAATTTCCTCAAAGAGTAAATCAGTCCGACAACAATAGCTGAGAGCACTTGCACGATGTAAATAGAACACCCTTGAGAAAGGTTGTTTTGTCTCTGGATGCTCATGTTAGATGTACAGACATAGAATAACCAAGAAATGCAGATCATTGAATTAAATATATGATTTTTTTCTCTGTGCAGCCCCTCTTAGTGTATAGAGAGAGCAGGTTACAGCCATTCGCTCTTTACCATGAAGTGCACGTATGGTGGATGATTTAAACACAAGCTGTCAATATCCTCATCAGTTGCCATTACTCACAATAATCCCTTGCAATGCAGTGCTGTAAAAATAGTCTCTATATTTATACTACCAAGGACAAGAGCCTTAGGAGGCTACTGGAATACATGACTTTGTTTTGTGCTCTGCGAAAATCATTTAAATATTTATTTTCCTGCCCACAAATAAAAGGAAAAGGAACGATTTATTTTATTGGACCGTATGGTTAGGGTTATAAATCCTTGGCACAAATGAGTATCCTGTGTTTACAAAAGCATCAACACATTTGGGTTTTAACATTTTTTTTTTTACCATAAATGTGTACTTGTTTAATTTAAAAAAACAATTACTTTGCATGTGCTTGCCTCTATATTTAATATGTTAGTCTACTATTTTACTCTTTTTTTTTGTGTTGCCTTTTATCTGGACTGTAACCTTTGCTCTAGCAATGTACATGTCCCCGCTGCGGGACTTATAAAGGATGTCTGATTCTGATCTTAAATGATTAAGTCAAACTGAGGAGATTCATTATATCTAAGTGCGCAGTAATAAGTCCTGGATATATAGTTGTGTTGTATCTCTCCATTAAAAAGGTGAAACAAGTAGCTTTTCCTCACTGCTTTACTAAAGAGGGAGATGGTGCATATGATTGTGCTTCAAGCAAACTGAAGCCTCATTAATATATCTTTTTAAATGTATTAACAGTTGTTTTTTTGTACCTGTTTGATAGGGACGCCTCTCGTGTTGCTCTGATCTCCTTTACCATCACCAGACTTCTTATCTGAGTCCCGGTTCTGGAATAAAAATGTAAAAAAAGGCAGGGAGGGGTTTTAAAAAGAGCAGAATATTACAGCAGAGAGGGTGAGATGGAGTGAGATGATGGTGAGAGACGACAGGGGAGTAAGAGGTGTGAGACACTCGGCATTTGGGCGACAACTGACCTTGAAGAGGGAGGGCCGGCGGGGGATGCTCTTCAGCGAGCGTGAGTTGACACTTCCTCCTCCCCCCCCCTCTCCCTGAACCACCCTCAGATCTCTGTGAGAGATCACGGGGGTGGAGGGGAGGGAGTGGGCGTAGCCACAAGTCGAGCCATTACTGGCCTGAGAGGAGGAGGAGCGGGGGGGTGGAGGACGGCGGAGGTCACGAGGCGAGATGGAGGGGGTGACAATGGGATGAAAGATGAAACACAGGTGAAGTAAATGTACAATAAAATGGGATCTGATCCACAGGGTGATTGCTGCAGATCAATGAGAGCGAGGTGAGGGGGATATTGATGGAGCTGAGATGGATGAACAGGAAGTGATGGACGGTCTTTGAGATGCCGGGGAAAATTAGATTTCAGTTTGATTGATGATTTTTACTTTATAAGGCACCTCCTCAGAATTAATGCTTACACTGCTCCGAGAGAGGGCCACACATTCTCACTTTGAGTCTGGAAATAATACCTTAGCTTTACATGGTTTCTTTACACGTCATACCCTGAAATGTGCAGAAAAAAGACGGCTCTTTAGCAGTGATCTAAAGTAACTAAGTAAACGTACTCAAGTGCTTTACTTTTAGCGGTACATGTACTTTACTTATTTTTTACTGTTCCATGTTATGCCACTTTATACTTCTACTATTGCTATTTTTACTTTATGGATGGAAATACCTGGCAGTATAAAACCTTATTAATGGGATCTCATCCTTTACCAGCTGCACAATTAAATGATAGACACATGAATGCATCACTGATTATAAACCAGTGATATCAATTATACTGTTCAGAAAATGGCCACTTTGGTGACAGAGTACTTTTAGATTTAAGTATATTTTGATGCTATTACTTTTATACTTAACTTAAGTAACATTTTGAATGCAGGACGTTTACTTTTAACAGAGTATTTCTACACTGCGGTATAAGATCTGAGTGTTTCTTCCGAGACTGCTCTTTTGGCATCGGGAATAATAAAAACGCTCCTGAATCTTCACAGAGGTGCTTCAAAAATGCTCAATGTAGTAAGAAAACACCAGCATGGCAACAGCAGATCACTTTCATCTGTGTCCTATTTTGATCAGGGATTATGTAATATCTGTCTAGACTGCAAAAGAAGATTGTGTTTACCCAAACAAAAGAGCAAGAGCAAGTTTCACACCTGGATGTGTTAGTATTCAGCGCTTTTATATCAATGCATTGTTTTAAAAATATGTATTTCATCCTTCTGTCAGGGGATTAGAAATGTGTATCTGTGTGAATCTGTGCTAAACAATGCTCATACATATTGATGATGAGCTCTGAAGGACGCTTCATAGCGGAGTAAAAGAACGTATAAGGATACTTTACTTCCTCCTGTTTTTGGTAAACAACTTTAAATCATTACAGTTCATCTCGAGAAGTATTCCATGTTTTACTTGAGTAAAAAAGCAACAGTACTATGTGAACATTCCTTATACGAGTGAATGTCCTGCATTCAAAGTAAAAGTACAAAAAGATACTTGGAAGTGTTCTCAGTATATAAAATGTATGTGTTCATCACTTCAATGTTGACGCTGGTAAAGGTGGAACTAATTGTAACTTCCTTATATAATTATGATAACATGTGATTGCTAATTAGTTCATATATATTTTGTATAAACAATCAGAATGTGGATCGTAAGCGTGGCTTTAAAATATATGTCGGGCATAAAAATAACAATGTCTGCCTCCAAAACGTCGTGGATAGAAGTAAAGGGATTAATCAAAATGAAGTATGGTACACCAATATATGTATATCTGTTAGCATTTGTTTAATACTAATTAGCATTAGTATCATTTCAAAATGTTTGTGTTTGTGTTACCAGAAGCTGGCTTATTATGTTTTGGATTTTTTGGTATCCAGTAGTGTCTTATAACTCCACATGTGAGAGGATCCAAATGTTTGTCATGACGATGAATGATCTACTGCACTAGCTACAGCTATTAGAAAGAATATAGATGTGTACCTGGCTGGGGAAGGATGCGGACCCCGGGGTGGAGCCCCCTGAGTGGCTGGGGGAGTTGGGCAGAGACTTGCAGGCCTGCAGCGCCGCCAGCTTCTTCTGAGCGACTATCTTCTGTGCAGCTGGAAGACACGCAGCAGACGTTAACATACTGTACGTGTCATTAACACTTTGTTCCTCGTGCTGAATCAGACCTCTGACTCTGTGTTTTGCGTGAGAGATTTCAGCCAACTCACCCTCTGAAAACACTCGGTCCACGTTGAACCCGTAGGTGGCGCAGGTCTCGTAAAACAGCGAGTGACGCACATCGATACACAGCTGTCTGGCTCTCTGGTTCTCAATCACACGAGGGTTCGTGCTACTGATTTTATCTGGAGGAAAACAGGATCAAAGTATAGAAAACTGTTAATCACAATAAATAATGATGACATAATTAGGTTTGCAAAGGGTCTGAACATTTCTGGAGAAATACAAACACAATGCACATGTTTGCAGAGTGCATTCTCCCATCAGCCCACACTACTACCAACACTTCTCTACTGCCGGAGCCAGGCACGGGATTACATGCTTTCAGGTACGTTTTGATAACTGGGGTAAATATATCTTCTTTTATTTTTGATATGTCAGTTAAACAATAGCCTACATTGACTAAAGCAATGTACACAGTTATTAATGTGTTACTCCTTCTTATTTATATGATATAATTTGAGCATGCTATTCAGGAGTTTTAATTAATCTGTTTCCGTTTATTATTTACTCCAAAACTGTTTATTTTTTAAATAAGTAATTATGCAAGATACCATACAGTTGGATCAGAGTAACCGTCTACATTAGTTAAATCAGGGGTGTCAAACTCAATTTCATCGCAGGCCACATTTGCATAAAGGTTGCACTCAAAGGGCCGGTTGTAACTATATAAATATACATATATAAATATATAATATATATATAAAATAATGTATTATATTACATTATTGCCTCTGAATTGGATTATTATCGGATAGGGTAATAACTAACTACGTCTGAAAGCAGAAGTCCAGGGCAAATAATTGCAAGTCTCTTCAGTGCGCATGTCAAAAAACGAGATGCATTGTGGGACATGTAGTTTATGGGCAACCTGCTTCTGTAAAGTGGCATGTAACCGTATAATAAACATATTATATTCTTTGCAAGCTCTTGCGGGGCCACATAAAATGAAGTCGCGGGCCGGATTTGGCCCCCGGGCCTTGAGTTTGACACCCCTGAGTTAAATTGTTATAGCGAGCTAGCTCCAACAGTTGTTGATTGAACTCGGTTGGTTTCATATTTTCACAACTTTGAACCAGCTTTAAATGTTTTACAGTGTCATGTGTTTGACATGCATGGAAGGCCAATTTGTGTGAAAATACTAAAAAAAAACGGATAATGTGAGTCATTTTTCATGTCATTTTAGAGAGAAACTTCCTGAGAATACTGACTTAGTACCTCAAAATATTTTGTTGTGTCATTATTTTGACAAAGCTTTTAATTATGATAAGATACTAGGACATTATTTTGAGTTATCAAATCCTTATTTTGAGAAAGTTAGTGTTATTTAGCGACTCTTAGTCATAGTTTTGGGAAACCAAGTCATTATTTTGTTTCTGAGGATTCTTTACGCTGCTGACCTTGTGTGCCGACCACTATCACGGGGACGTCGCTGCGGTGTGCGCTCAGCTGGCTGTAGAGCTGGTAGAGCTCCTGGAAGCTGCTCTCGTTCTCCAGACTGAAGACCAGGATCACTGCGTCCACCCAGCTGCTGAACTGGGAGAGGAAGAGGGGGAGGAGGAGGAGGAGGAGGATGTTACAGTGCAGGTGTCACAGTATTGCACAATAACTCTCTGTTTCTCTCTCATACACACACCTGTGCATCAGGAGGTCCAGCTTCTTCTCGGATCAGTAGTAAATGACTCTGTCCGTCCACCAGTACTTCCTTCTTATACCTGCCACCTGACAAGAGTAGTGACGGATATGTTAGTCAGCAGAGTGACAAACAGAGGATGACAGGCACATGCAAAGTAATAACCGCTAAACCGCTAAAGACTAGCACTGAACTCTATTGAAAACTATTTAAAGGAACAGTAGATGAAAAAGTATTCAGGTGCTTTACATTAGAAAGTCAAATAAATGGCGTCATAATTAACAATGGCCCAAATGTTCTATTCTATCCATTGGTTAATGAACTAGTCATTTTAGCTGCTTGTATCTTTTCATATGTTTTGTGTGTAAAATAGCCTACTACTACTCAATTGGTCAGATAATTGGAGAGGGGGACAAATGTATCTCCCCCAATATTCAATGTTTTGAAGTGTAAGTATAAAGTACCATGAGAAAAAAAGACTTCAATAAGTACACGTAACTCACATTTTTACTGCAATACTTAGCTTAGAAATGAATGTGTTACTTGCCACCACAGTGAAGGACAGACATTATAGAAGACATATTTCTTACCCTCAGTCTTCTCCAGTGCAACATAACTGCCTGTGATGTATTTGTTCACGAGCGCTGACTTGCCGCTTTTTAGACTTCCCAGAATGCCCTGAGAGAAGAGGAGAGGAAATACAACACCGTGAAGTTCATTCACGGTCAGCTAGCCGCTCGATCACAGTGTGCTGAATATAATATTACAGTCAGACCTCCATCCAAAATGTTTCAGTCAGTTTTAGCCGGGCAACAAATCTATAGTTTCAGCTATAAATGCTTTAATGTTTTATGCATCCTTATGTTAACATAAAGTCAGTGGGGGAGAAAGTATTAAATGAGCAATATCACATTATAATGATACTTTTTTACAACTAAATGTATTGTATTTGACATTTTGCATGAATTAAAAAGCACATTAATAAAGTATAAGCGGAATCATATTAAATATTGAGATACATAATCTAATGTTACTGTACACTCATTGCAACAGATTTAAAAATCCACATGTATATAAAGTATATATAATTGTCTCTAAATTAACAAAATTAAACTAATTTGATGTGTTAGCAGTAGTAATTTACTTTAAAACAACATTATTATTATTAATATTAACCAAAAGTAATCAAATAGCCCTAATTTCTAACCCTAAATGTATATTTTGAGCATCAAGGAGTAAGTTTAACCAATCTTCACATAGCATTTGAGAACTCCTACATGTCCAAGTGAGTGCTGTTTTGATCAAATGGCACAGCTCTTAATAAATTCAATCATTTCTTCAGTTTCAGATGCAGATAAAGTCACTTTTCTCCTCACCAGTCTGAGCTCGGGGATGGATCTGCTCAGGCTCCACTCCTGGCTGTTGGCAATATTTACTACAGAGAGACAGAGAGACAGAGACAAACTGTCAGCGAGGCAGAGACACAGATTCATCATTTTGATCATGTACAGTAAAAAGGGCCGCCATCATAACGGCCTGTGGAGAGCGATAAATCATACAGCTGCTGCGTGACCGCTCGCCATAAACACACGTGCAGCCTCGCAGGTCGTCTTGATGAATTTAACCTTTCAGTCGTGACGGGGATCCTACAAGTTGCAGTCACACTTGTCGTTATCCACTTTACTCCCTGTGTGCCGTAATGATGGGAAACTGGCTGCCATTCAAATAGTAAAGCTTGTGTGTGGATTTGTAAAGCATCTCCCCTCTGAACTAAAATGACCTAAAGTGAAACTAATGATCATTTCATCCATTGATTAACCTTTGACTTGAAATGTCATAAAATAATGGAAAGATGTCCATCACCAATTCCTCTAGAGATCTAGGTGACATCCACAAATGTATGATGGATAGATTCAGTTTACGATTATATAATACACACAACACAAATTCTCACATTAGAGAAGCTGGAACAAAAGGATGTTTGCCAATGTTGCTAGAAAAATAATGACTAAAAAGGTTATTTCATTATCAAAATATTTGGAGTCTACTAATCAATTTCATCATTAGCAAAATTGTTAAAAATAGGGTAGGCCGTTTTCTGGAAAAGGAAAAAAACAAACACCAGAATCTGAAAATAACACTTCCCACCAAACTATTAGCAACATCTCAGATTTCTTAGCTTCTTATGCTTTGCAGTGTAGGCATGTGTTGTCAATGCTGGAATCATGGATTATTTGAGAGGTTGACGAAGCTGACATATTTAGGCAACCAAAATGTTACTTTTAACTTTCATCAACTGAAAACAATCTTAGAAAGTGTTGAATGAAAACATGGAAAGGTCACAGACCACACAACACAAAGGTAGCGACCTGTCAATCACAAGATTGCCCAGCCTAGAGCATGAGGGCAGCGCAGACAGCAACTAGCGACCTGAGAAGGCACCACCCTGTCCCTCAAAGCGACCATCCAGAATAATATGTATAAACCGTTATATAATTTAGACAAGTGAGTAATATCCACCCCCGTACAGTTGTCAAGAAGGGTGATATAAGTTATAGAGACAAAAAATGTAGTTGGAACCTCGCTGTAAACATGTTTTTCTGCTGTGAAAATGGGTATTTAAACAGGGGGTTCTATGACCTTCACTTCTTTTGGAGCCAACCTCCACTGATCACTCCATGAACTGCAGCTTTTGGCCCAAACATTCGTACTGCTCGACCCGGCAGGTTGCAGCTCTGCACTCACACAGGCACATCCTACAGTACAGCAGTCCAATGGGGGTTGGGTTGCACACAGCTGTGCTGCCCTCTGGTCAAAGAGAGGTGGCCTTCCCCCAAATGTGATGTGACGCTCACACCCTGACACCCAGCTGCAGCGCGACGGACGAGATTAAAGGGAGAGAGCCTGAGGAGGCACTAACACTGATTCATAGACAGAAAAAAACTTACACTCAGCTGCCAGTTCGTAAGGTAGATGTAGTTAAATTCAAATAGTCTAATACAATACAATTAATCCCCCTTCCAAGGTTACAATGTTCAGTTTTTGTTGAATCTGTTTTAGAGACGTGTTGACTCAACCGTGTAAGCATTTTGGAGGACGTAGGTTGTGTCGTGTCTAGCTGCATTGAATTGTACATGCTATACTTAGCATTCTCATATTGATATAAATAAGGTGCACACTAGAAGAATCTCTCAAAAATAATAGCATTAGACAGCAACACAACCTAGAAAGAGTTTCAACACAAACTGAACATTTTAACCTTCAGGAAAGGAGGATTTTTTGCAGAACTGTAGCATTAGACCAGAAAGTTTAAGCTAGGTTTATGTACCTTAATAACTGGTAAGTCTACAGCCACGTTGGCAAGATTCTGCATTGAGCTAAATGCTTAAATCAGCAGGCTAAAATGCTCCAAAAACCCCCAAGACAAAGCTAACACAACAGTAAACACAAAGTCCTTGAGGGTTATGGAAATGTCAGTAGGCCTTGTTTTGCTGCATTTAAGTAATAAACCTAAATATTGGGCAACATCTGAGAACCATGAATGCCTGTAGAAAATATAATGCCAATCCCACAATAACATAGTGAAATGTATCACTGGATACAAGAACATTTGGACCTGCTGATGGTGCTAGAGACAATAGGGCATGTGTAAATAGTAGTATTCATCCTCTGAGGAACATATTAAAATATAACAGGAAAAACATAATGACAAATCACAGTAAAACAGAGAAAGACAACAGAGGACACCAGAAGGTTTGGCAGGCTGTCCTGCGTGCCATGCTGGGTGTGACTGTGTGAAATGTCCTTCAAAGACGGATGATGATTAAACTGCCTCTAAATCTACGAAGCGTCCAGGCCAACACCGAGCAGATGCAGCCGGTGATGATGTGCTTCAGATGAAGACTAAAAGGGGCTTACATACGAGCCGCCGCTGCAGGCATCTCACTGGGAAAAAGGGCAAGCCCTACCACACAAACACACACACACAAACACACATACAAACACAAACACACGGACACACAGAGGTTGACTATCTTTCTCTGAGTCAAAGCTCTCTTTATGGCCTGCTGCTGTAGCTCAAAGTGGTCGGACAGCGTTATCCCCCTGCTGCTTCGACACACTGATTTATACAGAAAGCTAATTATCCACACTCGCTGCAGCGAACCAATCGTGTGTGATGCACAATGCAACCCCTCCCATGCTACATGTCGCCTGTAGCCTTTATCCATTTTCTAACTTACATTTGTTAGGGGTGAATTGTTTTACAATCATCTCAGTGTGTGTCAATGCACTGTCACACACACACACACACACACACACATGCACAGAAAACGTCTCCTCCTCCACCCTTCGGTTTTATCAGCCTCTGTAGCAGCAGTAGAGGCAGCAGTCCTGCCGGTTGCCATGGCAACACTTCCTCCTGCCTTCAGTGAGTGTGTATGTATGTGTGTGAATGTGAATTTGTATGTGTGTGTGTGTGCAGGCGGCAGGGCTAGTCTCACTACTTGCATGTGTAACAGTGTGAATGCACAATGAGTGAATGAATACATAAAACACACACACACATACACACACACACACACCATACACACACACGCACACAGTGGCTGACACTTGGTCTTTCTCTGAGCAAACGTGTTTGTGAAAGAGATGCGTTGTTGTACGCTGCAGGGTAAAAAAAAAAGATGGCAACTAAACGATTCCTGATTCTTCATATGCATGCATTTGACATGATGGTGGAATATAAATGTGAGGCCAGACAAAGACATGACTGAGAGGACGGGAGAGCATGTGGTGGGTGGAATATCAAAAACAGGATTATAAATGTTCAGGCTGCGGATGAACACTTCCCCTTTTGACGTGGGCGAACAAATATGTCTTTCCCTCTCTACGAAAATAAAGCCGGGGCTAAAAATCAACTGGAGCGTTGCAATATATCCCTGATTACGCCACCAGCTCCTTTCCCCTTTGGCTTCATTATGAGATTTAAACCCATGCTGGGAACGCTGCTTAAGTGTGTGTGTGTGTGTGTGTGTGTGTGTGTGTGTGTGTGTGTGTGTGTGTGTGTGTGTGTGTGTGTGTGTGTGTGCAGCGATTACCCCTCCAGCGGTGTGAAATCTGCCCGCGCTCTGAGGGGAATTAGATTAAAACTGTCCAAGATGTGTCTATTCTCAGTCCCTCACATCAAAGAACGTCATCTGTCGTGTTTTGGCTTCATGATAATGTTTCTCTTAAGCCTGTAAATGTATTCTGTGTGGGGGTTCTTTATGAAAACATTAACCCCACCCTGACTCATTTCAAATGGATGCCTGTGCACAGATGAAGAGGCTACATGTCTGATGACTGTTTAGCAAAGGAACAGAAGACATGTCTGATAATGGTTTGGCAAAGGAACCGAAGACATGTGTGATAATGGTTTGATGTAGTCGATGTGAAGATCTAGAGTTGATGTTACGTTAGCGACCCCTACCTTCTTCCTCACTGGAGTCTCTCTGTATGTAGACCGGCGGCGCTGTGGAGGAAGACCCCGCCGCCCCCGAGCTGCTCTTTGTGAAGATCCCGCTGATGAACTTGAGCATCTTCCTGTCTTTAGCGGAGCCTCGCTGCCCCTGCTGGGCCTGCTGGTTCTCCCTGGCTAACCCCAGGTCTTCAGACAGGCTGTTCAGGTCGCTGTTGTCCAGCGTGCGGCTTTTACCTTTGCGTCCCGGCTTGGTGGTCTGGTTCGGAGGCCCAGGTAGGGAGGCCGACCCCGTCTTTAGCCTGTCCTTTCTGGGTTGGTCTCTCATCACCGCAACCATGCTACCTGCGATCTCCAGAGGCATTCCTGCTTGAGCTTCGTCCATCCTCCATGCGTCGGGCCTGCTGGCCTCGGCCCATGAGGCCCTGCAGGGGACCGGAGAGCGTGTGGGCATCCGGCAGTCCTTTCTGTCCAGGCTCTGCGCCGAGGTAGGGCTTCGCTCTCTTCCGTCCCTGGAGTCGCGACCCCGGGTGGCCACGTTGCTGTGAGACTTCAGCAGACTCACAGGACGCTGCCCCACCGGGCGGATGGGGAGGCTGGTCCTGGTCGGGGTGCGAGTCGGCTCCACCATCTCTGTTGGAGGCGTTGGGGTCAGTGATGGTGACCTGCATTGCTTCGCCTCAGGAGTTGAAGGTGTCTTCTGGACTCTTGTTAGGTCAGTCTCGGCAGACGTTGTCTTCTGAAGCGTGGCCCTCTCCGCAGGTAAGGGGATGGAGAGGTTGCACGGGGGCTTTTCACTCCCTTTGCTTGGGACGTCCACAGTTGGTGGAGGTTTATCCTTCAGGGGGCTGAGGGGCTTTCTATCTCCATCTTTATGTTCATCCAATAACTTGTCATCTTTCACATCATCTACAGCTTTTGGTGGTTGTCCAGCTCCATTCTCAGCCCGTGCTTCACCTTTAGCCTCCACTCCGGCCCCGGCCTCTTCTCCTTCCCTTCCTCCAGGCCCGGCCTCCACCACCTCCTTCCCCTGGTTGCTGTTTTTGGCCTCCCCTCCATTCTCCTCCACAGCCTCTACCTTGACCAGGGTGAGGGAGATGAGGTAGGTGGTGCGTTGCTGCAGGGCGCCGCCTCCGCTCATGTGTTCAGGCTTCAGTGGACACACAGTAGATGAATGAAACCAGACAGAGCGACATCAACGACTGACAGTTTGCTAGCGTGTTGGGACGTGAGAGAATCTGACTGCACGACGAAAAACTTACATGGAGGGATATTAAGTTTCTCCTTTGAAGATACGACAGCAGAGCGGCTTTTGGTTTCATCCATCCCCCAAGTCCCGAAATTCTTTGTTTCGGATTGGAATTTCAGTCACGGATTTCTTCTCTGACTGTAAATTTCATTTCAGGAAAATCCACCATTCCTGACAACCTTCAGCACACTGTCAAGCTGCTCTATTGTTCCTAGAAAACACCCAATTAAAATCTATCCACTGCATATGTATGCAGCTAATCAAGCAAATTAATCTTCATTATGGTGACTCATTCCAGATTATAATTATTTACATGACCTTATTTTCATGTGCAGAACCCCCCATCTTGTATGTTGCTCAGGCAATCTTCTTCTGGATTAAATTCAGAATAACAACTTCCCCGCATCATACGCCATCAAAAAATATGATCACCAGCAGCTGTAAAAAAGGAAAAGTCTTTAAAAATTAATCAGTGTCACCCTAAAGCAGCATGGCACCCCAGAGCAATCCAGTCCAGATCATGGGCTCTCACTGCGAGCCACACATGTGTGATGACAGCAGCATCCACTCAGCGGCAGGGAAGGACATTGACGAGGGCTGAAGGGGATCAGGAGGAGAAGCCAGCAGAAGCCCGGGAGGATATGTGGAGAAGCAGGAGGACCGAGTCAGGGCGCGTCCGGCCATCACCGGGCGCGTACCGGGCAGCCTGCGTCCTGCGCGCGGCATCAGGCGTGGAGCATGACAACACGGAGCCGATAGAGACACCGACGCACAGGTTCAACGAGACTAATCACACACACACCCGCACACATGCACAGCTCACACTCTGCGTTTCTCTCCCCCGGTCTCCGATGTCCCTCCCTCTACATGCCCCTCCTTGTTCCAATAAGCAATCCATACAATGCAGAAGGATCCTTCTTCTCCCTCATTTATTTTCTCTCTGCTGCCTCTCTGAGTGTGCAGGCTCTTTATTGCTCATCCCTCCCATCCCCACACCCATCATCCCCTCCCCTCCATCTTTCTCCCTGCCTGCGTGCCGGAGAGGAGGGGGGAGGCAGCGGGTGACGGCTGGTGGTAAAGCGGCAGTGCACAGACCTGCTAAATGAGGGGGGACCGCGGGAGGAAATGTGGAGAGAAAAGCAGGCAGGGTTGGTAAGGAAGGACAAAAAAGAAAGAAAGATGGAGGCATGTTTTTGGAGGGAAAAGGACATAACAGGGTGTGTTTGCAAAGTGTCTGCTCCCTCTCTCATTTATACAGCTGCCAGAACAGTTTCATCAGGATTATCCATCTGTCTTCAGCTGTCTGCTTGTGTGTGTGTGTGTGTGTGTGTGTGTGTTTGTTGTGTGTGTGTGTGTGTGTGTGTGTGTGTGTGTGTGTGTGTGTGTGTGTGTGTGTGTGTGTGTGTGTGTGTGTGTGGCTCGGTGTGGCTCCTCCTCAGTAGGAGGCTTGGCTTGTTTGTTGCTAAGGTGTTGCAATCTTCCTGGCTCTGGTGGCACAGTCATCATCTCTTCCATATCCTTCCTCCTCTTCCTCCATTCTTTAATGCAATCGCTCCCAGCATCTCTGTATCAAAATGGTGTTACTCTCTGTGAATGTTTCATGTGTGTGTGTGTGTGTGTGTGTGTGTGTGTGTGTGTGTGTGTTTGTGTGTGTGTGTGGTACATGTGAGTGAAAGAGATTTCCTGTGAGTGTATTGATCCGTAGTCTATTGCCTACTACGGCATGTGTTCATTAGCAGAAGTAGGTAAGCTCTGGGCTCGCAGCATGAAGCAGAGCATATTGGACATCAATACTTGGACCACAGAATGCAAAACCATATTAAACACATATATTGCTATTTCTGTGTGATTAAAAAAGACATCCATTTAATCCTAGCTTATAGGATAAATGTCAATTTAAAGTAGGTGAACACATCATCATCTGTGTGTCCTTTTGATTTAGATGCAGTAACTCATTTACAACCTCTTTGTGCATACACTATAATAAAACCAAATATTTTTCCATCATGCAATAATCTTCCAATATTATTTTCTCAATTAATAATTTTGTCCATATCATATCAGGAAATGTTCAGAAAAATGTCCCTAACAATTTACAAGAGGCCAAATTGATGTAATTGAATATCACATTTAGTCCAACTAACATTTAGAAATCAACGTTTCTATAATACAGGACAAGAAAAAGCAACAAATTCTCACATTTTAAGAAGCTGAAACCATAATATATTTGGCCTTTTTACTCGAAAATGTACTTAAACAATGACATTATCGAAATAGTTCCAATAAACACATTTATATTCGGCTCATTCTCAACAAAGAGTTAGGAATTTATGAAGTAAGAAAAACTGCTGCAATTATTCTGCATGCAATAACAGAATCACTGCAGCAAACATGATTACACACATCCATCTCTCATTACTGCCGGGTGTAATTTCATGTTAATCACTATCTGATACAAAAACAAATCCTTGATGTGAAATCAGAGGATGCATTTCCCCACAGTGCGCCAGCCTCCCTCCATAATACACGATCTGACTGTCCACCTGCTCGGCCCGCCCTCCCCCCCTCCCTTCACAGTCAGTGAGAGGGCAATAACTACTCCCTCTGAATACAAAAGACCCCTGACAACACACTGCCTTTGGCTCAAGGGGAAAACACACGACCTGAGAGAGGACAGCACCCTCCACCACTGAAATAGGGTCACGATTAAAAACCTCAGAAAGGTATAAATCCTAACAGGCGGCGTGACGTAATACATGTGTAAAAATCCAATTTAAACATGAAGCGTGAGGACTGGGTGAGTTAAAGTGCACGTTGGGCTGCTGCAGCTTGCACTGCTGCACAGGGAATCTAATTATTGTGAAATAGATACCCACATACTGTATGAAACACAGAAAATCAGGTTGTCTTCAGTCAGACACTTTTTAGAAACACTCTCAGTGAAGAGACTCACATGCATTAATGCATACAGACTAAGCACACACACACACACACACACACACACCTATGAGCGTGTGCTGTCAGATGGACGCTGGCCAAGGGCAGTGGTCATGCTGGGTGGGTTTTCATTTCTCCTTCACTGGAAGCTGTCCTTTCTATCTTTCCCCCCTCGCTCTGCTGCCATGCTGCAGTGAACACCACCAGTCAGATTCACATTCAAATGTCTTCATTTAGCTCCACCTCAACCCTTTTCTCCATCTCCATCCCCTTCCTTTACTTTGGCACACAGTCAGTCGACCACATCCCCCACGCTTATTAAGTCCAAAAAACTGAAAAAGAGAGGTGGATCTCTTCTTAGCCCCAGTGAACCCTACATTCACAGATCCAGGCCCCCGTGGAGGATACACTGACTTTGATCCTCTCTCCAGCAGCCTAATTATACAAAGAAAATATTCAGCTGAATGTTTTAACACAGAGAGGATGTGCTTTTGGGAGCGTGTAAAGGTCTGCCAGATCCTAAAAATACCTCAAAGCTATACCAAAATCCACCCGGGGGCTGATTAACCCTCATTTCACACACAAACAGCTAATGAATGGACGGATGAAATCAAAACGTAAACTGGTTATTATATTCCACCCAATCTGACCACAGTGTAAAGCAGTCAGGTACAATCCCAAGGTATGTGTGCTTTACTTTATTTCTACAGCTTTAAACATCAACTATACATTACAAAAGGGAAATACTTTATCATTGATCTTCCTTTACAGACAAACATGATTTGGTGAATATGATGCTATGTGTTGCGATATACGGGTATTGACGTAACTGTGATATAATTATGTTAATATAATAATGCTATGTTAATACTCCATTAGATATGAAAGTTATTGTTATAGACTCACTCCACGATCATATTTTGAATGTAATTAATTTGCCAAAAAAGGTTAAAAAGGCACAAAAACGTTAGATGGATTTGACAGGAAGCATAACGTTTTCATTAGACATCACTATAATGACTTTATAATATATTATTCTTTGTGAAAATCTAATGTTCTGACAGCACTATTGATGCATTATGAAAACTGCACTGGTGTTTCCAGTTATGTGTATGATTTGTTACGCTCAGGTTTGGTTTCGCTGTGATTCATCAGGTGGATGAAGTATGACTCAGTATAAAAAATATTCCACCACAAGTACAAAATATTGCATTTACAATTCTGCTTAGGTAATGGAAAAACAGTATAAACAGTATCCTTAAACGCAGAGTACAACAATAACAATTTTTTAACATGTAAGTATACATTTTGTTATGTTATTATTTAGATTTCTACGTAAAATCTTAATCTGAAATGTTACGTGTAACCCTCAGATAACTGTTATTGAGCAATGACTGCAATATTTCTAAGTAAGTGAAAGTATAACGGTAATGGAAATGCTCAAGTAAAGTACAAGTACATCAACATTGTTCAGTACTCGAGTAAATTAGCTTAGTTTTAAGATACTAAAAGTACTTTTATTTTTTAAGTACATTTAGCTGGAAATACTGTTGCTTTTGAAGAATTTTAAATGCATGACTTTTTTTACTTATAACAACATGCTCTTACTTTGTGGTTGCAGCTTTTTCTTAATCAAAGGATCCTATGTGCATCTTTTACAATAAAATGTTTGCATGTGAGCAGAGAGAACTCGACAGTAGCACATTGTGTCACATTAACAAGAAAAGGTGGGAAGTACAGATTAAGAGGAAATGATGTAAAACTGATCAGCTTCTCATGTAAAAGGCCTCTGTTAGTCTGAAAGGAAGTGGCTTTGAGGGCAGTTGCAGAATGGCAGACAGGAAGTAGGCCGCACAGCAGGTTTCATCCTGCTGCCATGGCGATGGCTGCTGAGGGATGTTGCCATTGGTCGCCTCGTGTCCAGAGGCTGACAGATAATAAATAAACGGCCGGACGACAGGAGGTGGATTTTTGTCCCCAGAGTGAAATGAGAATGAAAATGAGCGTCAACTTCCCCGAATGAGACACACTGACTGACACAGGAAGCACAGAGGAGATATCTATCACCTACGCTATCATGTTACCCCACACACCAAATATAATGTGGATGACGAGAAAAACTCACTGTGAACTAAAAGATCTTTCCTGTTAATGATGACAAGAAATCTATTAAAGTCAACACCCTGAGATTTAGATCATACACCTGTCGATACAAACTTTAGCATAGAGGTAATGTGTAGCTTTCTTCCCTAAAAACAACGAAGATGAGCTTACCTTGAATGCTGTGCAGGAACACTTTAAGACCTGAGCGCTGCTGTGGATTTTCCACTCTTTCAAACTGCTTGGAGAGTCTGTTGATTGCACTCTGGAGAGACTCATGCCTCTTGATCTCTGCTCTTATTGCAGTGGAGTTGACTGACTTGCTGCTGTTCATCCTGACACATGGATCTCTTTTTTAAACTGAAGCTTAAAGAGCCTCGCTTCAGCCCATTTGAACTCCCGGCTGCTCTTGTTCTCACAAGACGAATGCAAACTTTTAAGGACGCAGTAAAAGAAGCTGCTGCGCCTCAGGGTGTCTCTCTCGTTCTCAGACCACAAAGTCAGCGCACGACAAAGTGTCTCCGTTTCCTCCTCAGGTTCAAACTGAACTGAATTCACTTCCTTATTTCAAACCATATTTTCAGTATACACGGCAGCTCTGAATGCTGCGGCCACACAAGTGAAAAGATGACGCTAGCTGCCGTTTGTCTCACACAACACTCTTCACTGCCAATAACAAAGAAACAATAATGTAAAAACACTTTCATTCTGAAACTTTGATAACAGTTAATGTGTTGAATCTGGGTTATAAGACACATTTAGCTGTGAAATATTCACTGCTGTCAGAGGTTGTGTACTAACTTGATAGTATTACATGTTTGCTTGCCCTTTTTTGTATTATGTTTATCTACTTATTTTAATGTTGCCTTTCAATGCTGTCCTTTGCAGTTGTAACATTTCCCCGCTGTTGGACATATAAAGGATTTCTGATTCTGATCATATATGTACAGTTATCAGTTTAGTGAGCCTTTCTATAACATGTGAAACAAGATGATTAAGCTTGTGAGAATATTCGAATTACACAATACTTTTCCCTTTTCAAACCACAAGTCTATTTCAACAAAAGTTATACATGTTGCTTGTTTGCAATCATTTTATCTATTCACACACATTTTAGCAATCATATTCATAATCGGATTTTTTTTGTTGACAAAACTAAGTTGGCCGTGAGTCAGATGTGAATGTGAATGTTCTGGTTTGTAATTCAATATGAGCAGCTCCATGCTCCACAGCAACAGGATATTAGAGATTAACTTTCTGAACCGTGCTATTTGCGGAATTGGTTAGGAATCAAATTTATGAGGAAATACATGACTTTTAATATAAAACAGAGCTCAACATTTCCCTGTTTTTTTGTGGGTCATGCTGTAGAACAGATGTCTCCCTGGTGTGTTGCCAGGCCTCATTGTGTAATCATTGTGTAACAAGTGTCCTGTCATCGCCACAGAGTTCTTATAAACACACCCACACACCCATCTCCAGTCCTTTAAACCCTTTTAAATGTTTTAATGTTATTTTATTGTTTGTTTTTTTACATGTTTTTAATAACAGCTTAACTTTCCATATTAAAAATCTCAACACATGATGATTCCAAACGCAGTGTTTGGTTATATGTATGCTATGAAACACTGAAAATAAATATTAAACTAATTTAAGTTACAGACAATGTAGACTATAGCCTATAGTTTTCACAGCTAGTTTGCATATGCACTTGTTTTCTGTACTTTGTTTGGTTTGTGGTTGTCATTTCTTCAAGATAAGTCATGGACATTTGTGACTGAAGTCTACATGTAATCTAACATATGCGTGTTCAATCACTTTCCCCCCACTCCCTATATGTTTTTTAAATATACATCTAAAACAAAGATCCCTTAAAATGTGCTGGATCATAAATAAACATTTGTAGAATTGGAATCCAAAGCACTTCAGAACAGGCTGAAAATATTGGATAGGTAGAATATAACATATAGTATAAATATTAAAAAAATATTTTCTTTATCATAACAGATTTTTCCAGATTTGTTTTTTGCCCTAAAACGATGACGTATGATTTTTTACCCCCTACGTCAGATGCGGTGTTTACGTCATCAGCGACGCCCTCTCCGCTGACCAAAAACATTTGAGTCCAGACGTTTAGCGCTCCGGAGAGACCTTTTATTTTATTATATTCATCTTTATTTATTAATTAGCCCATAGAGGTTTTTCGAATATGGTCTGTGGCGGCTTCACCTGTTCCAAAAATGCGCTTTGTTCCCTGAATGTGGTGTACATGGTGAGTGTACAAAATGGATCATCATGCTAACTTTTAGCTAGAACCGTTAGCTTAGCCCTACTAGCTTCTGAATAAACGAGAACTAGCTAGCAACGTTAGCTACGACAGAAAGATGACTGATTTTGCCTTTTGTTTAATATGTTATGCTTTTATTTTGCAGCCGATTAAAGGTATGAAGTATTTTTCTCTTCGGTGTACATTTTAAAACGTTAGTAATTTATAGTGTACGGTAGCTATGTAGATAGACATGTAGTTATTTTAGCTAGCCTGTAAGCTATCGCCATTATGTGTACGAAGCTACCGTTAGCTGGGAGGCCGGCTGACCCCCTTAACACATTCAATGTGAAATTGAGATTCTTGAATGGTTTATCTCCCACATCGCCTCTTTTCATTAGCCACCCGAGCCTGTCACAGCTAGATTGTATCGGTTCAGAGTTTGTTTGTGTGTCAGTCATGTGAGTTGTGATAGTCAACATGTTGACTTCATCACAGCTAACATTAACTCACCCTGAACTGATGGTTAAACTGAGAGACTGTACTTAATAACAATGGATATTTAGGCTTTGGTTAATGGTGTGGATTATGTTATTTTGGTGAAATTAGGTGAAATTAGGTTGATGGCCTTAAAAATGTCAATTTAAAAATAACCAGCTGTCAAAGCATGGGATGATACGAACATTAATATATCCAGATAATCATCAAAATATGTCACTATAACGTTTTAGAATTGTTTAACCGTAACATTTTTTTAAGAAACAAGTATTTTTTGATAACATATGGGACCTACAGCTAACAAACAATCTTCAATTTGGTCATTTTAAATAATGAGGTCCCCTGTACATAATGGATCAAGATAACAAGATCATTGTGCAAATAGTTTCTTTTTCACCTGATAATTCCTACATTTTGAAACCAGGCTATATGTTTCACCTCTCTGCCATGTCAGTGTGCTGACAGCTTTTTCAAGGCACTGATGTGAGGATATAAGAAATGATTTCCATAACCAAAACGATGTTGTTTTGCAGGGCTGTTGCATTGCGGCATATTGACAGCTGTGTATTTGGTTTTAGTCTCTCACTGTGTCACTCACTGTTACGTTACTGAATTGTTCACAGTCTGCCATTTGTTAAGTATTGTTGGTCAATGGGTGTCAGTCGGCAACAGAGCATTAATGTTTAACTGACCTGTCTTTTTTATCTGTAATTCCTATTTATATTGAGGTGAATAGATTAGCCCATTAAGATAATAACTTTACATATCAGAAAGAAATGTATCTGCTGGAAAGAGAGTGCCAATGAAACAATTAGATTATTATTAAGGTGCCAACGAACAAATGTACGAAATTAGTTTAAAAAAATACAATTGTTTAAATCCTATTTTTATACAATATAATTAATAGATCTAACTTCTTAAAAGAGAGGATTGTAGGCATTTCTTTGCCTTTATTTTAAAAAGATATATAATTTGTTGGTATTTTGAACCTACAAAAGGAACATATAGTATAACGTACATGTAGTTAAGAATATAACTGTCAGAATAATAATAGATTAATAAGCCCTAATATTGTAGTATAATGGTTAAAGGTTTTGGCAACTCCAATATCTTTATCATCATGAGATGCATTCCTAATATTTTTAGAGATTATAAAAAACTACTTGATAGTGTTAAAATCGTCTTAATGTTGTCTCACGTTCGCCTGCTGTCGTAACCCTTTCTAAGCCTGCCAGGTATGCACCTTGGGGGTAAAGGTAGCATTGCGTTGTTTGCTTTCTGTTGTGACACAGTGTTAGCCTCACTGTTACCTCACTGCTGAAGGGAACTCTTCAGACACCCCCCACCCTGTCACAAAACTTTGGAGCATGTGCACATGCCAGAAATCATGTTGGCAGATGAGTCACTCAGTGTCACGAGTGTGATGCTGCTGAGTAGAACCAGAGCAGTGACGGCAGTGAAGGAAGACGTATAAAGGCAAGAAGGACAAAAAGTCCCTTTATGAGAAAGTTAAAAAAATGAATTGTAAAGTTGTATTTCTTTGTATATTACAGAATATAAGCAAAACATTCTTTTTTATAGTCATCAAGGCAAGGCAACTTTATTTATATAGCACCTTTCAACACAAGGCAATTCAAAGTGCTTTATAAACATGAAAGACATTAAGAAAATGGCATTTAAAAACAGTCATTAAAAAGAAAAGATAATCAAATAAACATTAAAAGACAACATACATGAATACAAGTTTACAGTGCAGTTTAAGATATAAATAGTTCAATTAAAAGCAGCGGCAAAAAGAAAAGTCTTCATCAATTAAATAAATAAAAAATGTAACAATGATTTCAGTGTTTTTAGATCATTGGAAATTCCCCAGATACCAGCAGGCTCATGAGCCAGAGGCATGTGAAGAGCTATTAGCATTTCAACTTTGAGTCAGCTTTTTTCTGTGACTGCTGTGCTTCACCTGCAATATTTAGCCTTATTTAGTAGGCTTGCACTTGTATTTGAATCCTCATAGAGCTCTTAAAGACCTAAAAACACAAGTAACTTGTATTTAAAAGATGACTGGTGTTTGTGGTAGCGGTGAACGTGACTTCATGATGAGCTCAGTCCCACTGAATGCCCGCTGCCTCTGGTTAACTTCCTCTCCTCCTCTCAGCTGGTGGGGCTGCTGCTGATCGGGGTGGCAGCATGGGGGAAGGGGTTCGGCTTGGTGTCGAGCATCCACATCATAGGAGGGGTCATCGCAGTGGGCGTGTTCCTGCTGCTCATCGCTATCGTTGGACTCATCGGAGCGATACACCACCACCAAGTCCTGCTCTTCTTTGTATCCTTATTCGGGGGCAGATGCAGTTAAATGTCACTGATATTTGAAGTGTAGTTGCATTTTCCATGTTCTTGCACTTTCCTTAACTTTGCTCCTCAGTACATGGTGATTCTTTTCATCGTTTTCCTGTTCCAATTTGGAGTTTCCTGTTCCTGCTTGGCAATGAACCGTGGGCAGCAGGTGAGATAACTCTCTTTATGTCTGCATAAAGAAATAGTTTTGAGACTACAACCAATTGTTTTGAGACTGCAGGAAACTGGATTCAACTGTTGTCTTATTTGCAGGAGACACTTCTGAATTCCACTTGGGGAATGTTGGAAAACAAGACGAAGACGGACCTGGAGAGCCAACTGAACTGCTGCGGGCTGCTCAACTCCACCTCCACCCACTTTCAGTTTGAACAGGACCTGCTGAACTGCCCCGCTGTGAGTCTAACATGTTCACATCATCATCAAGACAAATGGTTAGGTTTCTGTGTAATGAAACAAAATGAACATTCCGTATCTCAGACATTATATAAGGAGTTCTTTAAATACAAATGTTACTGCATCAGAGATAACTGCTGCAGTCTCACTGTATACATACTGTTACACAATATACCCCCAGGTAAGTTAAAAGTGGTCAACTTTCTGAAGTTCTCAGAATAGATTTTGGTAGAGAATGCTGCCTCGGCTGATCAAACTAGCCGAAGACTAAAGGGCTCTTTTCTGTGTCTTTGCTTCCAGTTATGCAAAAAGAACACTAGCTGTTTCACCTGCGGGGATAAAATGCTGAATCATGCAACCGAGGCTCTGAAGATCCTCGGGGGTGTCGGGCTCTTCTTCAGCTTCACAGAGGTGAGTGTCCGTTCTACAAACCTACATCTGCTCATATAAAAAAGATTATCCATCAAGTTCATATTGGTGTTTTCTCAGAGAGCAAATAATCCAGGAATCTCAAGGTTGTCAGTTTAGATTTGTGTTCCCATTCCAGCATTAAAAATGGCAACATCAATTCATCCATCGTTTCAATCAGTGGACAATTGCTTGCGAGGGCAAAAAATAAATATGTGCAAATATTTTGGGTTCAGTCTAACTTTGGTGAACTTTAACACCGACATTTTGAACTGTGACCAGTAGCATACTTTAATATATCTGTGGTGATATAAATGTAATTCATGGTGCTGTGTTGCTGCTGCCCTGTAAACAGCAGGCAGGAGAGCAAACAGTCTGAACGCATTACATTTGTTGTTTTTTTAAACATCTTAACTGTTTGACTTAACAACGATTAACCATTCTTGCATGGCACCCCCACCACATGTTTTGTACTGAAGCCTAAGCTTCAGCTGCAGCTGTGCAGAAAACAAGGTTTAAACAGAATAAATAGACAGGCAGAAAAAAAAGCTGCGCAGCATTCAAATGATGATTTGGCATTTGAATGCCAGCGTTATGAATGAAGCTTCAAAGCTTCACTACAGCCCTAGTAGCTTATCACCCACTTATACTCCCTCTGAATGGATGTTATATCCTCCATTCAGACAGAATATAAACTGTTTGCGTACAGTTGTGAGACAGTGAAGTAAACTGTATGAATATCCCTTTGAGTGAAAAAGAGTTAAGTGACTGAATGAAATCATGTACAATGCTGAGAGCAAAAGCCAGAGGGATTATGATAATCATAATACCCTTATAGTCTTTTTAAAACCTGCAGTTACAAAATATATTTGACAAAATATACACAAACAAATACAAGCGTCCATAACTACCTACATATTTACTATCATAATGCAAATACTTAGGAATTGTGTGCTGGCTTAAATAAACAAAACTATAGGCAACAGCAGCCACTCCATTCATTTATGCAGGTGTTTAAGTCACTGCATTTTCAACTGTGTCTTGCTAATATTTTTTTTTTAAACTGAAACGGGAAGTTTGTGTTTAAAGGGCCCATGGCCATTTCTACTGATCATAATTCCATTGTTGAGGTCTACTAGAATAGATTTATATTGTGCAATTTCCAAACTCACATTGGTTTCTCATACAGCATCTCTGTAAAGTATGTGTATTCACTCTCTGTCCTAAACGGCTTGTTGGAGCTCCGGCCCCCCCCCCTCCCTGTGAGCCCAGTGTGCTCTGATTGGTCGGGACGTTGCGAGGCTCGCTGCTCAGTGAGCAGGGTTACTGGTGTGGTTTCCGGGTCGGCGATACAGCGAGACAGCGCGAAACTCATCCTGAGCACACACAAACACTCACAGCCGAAGTAAAAACAATAAGTGTGGCTTGATATTGAGTAAGAAAAAGGTTTATAAATGCTGTGAGAATGGGTCTGCGGAGAGCATTTCTCCGCGATCCCAACTCGTCTATTACCAACCAGGGAGCTCTATGCAATCAATGGGACTCCCTGTTAGTTGAAAATGTACGCTAAAGGTCCTGGTGTGTGAGGAGCTCCGCGGATTGGTCCATTTTGGTTCCGGGAACCGCATGACGTCATGCGGTTCCCGGAAGAAACAAATGGAAAAAGAGAAATCTCCAACGAGGCGTTCTGGGGCAGCATAGACAGGTCTTTTCTGTGTTAGAGTTTTACTCGCTACAGGGTGTACTTTGAGGGTTTTGACTCTGCAGACCGTTTACATGCAGAAAAATCTTCATAACACACAAGGGGACGGGTAATAACCGGAAAAGCATGACATGGGACCTTTAAAATACATTTGTACTTCCTATTATGTATGTGACATATTCTCTAAATATAAACATTGAGATGGTGTTGTTGTTCAACATCAATGAACATTTTTTCCGTGACCTGCACACGGCACATAACTGAAATAAGCCGACACCTTGGATCTGTAGCTGTGACGGTACGCCGCCGAATTGCGTTTCTCACACGGGCTGCACGGCTATGACCAGTTCACAATCACACCGAGATAATTTGATGCATGTGCGCTCCTCAAGTGGGCTGTGAGGCTCCGGCGTAAAAGAGATTGAGGTATAAGTTTACTGAAATTGTAGATTTTGATATTGCAATATTTCTTAACTGAAATTAGCAATATTGCACTTCATTTTTATATATGTTCACATTATCATTGTTGTCATTCTCTTTGTTTTATTATATTTTATAATCTATACACACAACATCTTTTGAGAGGAATCTATCCTCGGTTGCTTTCCTCTGGGTGTCTTCCACTTCGATGTGGAATATGACGATTACATTTCATATCAAAAAGGATACGTTCGTAGAGGCAGTATTGATGTGTTGACTGTTTTCCCAGCTCTACATCACCAAGCTAATTTTGAGATGACGTGCTGACACATTTAGTTCTCTTTTCCTGTGTGAACATGCCTTTATTTATTTCCCCTTTCTGTGTTGAACAGATCCTGGGAGTGTGGCTCGCCGTGCGCTACAGGAACCAGAAAGATCCACGAGCTAACCCAAGTGCTTTCCTATAGTCGGCCCCCCCCTCTACACAGCTGTAGGTTTCATACACACTGGTACACATAGAATCATGCACACCTAGAGGCAGAAACACCAGCTTACAAAACCACCACAATACATTACATTACGTGTTACTTGTTAGACGCTTTTATCCAAAGCGACTTACATACTCAATACTGTGGGCAATCCCCACAGTAGCAGTTTGGGGTGAAGTGTCTTGCCCAGGGACACAACGACATGCTGACTGCAGTGGGGTTTGAACCTGTGACCCCCTGATCCAAACACCAACGCACAACCCACTGCACCACACGCCTCCCGTACACAGAATGGACAAGCGCACGCAGCACCTGACGTACACTGAGAAACAAAAACACGCACACACACCTCCACCTGAGACTGAGAAACCACAATGACGACCTGGAACACCTGGATACTTGTGTATGAAAGGATAACTTGTTATGCCAAGGAGTGTGACTTGTTGGCATCATGACCCAGCCTTGATTTGAGTACCAGATTTCCAACTATGTAACAAGGGAATAGACATCTCTGCATGTTTCCTTTGCCTGCACACAGCCTCTCGGTTGATTTTTAATCCCACCCACACCTACCAAATGACCAACAAAATAACCTGTATGCACCTTGAATTGGTCCCTCTTGTCTCTGATGTAGTTCCACCACATATCGGTATTGGTCAGTGCTGTGGGTGATGTGTAGAGCTGTAAGCATGTCCAGTGTGTGTTGTCAAACAGGGAAAAGAAGGAAAATACTGGACATGTGGTGTAAAGTAGTTTTTGAATTGTATGTAAATGTTCTTATTTTGCCACGTAATGCCAGGATTTAACAGGATTAGGAAGCAAGATTAGATGTTATGTAGTTGATAGTCCTTCGGGTTCAAAGAATATTTATGAACTGTATCTGAGCCAACTAACTGTCACGAGTCGGAGATGTTGAGATGCCAACGGACTGCAGCCTTGATGTTGTACATACACTTTTAGAAATCATTCTGGATGGATTTGACATGTAGCTTGCCTGCATAGTTGAGGTCTTTAAAAGGCCACAATAATCCACCTTTTCTGTATTTACTATGTTACTTTGTGTCACACCGTGATGTAGCTTAGCATAGATTCTGGTACGTACCTTTACCTCCTGTGTAACTGGAAGAAAACACAACAAATGTATAAAAAAAACAACTTGCTTTTTGCTTTGAAAAAACTGGGTTAATTCGGCCAAAACTGCTCATCGCAAACCTAATTGTGAACGTGTGCTATTGGTTGCAATTATTTTCCTTTTTTTATATATAAATATTTTGAATTATTCTTTAATGGTCTCTTAAGCTCTACTTTCGTTCATCAGTGTTAAATGCTTTGTAAAAAAAAAACCGTGTTAAATGTGTTCAGGATGTAAGTTAATTTAAGTTTAAGGATGCACATTAGCCTGATGTTATATTGTAGTTTTAATGATATCATTTTACTGCCTTGCTCGATGTTTAACATTTCCTGTTGATAATTCACTGCTTATTAACTCTCTCTTTTAAAGGCGTGTTTTCTCTTTTTGAATTGCTTTTAACTTAAGGACTAACACAAACTGTATTTACTTGTCTTACTTGAACCTGTCATTTTGGCCGATATGGATTTCCTGCTGCTGATTTGGAGTCATCGCTGGTGTGAGCAAACTCTTTGGCAGATCTTAAGCATTATTATGCCATATATTAAACCTCACTTTGAATTTGTGTGCCCTTGTTATTCAATTGTATCTTGACTTTTTGAGACTTAATTTTCCAAATAATAAAACCTCAAATTGGAAACTGTTTCCCTGAGTTGTTGTTTGAGATTATATCTTTGTGTCTTTTAAAAATGAGTTCATAGAACGATGTATTCAATGGGTTTTCTTCTTTTTAAAGTTTCTTTAGTGGCTATTTGAAGCTTACTCTCTGCGTTACTGCTTTATACTTCTACATTTCAGAGAGAAATAGTGTCGTCTTTTAGTCCTAATTCATTTATTTGACAACTTTAAATACTTAACAGATTCAGATTAACAGTATGTATAGGTAAGGACAAGTATTTAAAACATGTTAAACGACATTACTAACAGAACATATGTTATTATGTTTTGGTAATGTTCTTTATACGTGTTTTTGTTTGTGTGTTCTTCCATAACTATATATTTTATAAAACAATATATGTTATAAATACTTTTTTTACTTTTCAAAACATGCTGAAATATACATGTATATATGTACTTATACTGTATATATATATTTGAATGTAAGCGTCCTTAAACCCTTGTAAAAGTACATATACATATATACTGTATGTATATGTATTTAAAGCTGACAATGATCTCCAAATAAAAATGCACAGAAAACAATAAAGGTTCAAAACATAGTCATTATCCTGAAAAAAAGTATTTGAAACCAAATAATCCTAATAGAATAAGGAAATAATCCCAGTAAAATAACTAAGAGGAAACCTCAACCTCAGCACTTCTTCTGTGAGGTTATGTTTTGTGATGATACCAAAGGTCTGACCACACGGTGGCAGCACAGAGTCTCTGCCCGCCTCTTCCTGTGAGGGGCTGCTCTGACACGGTAAATACCTCCAGACAGGCAGAGAATCCAGACACAGTGGGCTCTTTCTCCGCTGATTATTACAGAACCGCACAGATTGATTGCATTCGAGCTGAAGGTGGATAGCATCAACGTGGCAGCTGTAAAATGTATTTACTCAAGCTGTAGTTTTTTGAGTCCCTGTGATATTCCTTCTGAAGGCCAATAATCCCTTCAGCTGGGATGGGTCCAGAAATGTGGGGGTGGGTTGAAGGGGGGGGGGGAGGCAGAGCAGAAGGAGAGCTCAAGTATGCTCAGAGAGGGGAATGGAGACAAAACACAAGGAGATATCCAGGTACCTTTCAGCCAAGGTTGTCCTAAATGAGGATAAAGTGCCTCTGTGCCCTCGTCCTAACGGCCCGTGGCAGACTGTCACCGTCCCGCGGCCCCCCTTTTATGAGAAGGCGTGACCTGATCTCTGGCGTTGGTGGCACCCTGCTGGGGAAGCAACTGCAGATTCACTTTCCTGAGCAAAGGAACAAGTGAAATGTGCCACAAAAAAATGAGAGACTGCGACACCACTGTTGTGCAATATGTAGCCTACCTATAGTTAACATTAATATTATTACTAGCTGCCTTCTTAGTTTGACAATTGCAATACTCTAAGCTTTAAGTAACTCAGTGCAATATATAATTGTACCTCTGTTATCCAGCTTCAACCACGCTGTATTCTACATGTTACACTCAATTTATCTCATAAATACTGCTGTTGCTGCTACTTTTCTACCCGAATGTGTGCGTTTTTATTCTTATTTTAAATATTATGTGCATGCCCTTTATCAAATAGTTGTTTATATTTTTGTCTCTACCTTTGCTTTTGCTGTCACGATACATTTCCACTCTGAATTTTGATTCTGATAAGGGCGTTGAGTTTTGAGTTTTGCTTGGTGGCTCGGGACCAGCCTTTTTTAGGAAATGTGCACCACACATCGTATCCCCGTATCCTGTCAGCGTGCCGTCCTGAGGGCCCGGTGCCAGTCCCCACCCTGTGATGCATGTCCATATGCCGGTTGTATTAGCTCGGAGAAGCTGTGGAGAATTGCACCAACAGGGATGGCCATCTGTCCTCCTACAGATATAGCATGGGCTCTGCAGTCGCATGATACGAAGGCAGGATCTGAAAACATTTGGTCCATTATATCAAAGCGACACGGTGAATGGGTTTTTATAAGGGCCTTGTCCTATAGGCAGAACTAATTATGTATAGCTTTTCAGCATGGGGCATGATAAGGCCACCTTCAGATAAGTAGGAGCCAATTTATTGTCTCTTATTATAGTCTTGTTCACGGTGGTGGGGGAGGTATTCAGATCTTTTACTTAAGTAAAAATACCAGAAGATACGTGAAAGTACTCCTAGACGTAGTTAAATTACAAGCCATTAATTGTCCGGTCTGAAAAGATAGATAGATAGATAGATAGATAGAGAGAGAGAGAGAGAGAGAGAGAGAGAGAGAGAGAGAGAGAGAGAGAGAGAGAGAGAGAGAGAGAGAGAGAGAGAGAGAGAGAGAGAGAGAGAGAGAGAGAGAGAGAGAGAGAGGGAGGGAGGGAGGGAGGGAGGGAGGGAGGGAGGGAGGGAGGGATGGATAGATGGATTGATAAATTGATAAATTGATAGGTAGATGCATGCATATCAACACCAAAAAGGTATGTATCCGTAGAGTAATAAAAACAGAATATATACAAAAATATATATAAACATATATTATAGGCCTACTATATATGCATCATACTTAAGTTATAATACCAGAAGATACTGGCCCAAATTGGGAAATTCTTCAGGCTATCAAGCATTGCAAATTAGTGACAAAACATAGTAAATATATACGGTACATATCAACACTAGAAAGTATATATCAATACCTACCTATCAATAGAATACAGAATATAAAGAAACAAGTTAGAATATACCTTAATGGGTCCCCTCATTTTCAGGTTCATATTCGTATTTTGTGTCTCTACTGGGACATGTTTATATGCTTTAATGTTCAAAAAGGTCTTTATTTTTCTCGTGTCCTTGGGCCAGATACTCAATCCTCATTGTGTGAGTGTGTGTGAATGAGCATTAGATTAGAGGATGAGCAGTTTGGCACCTGATGAATGTGTGTAAATGTTGGCATGAAGTGTAAAAGTGCTTTGAGTGGTTGTAGGAATAGAAAAGTGCTTTAGAAATTCATGTTCAGTTTTACAATTTACCTGAAGCTACTTGTGTGATCTACATTATTTATACTGATGCATCTGTGCATTAATAGAGATGTACTTAAGAGCTGGTTTAGATTGGTCCAGTGTTTCCGTGTTTCAAACCCCTTTAAAAGGTTCACAAGATAGATGTGAGACGATAGATGGGACGAGGAAATAGAACTCAATTTTGTTTCAAATCTTGCCTTTTCGGTTGTCTTAGATTTGAATTAAATAAATGATACGTTGACCTCTTCTAGCCTCAATTACATGTTTTCTGGATCTAGATTCTTCTCACAGCTCGGCGAGGACAAACAGGAAGGCAAATCGTTATCATTAGTGAGAGGAGACAAACAGGTCAATAAGGTCTATCAATAATGAAACACAGCATGTTGTTAGTCATCGGATGGAAAGTGGTGCAGGTGATGTAGAGTTAAACAGAGCGCTCATGTCTTAAAGTGATATGTCAAATTAAAAGAATGAAATAACATTCAGTTTTAAAATTGCAATTGAACTGAACAACACTGTTGCAAATGAAACGTTTTTACCGGTTTTTAAATTGTTTAGTATTGAATACCAATTTTCAATGAATTAAAAAGCACAATTTTAGAAGTGACGGTCCTTGTCAATATGGGAACTTATTTAATATCCTTTTGTCGGGGTTGCTAGGGTACATCACACACAAAGGCAACCAGAAATACATTTATAACCCGTTAGAAGAAGTGACGGAAGAGAAAGGGACACACGAGGTGACACATTCAGGTTTACAGTACATTAAACACAAGTGTGACTTCCTGTTGTGCAGAATCTTATGAATCCAGGATAAAGCCGCGTGTACCGTGCTTTGGATACAGACTCCATTACATACAGACCTTAAAATGAACACATCATTAGCATATATCACCATCCTGCCCCCCACACAGAACCATCATAAAATAACCCTCCCACACCATGAACCACGATGAATTACATTACAAACACATAGCAGACGCGTTTCCTCCAATGTGTACTGATGCTAATGTATGTTGGTCATGAAATATAGGCAAGAAAGATGCACACGTGTGACGGCAGATTTAGCGTTTTTAATGTCATTTGGCACCAGTTGGTAGAAAGAGAGGGAGCTCAAGGTGAAACACTTTCTCAGTTTAAATCTTGAAGAAATTAAACCTTCACCAAGGATGTAGAAAAAGAATAGAGTAGAACAAACAGAAAAGAGTAGAAGAGAATGAAAAGCTGCTGAATTATTATTATTATTCACTGGGTGTCATTTTTCATCTCGTATTCTGTCATATCATATTTTTTTTTTTTATCAGGTGATCTCCTACAGACTGTCTCGTACGTTACATTGTTATTTATCTATTTTCCCTTAATGGAAATATTTTAATGTTGCAATAATTGTATAAAAACTGCTAGGCGGGTAAAGTGTATTATTATTATTATCATTATACATATAGGTGTGTTAATAGATGGTCCACTGTCCTAACAATATTTAGATTATTTTCATTAGTAAAAGTACTGGTTTGAACTGATACTCAACTAAGTTTTGCAATCAAAACCTTACTTAAGAAAAATAATGTAAGTATTATCAGCATATTATAAATTATGGAAAGTATAGTCATTATGCAGTCAAATGTTCCCTCTCAATGTTTCACTATTTGATGTTTTATTAATACTACTGCTGCATGATTTAACTGCGAGGTGTTTAATGTTGTGCTCATTTTGACTCTTCTTTGCACTGTTAATCTACAGCCATCATATTACATAATATAACATACAGGATCTGAGTCCTGGACTTCGAGTCGTGGCTGAACCTGTCACTGTGGTCCTGCCTGACTCTCATCATACTACTTCCCTGATGGCTCCCACAGGATTGTTGACATCCTCGTGGATTCATCTTCTTATTATAGACACATGCATTTCCAAACATTTGGACTACCTATGCTGCAAAATGTATTATCTCTTCGATTTACACACGGCATCTATTGCACGTCTGTCCGTCCTGGGAGAGGGATCCCTCCTCTGTTGCTCTCCCTGAGGTTTCTCCCATGTTCCCCTTTAAACTGTGGGGTTTCTCTGGAAGTTTTTCCTTGTACGATGTGAGGATCTAAGGACAGAGGGTGTCGTATTTTCATACTGATATTCTGTACAAACTGGGAAGTCCACTGAGACAAATGTAACATTTGTGATATTGGGCTATATAAATAAACATTGATTGATTGATTGATTGATAAGATCATCATAGGTTTTTTTAATCTGAAAACCACATTTCTACAAAAATTCAACTAGTCACAAGCTCAGAAAAACCGCCCTGTTTTCATCTTTGTGACAATGCATTTTTCATCTGATCCAAGAGGGTTTCTAAATAGTTGATTAGGCTTAAGAAGTAGCAGAATCTTGAATGATTGTAATCTGAAAAGGGACTCAAATTGTCAGCCACATGTAGTGGAGTAAACATTTACAAAATGTATCCCCCAGTGGAGTGGAAGAATAAAGCAGCATAAAATGGAAATGCCACTGAGGGTATGGTACAGTGTTTATAAGCAAAAGGCATGATGGCCGAGGTACAGCGTTGCATCTCCAATGAAGTGTGATGCTGAAAATAAATCTATATCTGTAACAGGCAGAGTGAAAAATCAATCAATGTGACGGGGGGGGGGGGGAAGTGTTGCTATGGAGGAGAATACAGAGTGTGTGTGTGTGTGTGTGTGTGTGTGTGTGTGTGTGTGTGAGTGAGTGAGTGAGTGAGTGAGTGAGTGAGTGAGTGAGTGAGTGAGTGAGTGAGTGAGTGAGTGAGTGAGTGAGTGAGTGAGTGAGTGAGTGAGTGAGTGAGTGAGTGAGTGAGTGAGTGAGTGAGTGAGTGAGAAAGAGAGGCTTCTTTCTCTCTTGTGCAGATTAAAGTGTTTTTGAACTTGTGCCTCTGATGTTTCCATAATGACGTTGTCTCCCGTCCTGATAAACTGCTCGGAGACGGTTTACTGCTCGGCTGTTTACGGCTTCAAACAGTACCAGCTTAGTGACGTGAGTAATGTCTGTTAGACACCTCTGCAGTGGTGCTGCTGACAGAGACAGAAGAAGTATTCAATTATTTTATTTACTTAAGTAAAAGAAGTAATGCCAAAGGTTAGACAAGTAGAAGTTCTACATTCAAAATTGTGCTTAAGTAAAGGTAAACATTTACTAACGTCAAATGTACTTTAGTATCAAAAGCAAGAGTTGGAGAGAAACTCCATCTGGAGGAAACTTTGGGATTGTTGCCTTTGTAGACCATTTACATGCACAAAAACCTATAACACACTACAGTAAAGGGAAAACCCCCAAATGTATATAGGGCCCCTTTAAAGTTAGGCTTTTGCACAATTCTTTGGGGAGTTTTTCACATGAAATGAAATAGTACATTTTATGACAAATCATGGGTGTAAGTCAACTTACGCCGGTTTTCGTTTTGACTTTCCTGGCTGAGACAAAAGTTGATTAATAAGACTACCAAAACTCATACATACACTCTTCCGGCAAACTCACTCACTCACTCACTCACTCACTCACTCACTCACTCACTCACTCACTCACTCACTCACTCACTCACTCACTCACTCACTCACTCACTCACTCACTCACTCACACACTCACTCACTCACTCACACACACACACACACACACACACACCACACACACACACACACACACACACACACACACACACACACACACACACACACACTCAGGTCCGGTTCGTACTTCGCGGGCTCCGGTGCATGTGGCTGCAGAGAGCGCGTCACAACGGGTATCAGCACCTCGGACAGCGGCTGGTCAACAGTAAAGCAGCCGGAGCTCCTGCACCGGGAGGCACACATCACCGACTGGAGGTGGATGTGTGAGCAGATATAAAGAATACCTCCTTGTTTACAGGATCACAGGTTTTTTTCTTCTTCTCGTTCTCCCTATTCCGGAAGTAGCTGCTGCGTTGGTTCAATCTCCAAGCCGACCATTTCGAGGAGGAAAATCAACGCCAGCAGTATCATCACCTCCATCTATGTGATCCAATAATCAATGCCATTACTGCTGTGTAATTGCTCTCGGATGCGAAGACGTCTCCAGTCTTTGTCTAATTAGAAAAATCGCAGGGTGCCTTTTTAAAAAAAAAAATTAATTCAGCCTCTCTCTTTCTCTTTGGCCGTATTTTTTTTTCTGGGGCTCGCAATGAAATGCTGATGGACATCGAGGAGGCGAGGAAGGGAGACATGGGGCATTTTTTGGTACTGCCGTTTTTCCAGCGAGGCTTTTTCTGAAAACATGACAAGGATTGTGTTTTTATTATCGACGAGGATTGTCGGGGTGAATGGCTCCGTGGATCAACCAGAGGCTTTACAAAAAGGAGATGATTTCGAGAGAAAGAGAGGAGGGGGGGTTGAAAAAAATGGACCATGATCTGACGCTTGGGATGCTACAGTGAAGGGACAATAAAAGAAATATCTAGTTGTCATCTACTTCCATTTCATCTTTCATTTCCTTATTTTTTTGGATTATGTTTCTTGGCGAGAGCCCCAGATGTGACTGTGTGGATGGCAGGTCGTTGTATTTTACATCCCATCTTCTATTTCCTGCCTCTGTGTTGCTCTCTCTTCCTCTCGTCCACCCTCTCGCAGTCTTCTGCTTTGGGTAGCAAAACATGTAGGCTATTTTTTGCTGCAAGAAAAAGAGGTGTCTTTGAAGAGAAAAGCACCGTGGAAACCAGAACCTGTGCAAGTTGTAGTGTTGTTTGTATTATTATCCTGGGGTGCGGTGGAAGATTCATATATAGACAGCTGAGTTGTTTGAATAATGAATATTGAAAGAGTGTGTCGGCCAGCTGAAAGGGAAAATCTTTCATCCGCATTGGCTTAGACACACATGCCATCAGTGGGGCGATTTTTTATTTCTCTGGATTCCCAATTAAATGTGGTATACACAACAAATTGAACAATGAACATATTGGGTGTATGAACAATAATCACAATAACAATAGAGGCAGAGGAAGAGCTTTTTTTATTCCAGTCTGGCTGTTTCTTTATGTAGCCAAACATGTTCAAGTATCGGATCCGCATGTTTTTTAATGAACTGAAAGTCCTGGTGTTTATGCGATCCGATTCGAGGCAGTCCGGCTCAGACACAGAGAGACGGCCCGCCTCCACCATGCGAGGTCTGGGGATGGGCGGCTGCGGTTGGCCGCCTTTCGACTGCCATTCCCGGGATGATGAGGAGGAGTACTACGGCACCGACCCGCGGCCCCGGAGCCTGGCGTTTGAGGACAAGGAGCCCAAGCTGCAAGTGGGCCTGGACGCCGTGTCTCTGACCAGCAGCACCAGCAGCATGCGGAGCCCCCAGTGCCGGATCTGCTTCCAGGGCCTAGAGCAGGTACTTTATATATCTATACACAGTGTATATGGTGGAGACATGCAGCTGCAGCCTCATCCTGGTGTTTGTTTTAAATGTGCTTTTGTAAGGGGGGTGTTTCACCGTCCATGCATGCTGTTTTTTTATTTTTCAGGAAGTTGTTTTTCAACAGAAATGTAGTGTAAGCTTCCATTTTGATTTTTGTTTTTTTATCACAAAGGGTCTACTACAACAATCCTGTCCTACATCTCTCTCTCTCTCTCTCTCTCTCTCTCTCTCTCTCTCTCTCTCTCTCTCTTCTCTCTCCCTCTCTCCTCTGTCTCTCTCTCTCTCTCTCTCTCTCTCTCTCTCTCTCTCCTCCCCTTTCTCAATCAATTCAGTTTGATTTATTGGCATGAATGTAATAAGGGCAGTAATGCCAAAGCGTCAAGTAATAATGAGATATAAGGATTATAAGGAAACGATAAATGCATAAAACAAGAAAATAGCAGAAAAACAAATCCTATTTCCCTTTTCAAGCAATGCAATTTGCTTTATTGTAAAGTAATGCCAGCATTGCCAGAGTGTCAAATAACAATGAGATTACAAAGGAAAAGTACAATGCATAAAATCAAGAAAATGTCAGAAAAACAATCCTCTATTTCCCTCCCAATCAATGCAATTTTCTTTATTGGCTTGATTTTAACATTCCAGTATTGCCAAAGTGTCAAGTTATAATGAGATTACTAATAAAAATAACATGGTACGTTGCACAAAATCAAGAAAATAGCAGAAAAACAACCTCTTTCTCTTTCTCTCCCACCCACTTTACCTTCAAACACCTCATTTGAACAGAACAAAAACAATCTAGGATGAGGCCACGATAGTATTCATGGAAAACAGTCCAATCAGTCTTATTTGAGAAGCCCAGAATCACTACGTTGGATTGTGTGCCGCCTCAGACACCCTCTGTCTTGCCTAAACCCTGGATTTATAGGCAAATGTTGTTCTCTTTTCTCCGATGATTGCTCAGTGATGTGGTTATCTAAATAACACTGTTTTCATTGCTAATCAGCGGTGGAGTAGAGAGGCAGCAGTTTCCCACACATCTGAAATCCGGCCAGCATAGCAACAAAGAAAGTTAGCCAATTATGTCTGCAGGATGACAAACAGAGTGAGAGGGACTGAATATGCATGAGTCACAATCATTTTGTAAATGTAAATCAACTGTCCCCCGTCTGCATGTGTCACAGAACAGGATGATCAACTATTGATCCTGTGACGATGGTGTTGACTGTGACGAATAATGACACATTGTCATCCCTTTTTTTGTTATTTCTGGGTGTTATTTTGTCCATTGTTTCTCTCAGTCCTTTCTCTCCAGAGCATTCTTTTTTGTTCCCCTATGGAGCTGAAAACAAAACAATAGGTAGTGCATCTCTTTGGTCCGTGGCCAAATGTGGATCTCACCAGATGTGCAGAAACCTGTGCAGCCTGGATCAGCAGGCACTCCTGAAGCCTGAGATAATTAGAAACACTGTAAATCCTGTAGGAGCACAGATGGATATTACCATTTAGTCACTTCTGGAAGATAGGCGTAGGGTATACTTGTTATTACAGCCCATGTGCTAAATTATGACATCTGCCCTATAGTTTCTATTGTAGTAAACTGGAGAGCCACAGGACGGAGTATACATCAGCTTTGTTCAGGAAGCGCTTTAGATGTTATAATAAAATAAGATATACTTAATTAATCCCAATTTGGGAAATGTTTTTGTCACAGCATGTAGATTAGACATTGCACATGAATTAGAAGTAAATACAAATAAAAATGTAATGAAATAAAAATACAATGAAAATAAAATACAATGAAAATAAAAGTCGAATAGAAATGTAATAAAATAATAAATAAAATAATGTTTATAAAAAACAATAAAGATATACATATCAGCATAAAAGATAAACAATGAATATCTACATGAATAATGAAACATATCTATAGATTATATATATTGAATACACAATATCAATATACAAATATACAGAATTGAAGGCAGTGTACATTATGCTTGCCCAGCTTATCAAACTCACAAAATGTAAAACATTGCATACATTTTACATTTGAGTTGGCAGAATAATAACAGTTTTAAATAAAAATAAAAAATAAATAAATAAAAGGAGAAACAGAGTGGGATCGGAACAAAGAGCAACTCCAGAGCGCAGACTTGGGATCATCCCCAGGTTCCTGTCTTACCCGTAGATCCTGCTTTAATACGAGGTGTGTGTTTGGGCTCTCCAGCAAGGTGACTCATCGAGCAACATGGCTCTGAGCTGCCTCTTTTAGCTACAGACAAAGAGCAGGCAAACAAAGCACAGAGGGAAAACCCTGAGACTACACTACTCTCATATAAGCGTGTTGTTTCTTTTTCGCCTGCACAGCACTCAGAGTGCCTAATACCTCTCAGGGTGCAGTGTGGGGGGAGCTCACTTTGGCCATTTTATTGTTATTTCATTATTCAGGTAGGTCACAACAGGGGCCGGGATCATGTCTCTGTCAGCGGGCCAATTACCCGCCGACATAATCACCTTGCTCTGTGTGCTGCATGGAGTACGAGTCCTTATTAACTGTCTGTCAGAGGCGTCAGAGTGTGTTGTTGTACAGTGGCTCGGGAGTCTCAGAAGCAGCGAGAGAGAGGACTTTTATTGTCTAAAGGTTACAGCTGAGTAGAAAGATTAGTCATAGAAGTGACACACCAAATTAACACCTTCATGCTCTGTGAGGTGGCCTTGAGGGACAAACCAACGTCAAATCATCCGAGCAGGAAGGGTGTGTGTGTGTGTGTGTGTGTGTGTGGTGTGTGTGTGTGTGTGTGGATGAGCAGCTTTTATGTTTCTTGAGACACTGCCTCCTTGTCGTAAAAACTGTAATTATGTTTTTCTTATTGTCTAAAATCCCACAAAAGACAATAATTAATCGATATACTAACATGTATTGTGTGAATATAAAAAGCCCAGTGTATTTTATTTACCTGTAAAGTATTTGTTCCACAGTGTAGAAAAACAGTAAAGGTACATACCTTAAAATGCACTGTCGTGGATCCGATATCTTAAACACTCACAACATAACCAAACAACAGCACTTGAATTACCAAAAGTAGTCATTCTAACTATATCAAATGGACCCCTACAGAGTAATGCTTTATATATTGCTGGGTAGTTTGATCTATAACATCATCATCATTTATCAGTCGATATACTGTGTGTTTCGTATTAATAACTTGAATATAATAGATATCATTTTTTTAATCAAATGTAGTAAGAATATAACTGCATACATTGGCCATATTAAAGAGCAATTGTAGAAATCTAAAATGGTACCTGCGTACAGTAGTTGTGTAAATGTACCTTCTATACTTCTACATTTCAATAATGCTATCAACAGGACGACAAACAAACAGAGCAGAATGTCTTCCAGTTTTTCCTGAAATGACTTTTTTAACATCACTACTACTGTGGACTTTATTTAGGATATTCTATGTTTTCCAAGGCCCAGATGTCAAAATCAGTCCTCTCTCTGACTCGTGTTAACCCTCCTATTGTCTTCGTTTCCCCCCTTACTTTGGGGTTCGCGGTCAAATTTGACCGGTCCTGTTTAAACTGCTATTACAGTAACACAAAAACATTAATCATCACCAAATTTCATTTAACACCCTTTCAAACTGTAAATATTGTATCAGACTACTGGTATACATGAAAAACTGCAGTAATATACAAAGAATAGACACTGAACATGTATTGCGTGTGCCAGGTGTGATCCATGTGGGGGGATGGGCACATAAGGGGGGACACACATCTAGAGTATGTGTGTGTGTGTGTGTGTGTGTGTGTGTGTGTGTGTGTGTGTGTGTGTGTGTGTGTGTGTGTGTGTGTTTGTGTGTGTGTGTGTGTGTTTTATCTGATCCGGATGGTTACTAATTCCTTTTCTTTATGGCGGTCACTTTTGACCGGGAACACCATGGGTTACAAAGTTGACTAAATCATCCAAAATTCAATGAAAGTGGTGATCAGCTGTTTTATATGTTCAAATGTCTCCTGTGAAGGATATCATAAAGCCTTAATGCAATCGAATGTAAAACAAAAAAGTTATGATTGATGAAAGTAGTAAATCGGTCAGATTTGACCCGAGACAACAGGAGGGTTAACCTGACATTTGGCCTCATCTTAACAAATGCCCACATTGTTTGGTGTTTTCATAGGATGTGTAGACAATGGCACAATATAGAAGAAATCCAGACCTATCAATTAAAATATAGGTTGACATAAAGTGTGACGTTTCTTTACAGTCGATTTCACTGTTTGTTCAAACACATTATAACTCCACATGTTTATTTGAGCATCATGACATCCCTCCAGGCCAGATGTGACCTTTTGTGTCTCATTCTGTGTTTCCTTTTTGTGGTTTACTGCCCTTAGGTATAGAGATTGACTCTCAAATAGAAAAACATGCAAATAGAAAAGCTCCATGACATTAAAAATGATATATATTTATGTTTGTTTGTTTTACTCTTTTAATGAGTTCATTGCTGTGGGGTTTGATACATTTGATTTAATTTAGTTGGGTAAATTGTGAAGCTTTTTATTTGCCCTGCAGCATTTATTCATTTGAAAGTCTAAGTTGTTGTTTTTTGGAAATAACATTATTAATTTAATTCATTATTAGAGTTACTTTCTGTTATTCTGGTAACATTTCTGCCTTCACTATGCAGTTTTCTCTGCATTGACCTCATTTCAGTCAGACAACTCACGTGTTTCTTTAACATGTTTATTAGAAGCAGCATATAGTTGAGTTTGGCGTCTAGGCTCGGGCCTCATCACTCCACAGATATACATAGCACGATGATGAGTGATGATTAAATAACTATCCCCCCAGAGCCTACAGGTGGAAGCTGGGGTGGTGGTGGTGGTGGGGCAGGCAAGCAGCAGCGACGTGGAAGTAGCTGCAGCAAAGCAGCAGCAAGCAATGCATAGAGAGATATCTGGCAGGTTAAATAGAGCGGCATATTAAGGAGACTCTGTTTGGTTGGTTGTAGAGTGGCAAGGGGCGTTATGTATGAATGCAGCATAAGTGCTCGAGTTGACTGCCTGAACTAGCTCGCAGGCTTCGCCCCATTTATAGCACACTTTTTACTGCATGAGGCTCAAAACAAGGTTTGATTTCCTGCAGGTTGTTGTGGAGACACAACGTTTTCACAAAAATCGATTATATGTTGAATCGTTATGAGTCTCTAAACCTTCAAAAACACCGCTCACACCCTCAGTTTGGTTTCCTGAAACTAAATGTACATCTGCGAACAGGAAAATCGATATTTGTGAACATCAAACAGAAATCGCTCAGAGTTTCAACCCTGATTTGTGCAGAGAAATCCATTCAAAATATGGCGTCTTTTATTCATCATTAATGGAGCAGCTCTAGAAAATTAGACATTACATTTAGACCAAATTATCACAATTTCTGTTTAAGCAGCTTCTCTGTTTGAGGAGATGCTTTAAAAATCACTGCTTTTAAAGGTTCTTTGTTTGTATTGTGTCCTAGTCGATGGTGACATTAACATCTCTGTAAAAGCCTTAAATGTTTCCTCACAACAAAGACACACACACACACACACACACACACACACACACACACACACAAACTTACTATCTAAACACATTTTGACATTTAAGAAATGTTTCCTTTCATAATGTTTTTTATTTAGTTTCTCTTATACTTCTGACCTTCTCGGTGTTATCTTTATAATGTCAGCAGGCAAGTTATTTAAAAGTGTACGAGTGGCATGTGGCTCATCTGCCAAACCCAATCTTTTGTATGCAGTGGGAAACTCGAAGTCTTTCATTATAAGTGGGAAGGTCAAGCGCGCCAGATGGGGGACTGATGGAGTGCAGACAAACAGAAACAAATATTTAAAGCATTGTTATTTGTGCCAACACAGTCCTCTGGTGCATACAATCTGTATTTATTAAACTGCTAATACTCTGACAAGTTAGTATAAATAATAATTGAAAGATTTTAAAGAGTACTGACTAATGAGCGAATAGACATCATCAGATTTTATTCTGCTATTTTATTCAACTTCATTTGAACCATTTTATGCTCACTACATTACATTACATTGCATTTAGCTGACGCTTTTATCCAAAGCGACTTACGCATTTGACCAAGAAGATACAAACTTGAAGAAAACAGAATCATATAAGTACATCAGGTTTCATAGAGCCAAAACATTTCAAGTGCTACTCAACTGGCTTTAGATAAGCCAGTCCTTTGTTAGTATATAAGTGCTTTGTTAGTAATTTTATTGCTCGAAGTGGAGTCGAAAGAGATGAGTTTTCAGTCTGTGCCGGAAGATGTGTAAGCTTTCTGCTGTCCTGATGTCAATGGGGAGCTCATTCCACCATTTTGGAGCCAGGATAGCAAACCGACGTGTTTTTGCTGATGGGAACTTGGGTCCCCCTCGCAGTGAGGGTGCAGCGAGCCGTTTGGCTGATGCAGAGCGGAGTGCACGTGCTGGGGTGTATGGTTTAACCATGTCCTGGATGTAGGAAGGGCCAGATCCATTCACAGCATGGTACGTAAGTACCAGTGTCTTGAAGTGGATTCTAGCAGTTACTGGACGCCAGTGAAGGGAGCGGAGGAGCGGCGTGGTGTGGGAGAATTTAGGAAGGTTGAAGACCAGACGAGCCGCTGCATTCTGGATGAGCTGCAGAGGTCGGATGGCACATGCAGGTAGACCAGCCAGGAGGGAGTTGCAGTAGTCTAGGCGTGAGATGACGAGAGCCTGGACCAGAAGTTGCGTCGCTTTCTGGGTCAGGAGGGGACGTATCCTCCTGATGTTGTAAAGAGTGTAAAAACAAAAGGAAACTTAATTATAAATCAGCTTTTCTGAGCAAAGTAAATTAAGTTGGGAGACACTTTTTTACTAGCATTTTATCCTTATCTCACTTTCCAGAGAAAAAACCAGACATTCAGTTTCACATTTGTATTTTTTGCCTCTTATGTTGAATATTTACAAGTTTGAATCCTCTGTTGTGATTGGTCAACCTCTTAGAGATGTCCCGCCCCTTAGCCTATTGTGTACAATGTGTTGAAGCGCTAGCCAATAGAAGCGTGAGTGTCAGTAGTGATGTCACCATGTCGCGGAAGTAAACAGAGGAGTCCAATGGAGGCATTTCAGGCAGGGGGGGAGAAAAACTCCCTCTGGATGGAACACAGGGATTTTAGTCTTTGCAGACCATTTACATGCACTAAAACCTATATTACAAACTACAGGAAAGGGAAAACCCCCAAAAGCATAATAGGGCCCCTTTAAGAAGAATGTAATGTCACATATAGAATGTATTTGGTATAAGCTGAGATGGTAAAAAAAGGTAGGCTAACAGGTACGATCTCTACTGAGAAACCAATAAAAAGATCAAATGGTGTAGCGCTGTAACATTCAGTGTAAACGCGCTATAAGCCAACCAGTTTTATTTCTAAAGGCATAATTAGAAGGAGTTGTCAGTTGCATATTGTAAACCCGAAATTTAAATTTGGCTCATTTCCTTTAAGGGTTATGTTTTTATAATGCCATACATTGTGTAATTTAAGAAAGCCATACTCAAAGTGCCGCTAAGAGTGGTATTCTCATGAAACTCTGAGCATAGAAGCGTACAGATATTTGGTCCATGTTGTTTACTTAGTCTAGTTTCCAAAAAGTTAGACAAGCTTCTGATCCTTCTGGAGTGAACTCTTCCACCTTCCCGACATTGGATGTGTGTTTGATGTCTGAGAGACGTCCCTTTTTTCTGTGAGTTCACTCAGAGTTTGTGTGACACGTCATCAGCAGCTCTTCTCTCCTCCACCTGTCTGCCCTTAAAGCAGATTCACCAACGATACACACTCATATTCTTCCCCAATACTGGTGTTTTAGAAGCTTTCATTCAGGTATTGTGACTTGAGATTGTGAGTTTTTGTGTGGGGTTTAGTGAAATGAGGACTTTGCTGACGTCTGAGGCTGTCAAATTTAAATTCTTCTGACAAAATGGATGTTTGACGCTGAGCGGTGATGACAGACTGAACGTGGTCATCCTTAATGTGACGAAGGTGCCAACAGGCCTCACACGCAGCAGCTATGCTGGAGAGACACTCGTTTCAAAGAGACTGAACCAACATGAGTAGAAAGGGAAGGGGTGGTCAGACGAGTAGGAGGGTGTTGTTATTCTTAATTCTTGAAAGTAGTATGGCTGTTTTTGGTCCAAATTTTTTTTTTCTTACCTAGTATTCATATTTTGAACCATTTCTTGTAAGATTTATTCAGTTAAAAGAGATTTAAATGGTGTTTTGATGTGCGCCACTGGTCATAAAGCAGCATTTCTGACTAAGCAGAGGAAACAATATGGCTGTTTGGAAAAACACATGTGGATCTTTCTTTGTAAATAATCTTATCTATTGCAGAAATACATGTTCATAAACTTAATACATATATTAAAGGTCTCCTATTATACTGTTTTTCATCAATATATTATAGGTCTCAGATATATACAGAACATGTCTCTGAAGTGTTTGGCTCCAAACACCAAACAGATCATTGCAGCATCCCATAATCCCCTCTGTTTCAGCCCTGTTTCAAAAGGCTGATTCTCTGTCTGTTACTTTAGATGAAAATAAGGAGCCCTCCCCACGCCCTTTGAGAGATATTTGGTTAAAAAAAACACAATGGTGCCCTAGGAGGAGATTCAGGTGATAAGGTGGGGGGGGGTTACCTTGGTTGCTGATTGGCTAATTGTTACACAAGACAAAAAATCGTCATGACATCATAAAGTGGCCAAAATCTGATCAGCTCATTTTCAGACAGGTTTTTATATAAATGGATCCGGACAAAAAGAGAGGGGGTCTTTGTTCCTGAAACTTTCAGAATCTCTTTCCACAGAGGGGACACATGTTGATGTATAAGAGATGAAAACGTGGATTTTGCATAATAGGTGACCTTTAAAGAATCACACATAGCCAATTGTGCTAACCAGTGAAGACGGCTGTAGCGTGGGACGTCTGTTTAAAGTTTGCATGATTATTTCTCGTGTTTTCTATTCTAGGATGATTTAAACACACAAATTCAATCATCAGTTCTTAGAGTTAACATATCTGTAGATACCACTCCCATGTTCAGTTCTCTATGAAGCCATTTAGCTTATTTTAGCATGGAGACTAGTTTGTTCAAACATGAGAAAATAACATATTGCTGTTCTATGGGAGGTTCTGTTTCTTTGCTGGATAGAAAGTGTTCATTAACGATCTTTAGGGTTGCTGGTAGGCACATTTTGTAACTGTTGAACACAGCATGGCTAGCTGTTTCCAGTCTTTCTGCTAAGATAAGCTTCTGGACATGAAGACATAGAGACATGCAGTAGTATCTCTCTCTCTCTGACTCACTGGAAAAAAGCAAGTTTAAAAAAAGCCCATTCTTAAACCCTCCAAAGCCACTTTTTAGTCATTTTTCATGTATGCTATCCTGGTGTAACTAAGAACATTTTAGTTCAAATTAAAGTCTAATATCTCATTTTAAATGTCAATCATTCTCTATTCAAGGGCAGAGTCCAGAGGATATATAAATTTAATTTAATTAATGGTGATTTAAAAAAGCAAGGTTCAGGCCTCCTCTCATGAAAAATAATTTGTATTCATCCCCTTTAGTCAAACTGAATTTCATGTAAGCAGCATCTCTGTTTGTATTCTAACTGCAGGTCCTGATTGTACTTTAACATCCATATATAATTGTACTATATCTGTAAATTACATCAGAAGACACTGGTGAAAATTGTATTTGTGTCAATGTGTTTTGTACCCATTCATTGGTATTTTCACATTCATCTTGTCATTTTACTACATTCTCAGATATGTTTGTTGTTTTTACATTACCATTCATGTTTGTTGATTTGTGAAGCCCTCTGAGACAAATGTGTGTGTTTTTTAATTTTTTTAACTTATTCTTTATTAGTTATTTTTTCACATTCCCCTTTACATCCATTAGTAGGAGGCGTGTGGCGCAGTGGGTTAGTGCGCTGATCTTTGAATCAGACGATAGCAAGTTCAAGTCCCACTGCAGTCAGCATGTCGTTGTGTCCCTGAGACACTTCACCCCAAATTGCTCCTGTGGGGATTGCCCACAGTATTGAGTATGTTTTTGGATAAAAGCGTCTAACTAGTAACATGTAATGGAATGTAGTATTCCAATTTAGATGAAACGTGTCTTTAACAAGGGGTCACAACATGTAGAAGGTCTCAAATCCAACACATTCAACATGAGAATATGAAAACAAAACGTATAGAAATCAAATCAATAATAACATTGAGAACGTAAATAACACAGGTATAACAAAATAAAAGAAAAGATGGGTTATATATAATGTCATCTTACACATTACAATAATACAGGACAATATACTAGGAAAAGTATCCATGTACCAGAACCCTCCTCATTTTAAAGAAGCCATATTATATTATGTTGGGGTGTCACACAGTCCAGTTCCTTTTTTTAATGCAGCCTTAATAATCCTTCCATTATTAATCCCAGTTTCCTCCTGTTACCTCCACCAATGGCGTCCATCTTTCTTTAGAAGTTTACACATGTGTTTTTTGAAGCCTTTTGCCGCTGCATCTGAGTGAGCTGTTCATATCCACACTGCAGTATGGCTTGTATTCATGTATTCTATACCTGTTGTGTTTATTTGATTATCTTTGCTTTTTAATGCCTGTTTTTAAATGCCATTTCATAATGTGTTTCTGCTGTATTTCTTCTTAAATGTGTTTTATTTTATTTCGTAAAGCACTTTGAATTGCCCTGTGCTGAAAGGTGCTGTATATAAATTTGCCTTGCCTTGCCTTTTTGATATTGTGTTATATAAATACATTTGAATTGAATTGAATTGAACATAAATAGTAACTGATGGTGTGTTTGTGTCCTCAGGGGGAGCTGCTGAGCCCGTGCCGCTGTGACGGATCGGTCCGCAACACCCACCAGCCCTGCCTCATCCGCTGGATCAGCGAGCGAGGGTCCTGGAGCTGTGAGCTCTGCTACTTCAAGTACCAGGTCCTCGCCATCAGCACCAAGAACCCTCTGCAGGTAACAGGAAGCACTTCTGCAGCCAAAACACACTCCAAATAATCACCAAACCCAAAGAAAACTACAATTTGGGGGAAAAACTAAGCTTCACACTTGCGTTTTGAATTATTAAAGAAAAGCAGCTGTTTAAAAGTTACAAAGAACATTTACTTATGTACAATTTTGAGATTTTCTTTTACTTAACCTTTGCTTTTCTTTTCTTTTCTTTTTTGAAATTGTTGAATTTTCTAACTTTTGTTTCTTTTATTCTTTAGTTATTAATTTATTTTTATTTCATTTTTAATATAACGATTATTTTTGATCAGATTGTGTTTATCACCTTTTCAGTGATCGAGCAAACCAAAAAACTGAAAATATATTATTATAAAAGTGTTATGCTACTTTACACTTCACTACAATTCAGAGGAAAATATTGCACTTTTAATTCGACTACAATAATTTGACAACTATACACTTCATCTGAAGATCCAGATTAATACTACAAAACATAATGAAATATTAAATTGGGATGTTTTATTATGGATAAGATAAAACTGAATTGATCCTCCGGGGACAATTCCCAATCCACCCAGCAGTATATAAAGCAATTAAAATGAGCTCCACTCTTACCTGCTGCAACAATAAAGAGATGAACACATTAATGCAAAAACAATTGTAATCCAATTATATTTTATATATATATTATTCTGAAATAGAATGTGCTGCATAAAGAGTCATTTTACTTTTGGTACTTGAAGTGTACTTTGATTTATGCATAATACTACTTTTAGTAACATTTAAATCCATATAACAAAATATCTGTGCTCAAGAGACGCTTAGGCGCTCGTTCAGGTGAATCTGACTCTCGCTGCACTTTGGATTTAATTCACAAACAGTCAGGTGTAAGAAAGGTCTTCTCCTCCGTTTTCTCTACAAAACACAACCCTCTTTAAAATCCATGATTCAGCCGATCGGATAACAAGATGGAGACGCTACGTAAATATGTAAAGCTATTTGTGAAATGAACACAAATTGTCATTCTGTGAGAGGTGTGACTTTAAATGCATTTATTCATGACTCATTCGGGGAGATCTTTATCGTATGGGATTTTAAAAAAATACCACATTTCCTTACAACACATACAACATACAAACGCTGCGGCATCAGACCCAACACTCTGTGCTAGAACAAATCTGGGGCCGGCGCTGCGGTGTGAGGACGGTTTGCCATATTGTACTGACACATTTTCGCTCTGCGTCACCGTCCTTCTGCACTGCTTTTCAGAGGCAGCCAATGCTCCGAAACCTATTGAGAAGTTGCCATGTGTGTGTGTGAGTGTGTTTGTCTTTGTCTGTGTGGGTTTGTTTATCGTGGAGTCATAGATGGTGATATTGTTCTCTGATGAGATGTAATAAGATGAAAAATCATTGTACATTTACTCAGAAAATTACTCATGTACAATTTTCAGTAGAGTACGTACACCTTCTGCTACTTTGCACTCCTACTACACAACATTTCAGACCGAAAATATGTGTGTATGTGTCACAAAGAAGTACAAATAGGTAAATTCTGACACAAAAGTGTGAATAAAAGCTTTATTTCAACCTATAGCTTAACGAAACTCGTCATCTCTGTGTTGTGTATGTGTGTGTGAGTGAGTGTGTGTGTTTATCATGGAGTCATATATATGATTATTTTGATATACAATGACTTGGAAAGTAACTGTACATTGACTCTGTACTGCACTCATGTACAATTTTCAGCACAGCGCGTACACTTCCTGCTACTTTACACTACTACACAACATGTCAGACAGACAGTGTGTGTGTGTGTGTGTGTGTGTGTGTGTGTGTGTGTGTGTGTGTGTGTGTGTGTGTGTGTGTGTGTGTTTGACTAATCTGTGGTATGGAGTTTCTCAGCAATTAATTATGCGGAGGCAATTTAAATCACTGCAACATTTACTATGTAGTGCTAAGAAATAAATATGAATGCAAATCAAACAATCTAGCTTACCTTCTCTTCTACGTAAGGTGTGTAGTTAATCTTTACCTTTGTTTATAGTGCGTTTTGTCTCTGTTTTGGCAAATGAAATACACTCAAAATACGAGTGTAGGTAGACAAAGCAAGAACATTCATTTCTTTTTACAATGCCCTTAAATCGCAACACCCCCTAAGTAAAACAAAATACTTTACTACCCTAAACAATAACCTAAATTATATTATGAGGGATTAGCATTCTAACATCCACCTTTGTAATATATCTTGCATTTTGTGGTCCTGAAAGCCTTATACTTTGTTAAATCGATATGAGTTATACATCAGATGTACTGTATGCCTATGTTTGAGCAGTAAAAAGAGATCATGCCTGTGGGGTGAGGACAATTCAAAAGATGCTAACAAAAACAAGAAATGAATGCATAGAAACCACAAACAAACTTGATCCACATTTACATTGTCATATTGGTACTTAAGTAAAGATGACTTTTTTCAAAATATATTAAAGGTTGTGCAAATCCACGTTTTCATGTCTTTTCTACATCAACATGTGTCCCCTCTGTGGAAAGAGATTCAGAAAGTTTTAGGAAAAAAGATTCGCTCACTTTTTGTATAAAAACCTGTCTGAAAATGAGCTGATCAGATTTTGGCCACTTTATGATGTCATAACGATTTTTTGGCTTGTGTAACCATTAGCCAATCACCAGCCAAGGTAGCTATCAGCTGAATCTCCTCCTAGAGCACCATTGTGTTCTTTCTAACCAAATATCTCTCAGAGGGGCGTGGGGAGCGGCTCCTTATTTTCATCTAAAGCAACAGACAGAGAATCAGCACTTTTGAAACCAGGCTGAAACAGAGGGGATTATGGGATGCTGCAATGATCTGTTTGGTGTTTGGAGCCAAACACTTCAGAGACATGTTTTGTATTTATCTGAGACCTATAATATATTGATGAAAAACAGTATAATAGGGGACCTTTAATGATGTTTTGTGTCCCCTCCAGTGGCAGGCCATCTCTCTGACGGTGATAGAGAAGGTGCAGATAGCGGCCATCATCCTGGGCTCCCTGTTCCTCATCGCCAGCATCTCCTGGCTCATCTGGTCCTCCCTCAGCCCCTCGGCCAAGTGGCAGCGCCAGGACCTGCTCTTCCAAATCTGCTACGGCATGTACGGCTTCATGGATATCGTCTGCATAGGTAAAGGACATGTGCAAACATAAAATAACAATGCACTTTTATAAATAGCAGCAGTGTTTATTGAAAAACTGTATAAGAATAACACATTAAAAAAGGGGCGTTGTAGAAGGTCACAGAGTACGACGTGATGCATTATGCAACAAGGAGCTCTGCAACAACACAAAAATATATTAATAAACATAGGTTGAATTATGCAAGAACAAACTAAAAAGCATGTATTCAGTTCACATTCTGTTAGCTGTTAAGGTCATACTAAATAACACACACAGGCAAAACTAAGATGAACAGATGGTGCAAAGGTAGGAGGACGAGAACTACAGGAACAAAGCGCATTTTGAAGATGTCGCAGAGACTTATTGCAGCAACCTGGTCGACTGTTTTTGTGTGATTTTGAGCAGAACAGATGGCATCAGATATCTGTGATTATTGCCAGTTCTCATCACACAGGCAAAATGGAAAGTTCCCACCTATGATGCTGAGCTTTTTAAGGCTGGTGTATGAGACAAGAAGTATTATATCTCACACAGGCTCCGCCCTCTACTGGACTCTATGGGTACTACCTCTCAACCATACTATGTGAGCATTCATCAACTGAGATATCTATAACCGTAGCCGGCCCCTGGGGCGGGCCTACCTGAATGCGCGCGCAAGCCCACCGTATATAAGGCGGCCTCGCCTCCTGACTGTCATCCTTTTTCTCTTCAGCGAACAAGGGAACAACTGAGCGCTAAGACATGTCTGGCTCCTTCTCATCATCTGTGCTTGCTGCGGCAACACAGGACTGGTGAGGGGGGGAGGGGCTGTGGGTCAGCAGGTATCTGACCCCCCCCCCCCCCTGGACATAGTGCACTTATGTGTTCCCATGCTCCTTAAGGACCCGGGAAGCATGGTGCAGAGTGAGCCCCATACAGGGCTGGGAGCCCTCCTCACTGTTTTCCAGGCACACTATTCACGAGGTAAGCGTGTCTGAGTGTGCCCTACCAGCCAGGTAAACTGCGGCCCCCACTTCTCCCCGGTCACAACCGGAGGAGAGGAGGTTGCGGTGCAGTGGCTGTTAGCCAAAAGCCGGTCAGGGGCAGTGTGGTGACTCGATGTTGTTGGACGACAGGGCATTTAGGCATCAGGGCTCCACCCACTGTACCCATAGAGTCCAGTAGAGGGCGGAGCCTGTGTGAGATATAACGGTGGGTTACGTATTGTAACCCTAGTTATATAAGCACAGGCGGAGCCCTCTACTGGACTCTATGGGTACTACCTCTCAACCATACTATGTGAGCATTCATCAACTGAGATTTCTATAACCGTAGCCGGCCCCTAGGGCGGGCCTACCTGAATGCGCGCGCAAGCCCACCGTATATAAGGCGGCCTCGCCTCCTGACTGTCATCCTACACTTCTCTTCAGCGAGCAGCATAGGACAGACAGGGCCCAGAGTAGAGGGCTCCGCCTGTGCTTATATAACTAGGGTTACAATACGTAACCCACCGTTTTCTTATTATTTTCCTAAAAGATGTAGATTTGGATATATTAAAGAGGACATATTCTGCTCATTTTCAAGTTTATATTTGTATGTAGTGTCTCTACTGATACATGTCTCCATGCATTGATGTTCAAAAAGCTCTTTATTTTCCTCATACTGCCTGTGCAGTAGCACCTCTTTTCACCCTCTGTCTGAAACCAGAGCCCAGTCTGCTCTGATTGGTTCGCTGGCTGGCTCTGTTGTGATTGGTCAACCGCTTAGAGATATCCCGCCACTTAACCTATCACGTACAATGTGTTGGAGCGCTAGCCAATAGAAGCGCCAGTGTTATGTAGTTATGTCGCGGAAAATGTTACCATTTGCAGACTATTTAAATGCACCAATATACCTATATAACACATCCCATGAAATGGAAAATGCCACAAAGCATAAAAGGGCCCCTTAAGTTTATTATTATAAGTCTAGATTAGTCTTGTATTCATATTCTGTAATGGTTCACTTTTTCTGTAAGAGATCGCTCCCTGGTGCATTTATTTCAGTGATGCTGTGGATGTAAGGAGTTTAGTGGAAGCTGCTAGACTAGCTGTGGAGACACAAGGTTTTCCTACTGTTTCATGTCCAATCAGTTTTAAGTTTTATCACATCCAGCATCATCTCTTTAGATTTACCCGCTTGACACATGTGGAACTAGGTTTTTTCCCCCCCTCAACTCTAAAATGGACCTCAAAAAGGATTTTATAAAGCTACATCGGATAGACACACGTAGTCCATGACAAAAAACATGTGTGCGGTTACAGCTGACAGTTTATGTTAAGCAGAGGGGATTCATTGATGCACTTTCCTTCACCCTTCTCCTTCTTCTCCCTGCCCAGGCCTCATTATCCACGAGGGATCGTCAGTGTATCGGATCTTCAAACGGTGGCAGGCTGTCAATCAGCAGTGGAAAGTACTGAACTATGAGAAATCAAAGGACCTGGGCGACCCGCTGAGCTCGAACAGAAAGACGGGGGCGCCTGGATCCCGTGGAAACCCTCACGGTCTGGCCAGCAGCAGCGCGGGGCGACAGAGCAGGAGGTTAAGAACTATTCTGAACCACCACTGTGGATACACCATCTTGCACATCCTAAGCCAACTGCGGCCACACGATCCGCGGATCAGCGCCGTCGCCAGCAGGGAGGTGGTGATGAGGGTCACCACCGTATGAGAAGCACCGGGGCATGCGTGATGGGATCAACCTGATGTTAATGAGCCTCGTGGACCTATTATTAAAGAACTACAGACTCATGTGAGTGACGCTTCATCGACAGACACTTGAGGATCTCTCCTCGTGTTTTGTAAGAGGCCAGATTCTCCTTTTCAATAATTAAAGAACTGATGATGCATTAAAAAGACATGAAAATGAAATGTGTGCAGGAAAAGAAAGTGTAACAGGCTTTGTAACCTGATCCAAGATGACGAGACGTTTTTTCCAGTTCAATATCAGGATGCACAAAGACATGTTTCTTTGATTTTAACCTCTTGGTTTGATTTGTATCTTCTCTTTTTTTGTTTGTTTTTTACTCATTTTGATTTTGTACGGATGTATGATTTTAGAGGAAATCATGTAACTCCATACATGCCAAGCATTTTCAGACGACTATGTGTAATGATCTTTAACATTTCTACAAGATAACCAATGCTGGTAAAAAAAAAGACCGAAAACTGAAACAAACAACACGAGGGAGAAACACAGGGGCGACAACAGAACAATAAGTCATAACAAGCAAAAAAAGAAAAAGATAAAAAAGAATTTCAGTGACACTTAACCTTTCTGCAATAAAGATACGTATGTACATTTCACAGGGAATTTTGCATGGGTATATAATTTATTCTTCATCACATAACATAAGCACATGACAAAGTTGCTCTATTTCGAATGGTGCTTGCCAAAAATAAACACTTTAGAAACATCTGATTTCATTGCGCCCACTTTTTGTCAACATGAAAAATGGCAGTGTGTTACAGCTATTTCAGCTAAAATACAGATTGTTGCTGCTGTGTGCTGATTCAGATTTGATAATAAGTAAACTATTGGATTAAAAATGGGGATCAGACGATCTCTTACTACTCATTCTCACTCTGTCTCTTCTTTTCCTGAATCTTAAAGCATGCGTGGCCTGCTGGGTGTCGTTGTCTGCTGTAAAGTGATGTGATGTTGTTTCAGCGTCATCAACTGCAAAAAGGATTTTTATTTATTACCTTGTTTAAAAGGGCCCTGTTTTGCTAATTTTCAGGTTTCGTAATCGTATTTTGTGCCTCTAATGTGACATCTTTACATGTTTTAATGTTCAAAAAGCTCTTTATATTTCTCTTACTGCCTGTGCTGCAGCACCTCTTTTCACCCTCTGTCTGAAACCAGAGTCCAGTCTGCTCTGATTGGTTAGCTGGCTGGCTCTGTTGTGATTAGTCAACAACATAGAGATTTCCCGACCCTTAGCCTATCACGTACAATGTGTTGGAGTGCTAGCTAATAGAAGCGCAAGTGTTACATAGTGATGTCACTATGTTACAGCAGTAAACAAAGGAGTCCAATGGAGGCATGTCAGGCAGGAGGGGGAGTGTGCGGGAGAGAAACTCCCTTTGGAGGGAACTTTGGGATTTTAACCTTTGCAGACCATTCACATGCACTAAAGCCATATAAAACACCACAGGAAAGGGAAAACCCCCAAAAAGCAAAATAGCGCCCCTTTAATCTGACTAAAACCCCTCGAAAGCAGATGACATTTAATCAGAGTAAAGCTGCACCAAGTAGGCAATTCATTGAGTCCACTTGAGCCATTTTCATGCAAAAAATCCAATTGTTCTCTGGGTGTGGCCTCTCTAACATTTATATTTTGTTTTATTGAATAGTAAAAAGACTATTGGGGGGTGTTAAATAGCACACGACAGTTATTTTGGGAAACAAGTGGATATTTTAGCCTATTTTTGGACGTTACTCTAATTAATTGGGAAAGTAGTTGGTCTATTAACCAGAAATGAAAAATCATAATTAGTTGCAGCCCAAGTAAAACTGATTTTATGTTGTTTTAAGCGTCAAATATATAAAAGAAACTGTATTCAAGCTGCTCAGATTCAATCGATCAAGTAAAGTCAAAAACCAATCTGGTTAAATCCAGGCACCAACATTAAAACTGATACATTTCGTATGACTATCTCGGCTCCCAAGGATAATCAATGAAGCCTGAAAACAAAAATCTCAACTCATATTTTCAGCTTTTATAGTAGGTTTTACACAAAAAACTATTAAATTAATTTAATAACATAAGAGGAAGTAATACATACATCACAAAGTCAACATCTGATTAAAAATATATAAATACACTGAATAACCAGTAGAAAAACACCTCAGTTTACATCCCAACACGATAAATAAAACCTTGTGTGTAAATGAAATGTGTAAGGGAAAAAAGAATAGTTCAGTCAGTATTTGTCTCCACCCAGTGGCTGCTGCTGCTCTGGTCAGCTTCTTCTTCACAATACATATCCTGTTCCTGTAGGATATTTAAAAACACACTACTTTCTGCTGCTAGAGGGCGTTTTACAGTCTTTTATTTTGAAATAAGTGAGTCTAGTTTCCGGCTGATCCAGGATCAGTTTAGACTGTTTCACTTTGGAATCCGGGTCATGACACATAACTTGTGAAACTTGCAGGTGTGTGTGTGTGCTCAGGTAGCTTCCTCCCCCGCCACCCTCCGTCCTTACCTGTCCGGTGAGTCTGCTCCTCACACCGGAGGGACGGTGTCCAACCTGCCGCTGTGCTCCACTGAAACACCTGGGAACCGAGAGGGGACAGCATGAGTCACATCACACCGGAGAGGAGTTTCGACTGAAGTTTTAGACCTTTTTTACAGATTAAAAAGCCCGAAAATGACACAGAGGAGGAAGATGTTTTCCTTCCTGCGGTCAGGTAAGTCAGTTTGATTAAATGTCGCAACACTATTTGTAGCCTAAAGCAACAAAAGGGGAGTTAAAAGTTTAAAGTAATCTGCTAAACCTCTTGTTCCTCGCCATATACAAAAAGAAGTTGCTCTGATGTCCTAATAGGAAGAAAATACTCTAGGTAAATACTTCCGTCCTGGATCTTTTCATAACTACCATGTGTGAATTAAAGCCACACGAAATTACTTTATACTCAATACTAGGTTTTTTATTTAATGATGTCAATGATTTAATGATATGACATTGTTTGTAATGCATTGCATCATACACTTCATACAGCAGACATTACCCATTGTTTCTGTCCCATAGGAAACACACATAAGAAAATGGCTAAATCATAGTTAAAATAATAGTAAAAACTACAATTAGGAAGTCTGTATTCTAGATTAAAGCCTGGAATAATATAATACATGTTTTTATGCTGTTGTGGTTTAAATGAGTTTCAATGGGGACATTTTGTACTTCAGAATCTGGGTTTCTGTATTTCACACTCACTTTATTATAAACTTATTATAGGAGGAGCTGACGTTTAGCTTCCAAAATTGAAAGAAATAAGCCCTTGCTTAATTTATGCTATTTAAATGAACACATCCAAAATAATAAAAAAAATGGCCCTCTTGTTGAAAACTGTAAATATCAAGTTCACATTTAAGGTACTTGTACTTTATTTGTTTTGGTGCTTTCTACTACTCCGCTACATTTTGGAGGGAACTTGTACTTTTTACTCCTTAATTATATGTCCACTTTTTATTTTACATTTAAAAAAGGTCTGATAAATTTTGAATCGTTATTTTCTGTCTAAAGGGGTCACATTTACCTACTTTTACCTGAGATGACTCTTCTCCTCACACGTCCCCTGATTTATGTAAAAGGATTTATAGGGTAACAAAGTTCACATTGAGCTCATCGTGCTCTATGGCAAAAATCATAATCTCGATTATATGGGTCAATAATTGATATCACGATTATTAAAAACGATTATCCATTTACTTTGAAAACATCCATTTATTGAAAAAAAAAATGTGTTTTAAAATTTAAAAAATAATCTTTTTATTTCGATTATGTTGTTTTCATAATCGTTGCAAGCCAACATCGTAATTGCGATTAAAATACGATTAATTGAGCAGCCCTACTTTAAATCTTACTTTAGTAAAAGTATTTTCATCAAAATATGAAGCAAAGTAAAAGTACTCATTATGCAGGATGGTCCATTTTAGATTAATCCATTATATATATAGCTAATTTGAAATACATCTTGTACTGCCGGGAAGCTTAATCATTAATAATACATCATATGTTATTATTTAATTATACTTATATTAATAACCTTATGCTGTTAAATAGTTATATAAGAATTGCACATTATTTTTCTTTTAATTGTGCTGGAGTAAAAGTACCTCAATTTGTATTTATGTACAGTATGTGAGTATACTGTTAAAAAACACAAAAAAGTACCTGTTGCAGAGGTGAAATACTTTCTGACCACAACAAATTACTGACATTATAACTTTACTTAACAATAATGAGGTGATTATTTTTGCACTTTTTTCTCATGGTTTGTCTGCATGTGAAGATTTAGTTCCGTGTGCTCTGTGATGAAATAGGTGGTCATTAAATCTCAGTTTAATTACCCGTTTGCCTGCAGTGAGAGACCGTCCTCCGGAGGATATCCACATCTCCTCTCTGCCTCCCAGTGTTCCCACAGACCAGGAGCCAGAGCAGAACGGAGGACAAGGTGAGGATGTTTGCTTGTTGACAACTTATGCTTTTGTTTTGTTCCTGCACACTAAAGCATCATGCTAATGTTCAGGTTCATGTTTTTATTTTTGCCTCCATGCTTTCATTTTCAAAAAGCTCTTTATTCTTCTCATACTGCCTGTGCTGCAGCACCTCTGTTCACCCTCTGTCTGAAACCAGAGCCCAGTCTGCTCTGATTGGTTATCTTAGAGATGTCCCGCCCCTTAGCATCACTTACAATGTGCACGTGCTGTCCAATGGCATTTACGGCTTTTACGGGATTTGAGTCTTTGCAGACCATTTACATGCACCAAAACGTATATAACACACTACTGCTTATCGTGTATGTTACTCTGTACATAACTTTGCTATTCACTGGTGTCTGCACCTTTGGTTAGATGCCAACAAAGTTGAATCTAATCTCATTTTTTATAAATGATATATACTATAAAGTAAATTAACTCTAGTACTGCACTTAGGTACACTTTTGTGGTGAATTTTCTTTACTTGAGTATGAAGTGAAGTTAGTTCAGATTCAGATTTTACAATAAAAAACATGAAAAGCTTCACATATGCGTAAATTGTATTTCCTTTTCTAACTAAGAATGGGTTTGATTACCTCATCTTTCTCTTTCATCATCTAACCTGAGCTTTACAGGCTCACTAGTGCAGGAATAAAGACTCAGCTGCTCATACAGGATGTTTTCTTGCACCCAAAACACACATCAGAGTTAAAAAAACAAGTGTTACTTTGCTATAATAATGAACAGAAACTGCCTCTTTACGATGCAGGTGCCGACATCAACTGTGTCAATGTGTTAGTCATTTACTGTGGATATGTGTGTGTTTACCGCAGTGTATGATTTGTGATGTGTAGTTTTTGTATTCTAAGATATTTCAGCCGGGGACATGGAGGGAGAGAAATCAGTGGTCCAGACGACGCACACACACAGAGGCTCCGCCCCCTCAGTCTTCCTCCAGAAACAGAATAATGAACCGGTTTCTAGTACCTACTTTGAACAAAAGGTCCCTGTTCCCGAGGAGGACAGCGAGGTAAATCAATGCGAAGCACCAAATAAGAAAACCCGTAATCAAAGACAAAGCAAAGAAAGACAAATCATTTTAGAGATTTAAAGAATGTTTTTGCTACATTTATAAGCAACCAGCAAGCAATTAAGTATGAACTGTTTGATGTCAGTGTTACAAAGGGGTAACGCGTACATTTACTAAAGAACTGGATTAATTACAATTTGGGATACTTCTGCAACACAATTGCAGTTTTATTCAAGCTTCAGTTACTACTACTATTACAGATGTATATCACACATTTTAATCATTAAATAATTGGTCATTTTTTATATGTTAAGATACATTTCTTTTATATCTTGATGTAATTAAAAGCTAACCCCTTAGTATTTATAGTCATTAAATAAGGCTCCTTAATTACCAGCTGCAACAGTTAAGTGATCAACACAATAATGCATTAATAATTAAAATCAATATTATCATATACATTTTTCTGCAATGGAATCAATACAAAATCAATACTTCTTGTTTTTATGCTTTTTCTGTGTTTTGATGCTACCACGTTTTTACCTTTACTTAACATTTTTAATGCAGGACTTTTGCCAGTAACAGAATATTTCTACCCTGTAATTGTACGACTTTCCTTGAGTTAAGATTAGAGTGCTAACTTTATTTCTCTGTGTCCTGCAGAAGTGCTTCAGTTTCAGGAAGCTGTGGGCCTTCACGGGGCCGGGCTTCCTGATGAGCATCGCCTACCTGGACCCCGGGAACATCGAGTCGGACCTGCAGTCTGGAGCTAAAGCTGGCTTTAAGGTAACTAACGCCATGTTTAGACCACAATAACAGACACTTTGACTCAGTGTGGAGGACTACTGTCCATCAGTAACACTGTCTAGGCTCTATTGAGAGAAAAGTTTTTTAAATCGTTTTCGCTTTGTTTATTGGGTTTTTTTTCAACAGCATACAGTTATTCTATCAGGGCATGTATCAAAAGTAGGCTAAACAAATCTTCACTTTATAGAAAGATAGGTAGCGTAACAATGTAAATACTGCTTAAATCGTTTTTTTATAAGTGTGAATCCATTAGGAATTTTAGGGAGATAGGAATTTAGATTCTTGCATTAATAAATGTTTCCCTCACCACTCATTTCTATTGTCACACCCAATCACATAAGGTTATCAAATTCAGACCAGAAGTGACAAGGTACAAATAATATGTAATGTTGTAAGCCTGCTATTGCACAATGAATAATAGAATTGGGTTATGATTGTGACTGTTTTAAGTTGTCTGTAACTGTGCTGCTGCCTGTCTTGGGCCAGGACTCTCTTGGAAAAGATTTCTAATCTCCAGGAGACCTAGCCTGGTAAAATAAAGGTTAGACAGGCAGCTTCCCTCTCACTCTGTTGTTTTTGTTCTGTCAACACTCAGCCATATAAAAGATAATACCATTCACACTTCCTGAATGCCGGGTCACTTCCATTCCCTCTCAGGTTTGCCCGACATTAGAGAGCCTATCAATACTGCAGGTCAAAGTTTAACACAGGTGAACTTTGTCCTGAGAGAGCTGCTAACACATTCCTGAATTCATTAGTGAAAAGATCTTTTAATAAAGTGAATGAGAGGCGGAGTGAATATTCACAGAGTGACCGAGCCCTCCGCCTGACCCTAGGTCCAATGTTGGGTCATTCTTCTCCAGTTTCAGTTCACTTAAAGCTGCAAAATACTGACCAAAAACTCCCTTTTTGTGTTTCTTAAATACTCAATGTCCCAACATTATTCGGAACAACTTTATCAGACAATATCCTGTGTTTTAAGTAGGTATATAAGTATTATATTGACGTTTTATCATGATGATGCAACAATAAAACACCACTTCCTTTGCAGTGTTTAGACTTCAGGAGCGTGTTGCAGAAGGGGAAGTGGATGCAGATGTTATGGCATCAACACAGAGCTTAAAAGATATAGTCGTTTCTTTAAATGACACATTGCCAAAAAAAATGTAACGTCTTAAATTGTAAATTACCCCATAGAAAGTTGCAGAAGTCAAATGTTGAAAAGAATGTGTTAAGAAATTATTGTACAAATTATAAAACATTGAGGTTTTACAAATACTTTTTAAAGTGTGGTTTTGGTGTTTCAGGGTGTCCGCGGGGTCTAAAAAGTATTAAAAGTTGATAAATAAATTTAGTGAAAATTAAGGCTATTAAAAAGTATTAAACTGCATTTTCCAAGGCATTACATTTTGTAGCTTGTTTTCAATAAGTATATAAATTGTCCAAAGAGGTTGTATTCTACAGTGTGCCTGAATGTAATCATTGCGTAGGTGTGTAGAGTGATTCTGTGTAGTTTATTTATGGCATCCCGTTGGATCTGACGTCATCTGAACAGGACATCGCACGCTCACTGCTTGATAGCGCGCGAAGGTCCGTTTACGCCGGTTGTTAAACAACATGGTTATGGGGAAATGCAAGTTTGCGTCCAAATGGTTGGAAGATAAGGAGGAAGGACAATCAATACTGTATATAGTGAATGTGAGGTAAAGTGTGTCGCCAATGTAACCGGTTAAAACTCCCAAGTGGCGATGAGGTCTTAAAATGTATGGAAAGGGTCTTAAAAAAGGTCTTAAAAGGTCTTACATTTGACTCCAGGATTCCTGCATATACCCTGTGTTTGCAAATTAGTGTTTTCTAGTTTTTGTAGCAACTTAATGCTAATGTCAATAAAGAATCACCTGCAGTGTGCGACATGAACACGTCTTTCTTCACATATTTCTTTTTCGCCCTATGTTCGGGTGGCAAACAGCTCAACAGCATTGACCATACTTCTATCAAACTTAACTATAGTGTTTAAAATGACCAATCACAGGTGGGGAATGGCAGGTATCTGAAATAAAAGAAGTAAATGACTGGAAAACAAGAAAAATGTGCTATTAATATAATTCCTTGAATAAATGTTAAATCCAATGTGCTAAATAACTTCCCAAACTTGACTTTTTTCAGGTTTACAAAGAAGATTTTACATCTACAAACTTATGAATTATTTCTATTGTCATTTCACAACTTTAATGACTGTATTGACTCTTGGTTAAGCTCATGAAGGCGTCACATTAACAGCTGTCCCCTCCTTTCAGCTCCTCTGGGTGCTGCTGGCGGCCACCATCATCGGCCTGCTGCTGCAGCGGCTCGGCGCTCGACTCGGCGTCGTCACGGGGATGCACCTGGCCGAGGTCTGCAACCAGCAGTACCGCACGGTGAGACATCGGCTGTTTGCATGAGATCTTCAGTGCCTTGCCTTCTCCAAAACCTGATCTGATGCACAGAAATGATCTTTCTTAGAGGCTCTTAGCAGAAGTAATGTTGGTTTAATGAAAAAGCCTGAATGAATGACCAGCTTTAGCTCTATTTTCAATCTATACCAACAACATTTATTGCATTTATGTTCTTCCTGGGAGTTATCTTCCCTTTGTCCCCATGGGGTTTCTATGGAGGTTTTTCCTCACCTGCTGCAGGGGTGTAAGGACAGAGGGTGTCATGTGCTATACACACTGTAAAATACGATCACAGCTATAAATGATAGATAAAAGATACAAACGAAGTCAATAGTATCTGAATATATACATATTACAAAGTATGCAAACAGAATGCTTTGCAATATCGGCAATATTCAGACCTTTATGGCCTTTGACTGCTCCCATATTGCATTTCCTTCTTTTACTAATTTGTATTTGAATTACCATATATGTTTTTATGTGTGTCAGGTTCCTCGTATCATCCTGTGGTTGATGGTGGAGATCGCCATCATCGGCTCCGACATGCAGGAAGTGATCGGCTGCGCCATCGCTTTCAACCTCCTCTCCTCCGGCAGGTGACCTGAACACAACTTCTTTATATCCGTCACTGGGATGGCGCTGGAGAAGTATCGAGATCCTTTCGTACAAAATAAGTTGTAAAAATACTCTCTGGTGCAAGTAAAAGTTCTAGATTTCAAATGTTAATGCTTGATAAGGTGGGGCAGTAGCACTCTTATCTATTGAGCTATTAATGGCGTTTCTAACTTAAAACGGCAGTAAAGTCTTGTTTAAAATGTGAATAACTCCATTTCTACATGATTTTGTGATTGAAATATTTGCAAATGGAAACCAATAATTTTTAAATTAGAAAATAAAAAATTGTAAAGTTACCAATTATCCTAACTAATTGATAAATCAACTACTCGTTTCAGCTGCTTAAACTTTGGGAGGTTTTATTTATAAAAAGAAAAATACATCAATGTTATCGTATATTTTTATATGCAAACGTCATCATTTATAAAGTAATTCAAGTTAAGATAAATCTGGTAAAAGTACAATATTTACCTCTGAGATGTAGAGAAATGTATTTTCAACTTTCCAAAAAACGTTACAATACTTAGTAAATTAACTTTGTTACATAACTTCACTGTTTAAAACATGCTTTTAAATGGCTTTAATACTACTTTTTTCCCAATGTGTGTGTGTTTGTCCACCTTTAGGATCCCGTTGTGGGGAGGCGTTCTCATCACCATCATCGACACCTTCGTCTTCCTCTTCTTGGACAAATACGGTTTGTGTGCTCGTGCTCTCACGGTCAAATATGTTGCTAAAACAAGAATGAATTAAAACCTCCTCATTTCTGTCCGTGCAGGCCTCAGGAAGCTGGAGGCCTTCTTCGGTTTGCTCATCACCGTCATGGCCATCACCTTCGGTTATGAGGTAAAAACATTTACATATCTGCAGACAAGACTGAATAAAACAAATTATTTATCACGCTTCTCCTTTCCCTACATCAACATGTATTTGCCTGTCAGTCAGGTTGTTATATAACATCCAACCTAATAATTCTGAGGCCTTTCACCAATATTGAATGATACAAACCGGCTCAAGAACAGTAAGAACAACTAGATTTAATAGAAAGTAAAAAAGTTCTTACTTGCACTGCCAGGCTGTGGCTTATAATATGCTTATCCCCTTCATTAAAATCCCCAAAAGCACAACCACAGATAATAAATGGCAGGGTCAAGGCACCTACATTTCACATGTGAAAACAAGTAAACGCATAGTGTCAGTACTTATCTTAGGGTTGTGGCTATTTGCCCTCAGAAAGTTGAAATACGGCACAAACAAACAATAACATATGATTTAATGTATAGAAAATAAAAAAGGTGTCTTGCTTTGACTACCCAACTAAGCAATCTAACAAATCTGATATTGTTACAGCCCTGATAATAGATTCAAATTCTCTTTCTTTTTTGTAATCTCTGCTTTTTTTTCTTGCTTTTTAAAATCTAAGCTCACAGCCAATTTATATTATGCTGCCAATAGTCACATTTAGTTTTGTTGATTGAAGTGATTTAGTTGCATAATATATATCTAGTATGTGGTTCTTTGAGGCTGTGAAAATGCTTTAGAATATATATTTCTGTTTTTGGGAATTGAGGAGATCTTTGCTCGATGTTTTTAAACTGGGCTTACATCAGATTTGAGATGGCTCTGTTAAAGTGTAATCCTGTTTGCCTTTTTGACATTTCTGAGCGGCCTTTCTGCTTTCATTCTGTAGTCAAATCTGGCCTAATTTTGTGACTCCTTCTCAGTTTAAACGTCTTCCATCATCAAATTAAAGAACAATCGCAAACTGCTACATAGTCACCATTAAAATCAAAATAGAAATGTGTTTGAAGCTGATGTACTTGCAGGATTATGCTGCTCTGAATTGGTTTCTTTATGGTTGATTGTAATTTGCATCTCATAAACATCGGCCCATGCCCTGCTCTCTCTCTCTCTCTCTCTTCTTTCTCTCTCTCTCTCTCAGTATGTGACGGTGGGTCCGGATCAGGGCCAGCTGCTGAAGGGGATGTTCGTGCCGGGCTGCGAGGGCTGCGGCCCGGTTCAGATGACTCAGGCCGTCGGCATCGTGGGGGCCGTCATCATGCCTCACAACATATACCTCCACTCTGCTCTGGTCAAAGTGAGATCAAATGCTTGTTAAATCAGGGCAGCTGTAGCTCAGGTGGAGCAGTCGTCCACCAGTGGTAAGGTTGTATAATCCTCAGCTCCTGCAGTCAAAATGGAACATGTCAAAGTGTCCTTGCGCACAAAACTGAACCCCAGGTATCTCTGGAGGGCCAACGGTGTGTGAGTGTGTGTGAATGTTAATCTTTTCTAACAAGTAGGTGGCACATTGTATGAATGCCTCTGTCACAAGTGTGTGGGAGAGAAACTCCCTCTGGAGGGAACACAGGGATTTTAGCCTTTGCAGACCATTTACATGCACAAAAACCTATATAACACACTACAGGAAAGGGAACACCCCAAAGAGCTTAATAGGGCCTCTTTAAATAATTAATTCAACAGAGGCAGAAGCTTTAATATAAAATGCCACCTGCTCTGGGAAGCTAACATTCACACACTTTCACACATCGGTCTTTTGGGGTTCATTTTCTTGCCAAAGGACACATCAACAGTGGGATCAAACCACCGATCATCCAGTTGGAGGGCGACCATCTACCTCCTGAGCCACAGCTGCCTAAACAACAACGTTTAATAGTGTTTGTAAATGTGTGTGTGAATGTTGACATCGGTCACTGACAAGTGCCTTGATTTGTCACAAAGAAAATTGGTATATTAATTAAGTTAAATCTTCATTTTTTAATTCTCCTGTGTCCTAATGTCCCCTCAGTCTCGAGACGTGGATCGGTCGAACAAGAAAGAAGTAAAGGAGGCCAACAAATACTACTTCATAGAGTCGACCGTGGCGCTCTTCATCTCCTTCCTCATCAACGTGTTTGTGGTGGCTGTGTTCGCCGAGGCTTTCTATGAGCGAACAAACGAAGAAGTGGTGAGTATCTCTGCAGCTGCTCTTATAATGTAATAAGAGGGAAACTTAAGAATTGAAAATCATATGTATTCTTTGGCTAAGATGTGTGTTTTTTATTTATTTATTCCAGTACAACGTCTGCAATCAAACGGGAAGTCCTCACTCACATCTCTTCCCTCTGAACAATGAGACTCTGGTGGTGAACCTCTACAAAGGGGTAAGTTAAAGTTGGGTTGATTGATCGTTATCAATTTAATGAATTTCAATTCCAGCTATTAAGAGTTGTTCATGCATGATACATCTTGAAATGTACAAGCTACCCAGCAGATAATGCATAAAACAAAACTAGCTCCACCTTCACCAGCTGCAACATAATAGTCACGCACATATAGATGCACCAATATTTAAAATATATTAAAGGTCACCTATCATGCTATTTTTAGGCAATAGCATAGGTCTCAGATATATAATAAAATATAAAAAACATGTCTATGAAGTGTTTTGGTCAAAAAACCAAACAGATCACCCATTCTAGCCATGCCTCATATCTATGGGCTCAGAACAGTCTCATAATACACACATGCACACAGAAGGATTCACACTTGTATTTCATGACCCGCAAAAGGAGTCACACTTGTATTTCCGGATCCACACTTGTGTTTTTCAATTCACACACAAATGTGTTTCAACAAACCGCTTTCTGTGCATGGATCGCGGTGCATTCGTGTGTGGGTTTTTTGAGACTCCCCTGACGGTCACCCGATTCGTACTTGTAATTTTTTCTATCTATAGCCAATCAGATGTTTCCTCCATTCTAAGCGAATCACATGAGCGCGCCCCCACGAGGGTATGATTTCTTGCGTTCATGACGTAGCGCTTCATGTACACATTTTGCGCTGTCCGGAGCTGACAGGCCATGGAGCCGGCCTGCAGGCGCTAATCTCAGGGCCGAAGGACCGTAGTATAGTCGTCTTTATTTTTACGTTATTATTATTCAAAGATAAATAAGGAAGCGTGTGTTATATGAGATGGCAGAGAGGTTTCAGCTCTGATTATTAAATCAAAGAGGCTTAATGTTTTAGATTATATTATTTCACTATAGCTATGTGGACGGTGTCCAAGGTCCAATGTTGACAAAATTAATCAATAGTGGGTGTAACTAAAATACAAGATGTCTTTATATATATAAATTATTAATAATAATAATAATAATATAAAAGATTGTATTTGCGTGCATTTCCTTCGGAAACTGGCGCTGTACTGAGTGGCGATTTTATTTTGTAATTATATAATGATATAATACTTGTAATAATGGTGCGTTCACACCGGACGCGATGCGAATAATCGCTCGAGTTTCACGGCGGCTGTCAGCTGTGTTTACTCGCCTCATTCATCTGAGTCAGCTTCTCGAGCCGTATCTGGCCGTGCAACACTTATAGTACATACTGTATGCAAAAGTGTTATTTCAAACTACAGGCAGCAAGGCATTGCACTTACAACTACAATAAGCATGTGTAGATGTTCTTTTCATCTTTAAAAGTCTGTTTCTCCGCTGCGAGGCTCCTGCGCTAACAGTTCTAACAGCTTGAAATGCTCCCAATTTCTGAGGTCTCAAGGTTGGCAAGTATGGTCGTAGGACCGCTTAGCGGGATCTCGCTTGTTAGGGTTAGTTAAGCCAGATAACTCAGAGATATCCAGGGTCTGTAGAACTGGCTTCGTAGTACAGGCCACTGACCGATCAGGCTAAGCTAACCTGTAGCTGCTCTCTCCACACTCACAACAACTTCATACAGACATAAATAAAGCAGCTGTATTCGCCATTAAGGAAACACACATTTAAAACGGTTTTGCCTGCCGTTTTTGTGTACACAACAATTCATTAATGGTTCGGAAAGTGGCGCTGTACCTTAATAATATAAAAGATTGTATTTGCGTGCATTTCCTGTTCGGAAAGTGGCAATGTACTGAGGGTGTTTCTCAATGTCGAGGAGGCTTCCTTGGTAGGACATGTCCCTCCGAGTCAGGTCCTTCAGAGTCAGGCAAGAATCCTTCCTTTCACTCGGAGAACGAAAAATGGGACAGGCTAGCAAGTGTGAAGGGGGGGGGGGGCTTTGGGAGGCCCCGCCTTAAATGTTCCGCCAAAGATTTTGGAAATTGGTCCGTGCGCAAAGCATTTTGGGGATTTTAAGACCGCGGAGGATACTGTGGGTGTTTCTCAATGTCGAGGAGGCTTGCTTGGTAGCACATGTACCTCCGAGTGAGTTCCTTCAGAAGCGAAGCAAGAATACCTCCTAGCCTCAGAAATTGAAGAATGAAACAGGCTAGCAAGTGTGCAGGTGTGCATCATATGAGAGGCCCCGCCTTACATTTTCCGCCAAAGATTTTGGAAATTGGTCCGTGCGCAAAGCATTGTGGGGATTTTAAGACCGCGGAGTCTACACATGTGCAGCCTCGAAGATTTCCCGCAATGAAGTACGCCGGCCTCTGTAGAATTCCAAGTATCCTGGACATTGGAACAGTCCTTTGGCGGCACTCGAGGACGTATATCCTTGAAATAGTGGCTCTGGAGCAGCTTTCCTCGACATTGAGAAACACCCACTGGTGCATCCTCGAAATTTCCCGCAACGAAGGATTCAGTCCTCGGTAGAATTCCAAGGATCCTTTACATTGGAACAGTCCTTCGGCGGGATTCGATGACGTAGCATCCTTGAAATAGTGGCTCTGGAGGAGCCTTCCTCGACATTGAGAAACACCCTGAGAGTGGAGGTGTCCTGAGATTAGCGCCTGCAGGCAGGCTCCATGGACCTGTCAGCTCCGGACAGCGCAAAATGCGTACATGAAGCGCTACGTCATGAACGCAATAAATCATACCCTCGTGGGGGCGCGCTCATCTGATTGGCTATAGATAGAAAAAATTACAAGTACGAATCGGGTGACCGTCAGGAGTCTCAAAAAACCCACACACGAATGCACAGCGATCCATGCACAGAAAGCGGTTTGTGTTTGCAGGTGCAGCGGTTTTAAACGGAAAACAAATGTGTGTGGATCAAAAATACATGTGTAAAACTTTTTTCTGTATTTGGATTTTATTTCATGTATATGAAACGGAACACATTTGTGTGTGCATTGAAAAACACAAGTGTGGATCCGGAAATACAAGTGTGACTCCTTTTGCGGGTCGTGTGTGTATTATGAGACTGTTCTCAGCCTATACATATCCCTCTATTTCTCTTCCTGTTACACAAGTGCTGATTCTGGGTATAAACAGGTCTCTCTTGAGAATGAGACCCTGTGTCTCAATGAGATTTTCACCTGTATAAATAAAGGCTAAATAAAAAACTTTTTTTTAGCTGAAAAAAATTAAAATAAGAGGGGGCGGAGCTTATGCCGGCTCATGCGGGACCTGGCAGATACTGTCTAAAATGCTGCAGTGATGAAACGCAAGGATTATTAGATCAAGGATTATTTCTGAAACAGCATGGAGCTCAAAGGCTTTCTCTCTTGACCACAAGGTGAGTTCCTTTTTATTTCCTGCTTCTTCACACACATGCTCTCCAGTACAGGTTAGCTCTGAGTGTTAGCGATGCTAATGTAAACACCGACCATATTACGTCCAAAACAGTCAGGCATTGTTTCTGATAGCAAGTGCTGTGGGTCCGCCGCCGATTTGACATCATATCGGCCGCAAATCTGGATCAGCTCAGTTGTACCCCCGTTTTTAGAGATTTGGGTACGGAAGAAAAGAGAGGGTTTTATTTTCTGACGCTGCGAGAGTTCCCTGACACACCGGGGACACATCTTTATGTATAAAAGACATCAAAAAGTGCATTTTGCATGATAGGTCCCCTTTAAATCATATATTACTCTGAAATGAATGAGTTTTTTTACTAGGTAGAGCACCTGCCCAAACTATGAGCTAAAAGGTGCCTAAATGTTGTGGATGACATTATACAGAAATCATGTTCTCCCTCTCTTGTGTTTTATTAAAGCACTGTGAGACTTAGCTTGTTTTCAGCTCTCTGTTTTTGTGTTTTTTAGGGAGTGGTGCTCGGCTGTTTCTTTGGCCCGGCGGCGCTCTACATCTGGGCCGTGGGGATCCTCGCAGCTGGTCAGAGCTCCACCATGACGGGAACGTACTCCGGACAGTTTGTCATGGAGGTCAGTGAAGGGCAGAGGAATCAGGCGTGCACAAAAACACACACATGTAGCACAACATGTCCGCCCTGTCTTCTACCTCATGGTTTTTATATTTGTATGCTTTAGTTGAGGCATGGCTTTTGAAGCTTTACATCAAAAACAGGTATAATTAGTTTAAAGGGGCTGTACTATGCTCATTTTCATTTTCAGGTTCATGTTAGTTAGTATCTCTACTGTGACATGTCTCCATGCTTTAAAGGGCCCATGTCATGCTTTTCCGTTATTACCCGTCCCCTTGTGTGTTATGAAGGTTTTTATGCATGTAAACGGTCTCCAGAGTCAAAAACCCTCAAAGTACACCCTGTAGCGAGTAAAACTCTAACACAGAAAAGACCTGTCTATGCTGCCCCAGAACGCCTCGTTGGAGATTTCTCATTTTCCATTGTTTTCTTCCTGGGTTCTGTGACGTGTGAACACCCAAATCAACAACAAATGACCAATCCGCGGTGCACCTCACACACCAGGATCCCTTGGCTAACTAACAGGGAGTCCCTGAACGCTGGTAATAGACGAGTTGGGATCACGGAGAAATGCTCTCCGCAGACCCATTCTCACAGCGTTATAAACCTTTTTCTTACTCAATATCAAGCCACACTTATTGTTTTTACTTCGGCTGTGAGTGTTTGTGTGTGCTCAGGATGAGTTTCGCTTGTTCTCGCTGTATCGCCGACCCGAAAATCTGTCCGCTCCTCGCAGCAACGAGCCTCGCAACGTCCCGACCAATTAGAGCACACTGGGCTCACAGGGAGGGGGGGCAGAAGCTCCAACAAGCCGTTTAGGACAGAGAGTGAATACCTGGTGAATACACATACTATACAAAGATGCTGTATGAGAAACCAATGTGATTTTGGAAAATTGCACAATTTAAATCTATGCTAGTATACCTCAACAATGGAAATATGATCAGTAGAAATGGCCATGACATGGACCCTTTAATGTTCAAAAAGCTCTTTATTTATTTTCACCTCTTTTCACCCTCTGTCTGAAACCAGAGCCCAGTCTGCTCTGATTGGTTAGCTGGCCGGCTCTGCTGTGATTGGTCAACTGCTAAGAGATGTCCTGCCACTTAGCCTATATGGTATAATGTGTTTGATGCTAGCCAATAGAGTTGCAAGTGTTAGATAGTGATGTGACTATGTCCCAGAAATAATCAAAGGAATCCAATCGAGGTGTTTCAGCAGGGGGGAGGGGGGGGGGGGAGTGTGAGGGATAGAAACTCTCTGGAGGGAACTTTTGGATTTTAGCCTATACAGACCATTAACATGCACAAAACCCTATATAACACACTACAGGAGGTAAAACCTCAAAAAGCATGATAGGGCCTCATTACAGGATAGTGATGTACACACTGCTTCAAGCAGTGTTTTCTCTATAAATGTCACTGACTGATGTGTTTTCTGCCTTCAGGGTTTCTTGAACCTGCGCTGGTCGCGTTTCGCTCGGGTGTTTTTGACCCGCTCCATCGCCATCACCCCCACCCTGCTGGTGGCCATCTTCCAGGACGTGCAGCACCTGACGGGCATGAACGACTTCCTGAACGTGCTGCAGAGCATGCAGGTAAGAGAGGGGGGAGGGGGAACTGATTCAGTGGCAGCTCCTTCAACATCTCTCTTCTGCTTTATCTTTCAAGTATCTTTCCTTTTAGATCATATACTGATTTCATAGCACTTTATCTGTGAAGTGCTTTTCAATGATTCTGATAACCGTAAGAACACAAAAGAAGGACATTAGTATGATTAAATTATACCTGCAAGTAGAGTTCCATACAAGCTACATTTTATTGAGTTTAATAACACTCTGCTTAATAGTACAAAAAACCATTGGAGAAAGTAGTGGTAATGGAAAGCAGTTAATTAAATACCAAAATAATTAGATGTTATACAAATTGAGTAAGAAAAATATCTGTTATAAATCTAAAATATAACTACCTTGTGTTTAATTAAATTAATTGTTGCTGTTGATGAAATGTAGATCTAATATGAGTAGATTTGTGACGTTTTGTTTACTATCAGTTCTGTGTTTTTTTCCCTCGCTTTCCGTCTCTCCTCCATGTCTGCTAGATTTTAAATCTGATATGTTTGAATAATGCCTGGCAAGTGTCATTTCATACATCATCACCACTGCTAATTGTTGTTGTCAGCGTGATGGATATACCTTATAATACTGCCTTGTTTTAAGACTTGCATCCAGAGATGAGTTAATAAATAAATGCCTTAAGATCATACCTATAGTACAATATATTGACTGTTTCTGTAGTTTGAAGTATTTTAAGTTAATATAACCAGCTTTAGAGATTGGAAAATGATGCTGTTTGATTATCATTCACTCAATAAGTTAATAGAGTAAACACTGTGTACATCAGGTTGTCAATAGTTATCGAAATGTTATTAAGGGTCTTTGAAAAAGTCATGGAAAACTTAAAAATAACACATTTTCATTCTTCTCTCACAGCTGCCATTCGCTCTCATCCCCATCCTCACTTTCACCAGCCTGCCATCTCTCATGAACGAGTTTGCCAACGGATTGTACGTTCATCCGCATCTTAAACACATCAAATAAAATGATATTAGTTGCTCATTTAAACACACTTGTTCTCTCTTTCCTGCAGAGTGTATAAGATCGGGGGAGGCCTGGTGATCCTGGTGGTCTGTGCCATCAACACGTACTTCGTGGTGGTCTACGTGACGGAGCTGAACAGTGTGTGGCTGTATGTGCTGGCTGCGTTCCTCTCCATAGCATACCTGACATTTGTGGGATATTTGGTAGGTAACACAAGAGCAGCGATCTAAGCTGAGCCTTTGAGAAACCTGAAACTGGTTCCAGTAGCCAAATATTCCACAGGAAGTAATGTCGGAAAGAATAGTCAGGAAAAACTGAGAATGGTGTATTAACACAATTTACAATGCTTCGATTTGACCTGCTAGTTATTACTATCTAAGTATTATTACTGCTATTATTAATGTAACTTATTCTTGAAATGAGATCAAATACATTTGGCAAATCTGAAAAGCCATTCTCACTCCAGGTGGTTTCAAGATTATTGAAATGTTCATGTAAAACTAGACCAGAATGTTTAACGCCATGAAAGTAGTATTAGTAGTAAACACTGTTTTACATCTTATTTTTTCATGGTGAGTGGGATAGAAAATGGACGTAGAGCCTAAACTATTAGTCAATTAGTTAAGTTATTTATCTGTAACATTTGGTTCGGCAAAAACTGATTAGGAGAAACAAAACTTCAGACCGTGTTCTGACATTTTATGAAACAAACAATTCATTGCGAAAACAAAAAGCTTATAAGTCTATGATAAGTGGAGGCGTGTGGCGCAGTGGGCTAGTCCGTTGGTGTTCGGATCAGGGGAGCACAGGTTCAAACCCCACTGCAGTCAGCATGTCGTTGTGTCCCTGAGACACTTCACCCCAAATTGCTCCTGTGGGGATTGCCCACAGTATTGAGTATGTAAGTCGCTTTGGATAAAAGCGTCTAACAAGTACATGTAATGTAATGCATGATAAGAAAGAATCATTGTGACTTTTAGCACTCCTTATGTGCACATATATAAGATCTTGTGAATGAGCTGTATAAACATATATCTTTTTGTATTATTTATCATTATTGTATATGTTTAATAATGCTGTAGCCTCTTTACTGATATTGAATATAACTAGGAAAATAAGGTAAATACAGTTCTAAAGAAAAGGAAATATTGTCTTCTTTTTCTTCTACGTCTTTTCCTTAGTTAACCTTCATAGCTGTATCTTATACTAAATACCTGATCTTTGTCTGATTAATGCGCCAATAATAGTTAATGTGTGTGTTTCGGTGTGTGTGCTGTAGGTGTGGTTGTGTCTGATCGCTCTGGGAGTTTCCTGCCTGGATCCGAGCACCAGGAGAGGGAACGACACGAGGATCCTGATGGAGACGCAGCCGGAGTTTGACTCCTGAATCTCATGAGGACTTTATCTAAAAGGTGCAGCTGTGAGCAACCACACTGACATCTGACTGTTTTCTCTTCCAAAACATTTAGTCTTCTTAAATGTTTGTTTATTTGTAATAGGACTACAGAAATGTATTTTTTATTGGAATACATATTTCATTTCATATGAAGTAATCGTAGATCTTTAGTCAAATCTCCGTTAATGATTCTTTAAGACAATTAAGATTATCAGCTCTAGGTGTGTGAAAGCAGGTTTATTGTAACGGCAGTTAAGATTACAGTTAAATATAAACCTGATAATTAATTAAAACTACTTTGGGGTCTGGGTAAAGCAAGTAACTCAATACCTCACTGTCTCATGATATCACTTCACCCCTCTGCAGGCTTAGTGGCGTCCCTTAATATCGTTCCCTAAACATCGAAATGAAAGAACAAAATTAAGTGTTTATATAAAGATATGATAAAAAAATATATGTAAATTGCCCGAAAAGAGAAAGCATAAAGTAATGCATGAAATAAATCTTGAGTTTTTTTAAACAATATGTCTTGAGAAAATGTTTAATTGTTCCCTTAAACAAAACATAGCAAACACAAACAGCGTCAGACATTAACGTACTTCTTTATTTGATTAGCACAAAGCTCAAATTGAAAATCAGTGTAAGAAATTAAAGATGGAAACATGCTAAAGACGGCAAAAATGCTTATTTACATCGATAGTCCTTAGGTAGGTAAAAAAACAGAAACATATAAAGTGAAAATATTAATAAACACGTACATAATACACAAGTAGGTGGATCACAGTTGTGGGTTTTCCTTAAGCTATTGTTTAAGGAAATTTGACCATACAATATTTAAACAAAAAACATTTCAGAGTTTGTGCAAGTTCAATTAAAGACGTTTAAAGTCCTTCTGAATACCACCTCAACGGCCATCTTTTTATTCAGTACTTCCCAGCATTATACAAATTAAGTTCCTGATGATAAAGTTAATTATAGTAATTTGAACCCGACCCAGAAAAGCAATACAAAAATAAAATAAGAAGTACTTTATTGACCCCAATTTGGGATGTTTGAATTTCCCAAATTCCACTTTTAGTTTATTTATTTAAGTTTAGCCACACAAGCAGGCACACATTAAGAGGCTCTTGAAATGTAAAGTGAATTGCCCTCTGAGGCCTTTGTTAGAGGAAGCAGAAATCAATGTTTTGTAAAATGCCATTTCTCTTTTGGCCACAGGGAGGCAGTGCAGTCCCTCCTCAGATCCTGTACATGCCTCCCCACCAGAGCTGAACAACATAACACATTTAATGACACGGTGTGTTACATCACACTTCATGTTGTTATGGCTGCACAGAAACAGCAGGATTCTATCAAAGGAAATCAGATAAATCCAATAAAATGAGTGTCAGTGACTGGCTGTAACACTGCTGTACATTCAGATGTGTTTGAGATGCCTGTGGTGAGGATGGTATGTCTGAAGAGTTGCAACTATTGTGTAACTACAAGTAAACATGGCTGGTTTCAGTGTTACTTGAATTCCTGTCCTGAAGTGCTTCGACATTTTCAAGCCGAGGAGAGGCGGACGGACAGGTTTTTCTTTGCATTGTGGCGGGGAACTTTTTTTTTTCCTGTAATGGAGGCAGAGTTATGTAAGGGAGTCTTCCCACCGCCCCTCTGTGTTTTTGTTTTTCTCAATGAGCCAAATGTCTCCCTGCCGAGGCCTCACAGCCTGTCCAGTAGGCCCCTTTCCTGGAAACATAGCCTAGCAGAGGCCACTCAGGGGCAGGCCCGCGAGGTGGGAGGAGGGGAGGGAGGGCTCTTCCAGCAAATCACATGGTTTTAGCCCCTACAGTCCCAGCCCTACATGAGGCTCAGATGCTGCAAGCACATTTCAACAGCTAGTTGTCATCAACGTGATTGGATGTAGCTAATGCATGGCAGAGTGCATGAGGCTGTAAGTAGACGCCGTGGACTCCCAGGTGTGAAGTGTAGAAATAGAACCACAATGCCTGATGTGTGTGTTTGAGTGTTTGTTTGTGTGTTGAACGTTAATGTGAGGTTTTGTTCATGTTTGTTGCCATACATCACAGATGTATCCATGCTGTATAAATTGAACGGGTTGTACAGAATATTTTCTCATTAAGATTAAAAGATTGAAATGATCTATTTTATCAGTATTTTATTTGTACATTTGCTTATAGTTGTTGACAGTGTTTAGTCGCTGACTTATCTTGCAGAAAGGACATCCTTGCTGCATTCGTTTTAGCAGAAAGCCCCATGTCGTTTTATTGCTGCAGCTAGCAGCACGGACTGATTTAATGGGTTGCAATTATAAAAAATCATTAAATGCGCTATTGAATTGTAAACAAGCAGGTCCCACTGAACACACACAATAAACCACAACATGGAAATACAGGACTTGTATATCAGGGTTGTTAATAAATGAATGTATTCATATGTTTTCCTTCCACTCTGCAATCATGAGGAATTTCAGGTTTTAACGTGCCACACTTGTTTCATTTTTTCTTCCATCTTGGGTTTTCACCTTTACATCAGTTCTCATAACTGATGAGAGATGGATGTAGCTTTAACTTGTACCTGATATTTGAAGACACATGTTTTTACGTGGTTTTCACCTTTAACACTCAGCGCAAGGCGTAAAAACACCAGCTGACCCCCTTTTCTTCTCTCCTCCTCTCCTCAGAGGTATGCAACGTTCCAAGAAGAAGAGGCCACCAGAAATCAGGCACAGATAATGCATTTCAAATTGATTCAGTAAAAAGTGGCATCAGCTGAAGACCACATGACATTTTCCAGCTCTGCGCACCATACTTATTTTGTATATTTTACATAGATCTGTCAGTGCTGCCTCAAAATGTCCGACACCAGGAATGCAAACAGCGGGGCCATTCCTGTTTATGTCTTGCATTGTGGCCTCTGTGGGCCCTGGCAGAGCTTAATGGGCCCATGTGTTTGGAAAGGCTACACTGACTATTTCAACTCTACTTATTCCTTTATTTACAACTTTATTTAAGTGTTTCTTTGTGTTTTCATGACCTAAATGTCTTATTGATGAATGTTTTATGATCTGCTGTTGCTAAACTCCTCATCAGTTGCTCAGGTGGAGAAAGTACTTGGATCCTTTACTTCAGGAAAAGTAGAAATGGGCCTAAAATACTCCATTACAAGTTAAAATCCAGAACACAAGATGTTACTTTAGTAAGTAAATGAAAGACATGTTATCAGCTAAATTAATGTGACGTATCAAAAGTAGATTAATATATTATTGTAGAATATTATATCATGTTTTTATCCCTAACAAATGCATGTCAAAACATTTTAATATTGTAGTTTATTAATGTGGAGCTTATTTTAGATGATCATTGCATCCTATAATATCAGCCATGCTCATATTATAAAATGCAGTGCAATACTACAAATATATATATATAGGATTATTTATGTGCAAAGAGTAACTGTATTTATGTACAAATGTAACTACTATTTTGAGTGAAATACATGAAGTGTAGTAAAAAGTACAATATTTACCTCTGAAATGTAGTGGAGTAGAAATATAGAGTAGCATAAATTGACAAATAAAGCACCATAATGTCAAAAAAATACTAAAATATGGCACTTGAGTAAATGTACTTGGTTACATTCCACCAATGCTCACAATGCATCAGGTTTAATCAGGTTTCAGAGGATAAGGAGGCGCTGCATGCTGTAAATAAAAAAATATCCGGGGACCAACTGGTCGACCACATTGCCAAACATGATGTCAAACCCACTTCCATTATTTGAACACGGTAAAACAAATGTGTTTTAAGTTTACCCTCGTTCAGGGAATCACTTTACAAAAACAAAGTGAAAAGTGATTCCAGCTGATTACAACTTATTTTCATAAATAAACGGCAATAAAGTATTCTTTTTTTTATTAACAACAGCGTTGTGTGAGACCTGTTTGTATTTTAACATGATGCAACTATTGTGTAATGCGTATGTTCCTTAAGTCTGTTGTTGCACATGAGAGTGATTGACACAACGCAGTGGATCCCAGAGAAAAACTCCTTCAGCAGTTTTCAGACAAAAACTATTTCATTTTTTTTTTTTTTTTAATACTTACAAATAAGCTCCTGCCTACTATCTACAAATATTTGTCAGTGACGTTTCAGTGGTAGATCTTAATCAGGCAAAACTGTGCCAGTAAAAGGAAGTCAAATGAAAGAGAAAATGAAAGGAGTCTGGGTCAGTGGTTTCACTCTGCCCTCTGTTACCCCCACAGAGGGACAGAGTTAGCCTGTACTGAAGTTCTGCATGGAGTTACAATAACCACCAACTCGACTCCTGATGAGGAGATGCTTTTCACTGCAGACCGAGGAGGTCTTTCCGATTAATCTAAACTGGAAACATCTGCTAGGCTGTTGCATGCATCAAGTTCTTTATTCACAACAGAAGCAAGCTCCCGAACAATGCTAATTAAATATCTATGAAAAAGAAGATCACGTAAGTACTAAATCCTGCCTGGCACATATTGTATGTTTAGTGTTTTTGACTGAATATAGACTTTCATTTAATAAGCCTGTTTATCAATAAGCCTGGACCCTGTTTTTGGCTGCCATGCTAACCAGATGTTGTGATCTTTATGCAACCCCACTGATAATTAGCCACTTCTGGACAATAATTAAAGTATTAAACATAACAGGTAAAGATAATGCATTTTTTCTGTTTTATAAATTATGTTATCTCCAACTCCTGGAGGAAAAAATGCATACTACAAACAATAATGTAATATATTTGTAGAAAAGGAAATGCTAAAAAATAACAAAAAAATTTTTTTTAATTATAATAATTGGGGACAAAAATGGAATATGGTAACATAAGTAGTATATATATCGTATTGAAAGTTTAATACTTAATTAAAATAATTACTTTTTGTTTATAGGCCAAAACGTTTTTTGAAATGCTATGTTTAAATATGCAAATGAGGCATAATCTAATAATAACTTTAGGCGACTTCAGGAGAAATATTTGAGAGCAAATAGACAAAGTGAGAAAAATAAACACCTACATCTGTTTGCCGGACGTTTTCCTGTCACTACTCTTAAAGTAAGAATATGTTATGGAAGCAAAATTAGCCAAAAAACCTAAAAATTAAACAATGCAAAATAAGACAACGTTTTTTCGTGTAGTGTCTCACCTTAGGAGAAGGAACTGTCTTCTTTTATGTGTAAATAAGTATTTGCAAAAATTACTATTATTTTTTAAATAATTTACAAACAATGTGATCTCGAGCAGCGCTGGAATGTATTCGGTGCGGCGCGTGCAGGACAGGGAGGAATGCCTTAGCCACGCCCCTCTTCGCCGGGGCGTCCAATCAGAGAGCGGAGACGGTTTCAAGGCGCCCTCAGAGTCCCAACCGTAGAAAAACAAAGCCCCGGATAACAACAAAACTCATATTTTACATCTAACTGCACACTGAAATCCTTTTAAATGCATCGAAATCGACCGTAGAGATCGATTCTCGGTGTTTTTCGTCGCTCTTTAAGGCCTTTCGGGCGATGTTGTTTATCTGTAGTAAAGGGTGGCTTGAAACCGCCCCACCTTGCCCCATTTCCTCGGTTGTTTTCCTCCTCTCGCCTGGATTCTCCATGTTGTTGCTGCACGAGTACGGACTTCGCAGCGTCGCGCTAGAGTGAGCTGCTCGGCGATTTTTACCCGTAATAGTAATGGTAAACCCGAGACGACGGAGCTGACAGAGTCTCAAATAGCCTCCCCTAAAAAAAACATATCCAAGTGCCTTTGCCCCCCTTTTCCCCGGGCGGCGGACCTCCGAGAGACGAAGAATAAGAAGAAGGAGAAGAAGCGGCGGCGTTGGGAATAAAGAAACCCACGAACAAGACAAATCCTGAGGCGGAGGACACGTTACCTCGGTGAATAATTGAGTTTACTTGTCAATAAAACCCAATGAGGGATGCCCATCAGTGCTCGGGGACAGGATTTGAGGATTTTGAGGGCTCCGTGATTGTCAGATGGAAAGTTCTGTTATCACCCAAGTGCAGAAAGAAGACGTGCAAGTGTCACCGAAAACAGGTGAGATGGGCCTGTGTTTTTATGTGCTTTTGAAGTGTTATTATATCTGCTTGATTTGGTGCTGTATTGAATGTTAATCGGTGTGTATATGTAGTGCGCCCATTTGACAGTTGAGATCTGCGGAGCGCGGTCAAAGAGGCGCATTGCCCCCTTTTTTTTCCTTTTTTTTTTTTTTTACATTTGCCAAACACATCTGTCATATTTAAATCTAATCACTATAAAACCCACATTCACTGAATCTGAAATAATCCAAATATGTTTTTTTACTAATACTATTGTGCCTACGAGCTGTTTTTCTTCACCTGCACGTAAACAAGTGGTGTTTGAATAAAAATAACAACCTTTCTTTTTTTTACATTTGTCAAACACATGTCATATTTCAATCTAATCCATATAAAAACCCACATCCACTGAATCTGAAATAATCCTACATTTGTTAATTACTAATATGTTTTTACCCAGTATAGCTATTTTTCTTCACTTGCACATCATAAAGTGGTGTTAGAATAAAAAAACGTGGGATTATTGTGTAGCTTTACCACAGTTTAGTTCTCCTTTCCTATTGAGTATAGGTTCACAGTCTCCATTTTGCACTGGGTTTGCCATCCAGATCTTAGCAATTCTGTTTTTATCTATTGTTATGTGTAAATCTTCTTAACATGTGGTGTTGTGATCATGGCTGAATTCGTCTTGGTGTTTTTGCTGCTTGTGATCATGGCCAGCTCTCCAAAGCTGCCGTGTATTTATGTCGATCAGGTTCCAGCTTGTTTGGCACCATCCCACATCCTACTACTATACCAGGTACACAGCGTGAAGGAGCTCGTCTGTCACCACAGGCAGCACTACAGTACAGTAAAACAAGGCAGTTGGATTCATTTCTGCTGTTTTTCTTCATATTGTATAGGGGGCGGGGTCACAGATGAGTGCAGTAGCAGTAAAGACTGCTGCACTGATCCCACGTTTGCCTGTATTTGACTAGTCAAGCTTCTGTATAAAAAGATGAAGCATTTAAAAGGTTGAATCTAGCTGTTGATTATTAACAGGTCTGTATAGAAATACCAGGTGCCGCGGTGTTGACAGCGGAATGCACAAACACACCCCTCTGCACACGCCCATTGTAGCACCGTTTCACAGATTTCCTCAGGCTTGAAAACAGGCTTTACTTGGTTCTTGTGCATAATGCATTATTGCAGACTGTTTTAGAAAATGATTCGCAGTGCCCTTTTTTTGCATTGCTTGGCATGTTTCGTTATATCACAGACATTTCTGTAGGACTAATCTGCTGTTATGTGTCCATCCTCTCACATGCAGGGGAGATATAATGCATGTGTTATGTCATACATGGCAAATGCTGCCCTTCCTGTGGGAAATCAATAGGCTGGTTTTCACTGATTGGCTGTCAGGATTTATATTAATCATGTGGATTAAGTTTGGTTGGTCATATTGATTATAAGGGATATATTGTTATTAACTAAAAGTGTGCAGGACTAATGAAGGACATCTGAGGAATGACCAAATCTGGCTCCTTTGTCTCTTAAACATGGTGTTGTGTAACATGGCCCTTGGTGTGTGTCTGCATTATGTCTTCACAGCCTGGAATCTGTAGATTATTAGAAACAAATCTTTCTGATTTTACTTTTCACTGTTTCTCAGCAGTTCCTTTTCCTAGTAAAGTGTGAGCGTGTTTACGATGAGTCTGTTTTAATGGGTATAAATTATGTTTGCATGTCCTCACATGAAACACACTAGAGGGGGACTGGGAAGAATGTTTTTCTCCCTTTCTTTCACTACGAGTCTTGTGTTGGCCTGGGACTCTTGTTTAGGGTGACTGATCAAAGAATTGCACAGAGTGCTGAGGTGTGACTGCTTGTCCGGATCACTGGCTGTCTGTCTGTCTGTTCTGGATAGCTTCAGGCCGCCCCGCAAGGTCTTGGAGTTTAAAATGGTTGGAATGTGTTCTGTCTGTGTTTTCTGTTGAAGGTAGTGCTGAAAAGTGTGGGTTTTCCCGCCCTCTGTGATTATATAACATGTACCAGCCATTTCCAGCAGCAGCAGCAGAGGCAGGCGCATTAAAAACAGATTTCATGTGCGGGGCTGTACCATCCCTGTAGACAGATGGACGGTGCCTTTAGGAAAAGAGGAAGCTCATCATTCTACATGCTACAAATACCTCACAACTGATTGTACTGAATTTAAGTGGTTGATTTTAATGTTTTTCCACTGTTTCCATGTGTTTGGAAGAGATTAGATGAGGTATATCTGACGTGTAATTCAAGCTCCTACTTAACATTTCAACGTTGTTCCATCATGCATCTTCCTCATGAATGTCCCTTTTTTTCTTTTTGCATAACAGGCCAGGTGAGCCGGTCTGCCTTGAAACAGCCTCGAAGTTGTAACATCTTCAAGGCGCTCTTCTGCTGCCTTAAAGCTCAGGATGAACCCAAACCACCAACACCACCGCCTTCCCATCAGGCCCTGCTGGAGGCGCAGGAAAATGGGATGGTTGTCAAGGTAACACTATTCTTATTCCAGCAATGTTTCACACCAGCTGAAAACAATGTGAGGAGTTCAGGCCCGGATTTATTTGTGTTTATTTAAAATGTCACTTCCTTGTCACAGACACACACACACACACACACACACACACACACACCACACACACACACACACACACAAAGCTTGAAAAGGAGTTGTTTGAATAGTTTTGCCATCTGTGGGAATAAACATGTTGTCGTCAAGCAACATTATTTCTTACAACTGCACACTACAACCACTACTGCACCTGCTCCAAACACCTTAAAAGCTAACCGCAACTGTCTGCGGATATGGAATCACTTTGATGTTCACACTTGATCCCCCCCCCCCCAAGGATGATAAGAGCATCAGAGTGACTATCAATCCTTTAGCCTGACGGTGAGCAGAGAATGGTGTATTGTGTGCCTCGTAATTGCTGAGGTGGAGAAAAAATAAAGCCTTGAGCGCCTGCTGCACACGGCTTGTGAACGCTGTCAGCCTGATTAGAGCTTCAGTAGCATGTAAGAGGCATTTTAATGAGATGCCATGTTTGCTCACATTGAAGATCGTCCTCCAGCATCAGGAGCAAGCAGGATCGGTAGCGCTGGGTTATTGTGGAATGAAACCAAATTAAAAGACTAAGGACCGATGGGGTTATGATACATTGCGTTTGTTTATCCTGTGAAATAAGATTGTTGTTGCTCGTGTAGTATTTGTTCTCAATCTAAATTTGCCTCCCTTAAAGTTATGTAATATTTAAATAATTAATTTCACATTGACTCTGCTCATAAAGATTAAATGAATATCAAGAGGACACTAGATATCTAAAAAAAAGAGATTATATCAAGCTAATGTGTTCTCCCTAAGGGTGAATGCCAGGTGTAGAGAGGCTTTTGGGAAGTATAAAAAACACATTAATATGCTTATCCTAAAAATGTGCAACATAAAAGTGCCTACAGTAAATAATAATGCTTCTTCCACACATTCATGCATCTCTAAAACTGAATCGTATCTAATTTCCCAGAGGTAAAATGTATCAACCAAGGTCTGATTTTCATATGAATCACTGCCCTATTAGGACTAAGCATGCTTATTCTGTATAAACATAGCACAAGATATATTAAATATATGTGTGTGGGGGACAGTAACATTAAAAAAGCTTGTTTTCTGTCTTCTTAGCAATCTGAATATAGCCTCCTGCCTGAGATAGAGGCCCAGGACCAAGGGAAGATATGTGTGGTCATAGATCTGGATGAGACCCTGGTGCACAGCTCATTCAAGGTATTCAAGCAAAACATGAGTTCATTTTCTTATTCTGATTTACCGATAATAAAGCATCAAGTAATTGTTTATTCATGTTTTTAATCCACTTAATAGTATGTGGTCGCATCCGTGCTAGTTCTCCTTTGATATATCTTCTATTAAAACATCACATGTGCTCGTGGAACATCAAGTAAATTATATTCTGTTTGTGTAGGCTCTTGCTGTGATTTGTAGCAGCAGTGCGGAGTCTGCTTCTGAGTGTTCAGTGTTATGTAATGCCATGTGAATGTACACAGCGCTGAGCAGGCCAACCATCTCCCTCTGTGTCTTCCCCCTTCTAGCCTATTAGTAATGCAGACTTCATCGTTCCTGTGGAGATAGAGGGGACCACACACCAGGTAAACTACTGTGTGTGTGTGAGTGTTTGCCGTGGAGGGTGTGTGTGTGTGTGTGTGTGTGTGTGTGTGTGTGTGTGTGTGTGTGTGTGTGTGTGTGTGTGTGTGTGTGTGTGTGTGTGTGTGGTGTGTGTGTGTGTGTGTGTGTGTGTGTGTGTGTGTGTGGTGTGTGTGTGTGTGTGTGTGTGTGTGTGTGTGTGTGTGTGTGTGTGTGTGTGTGTGTGTGTGTGTGTGTGTGTGTGTGTGTGTGTGTGTGTGTGTGTGTGTGTGTGTGTGTGTGGCTGAGCTGAAAAGGGATGGGTCTTGTAACTGATCAGCCAGGTTTCACTCCGACGGCCCCACGGAGCCCTCTACTGGCCAGATGTTGAAAAAAGGAAATCACAGGAGAAGTGGATGCATCAGCAGGAAAAAATAGTCATTACAGCAGAACTCATCTAAAATATCATTAATAAGTGATGTATGGAGAAGAAATGCTCAACTAGCACTCTGTGTCTGACCGTTTTGTTCACCTTGGACTGAGAGCTTCCCACTTTTGGACATATGGAAATGTAATTACCTCAGAAACGTGATTCTTGGGACCCCGGGTGCTGGTGCGCGATCCTCTGTGAGCCTCTGCCTGGTTCAAGTAATCCAGGATAGGCTGGTTAACTCTGGCACGGCCTATTCTTGATTACTTGTTTCAGGAACTGGCCGTTAGCAGCCGACTGACGGAAACTCATCAACCTTTATTTTTAAATCTTGAGGAAACACTGCCCTTGTTTTTGGACTGATGTCAACGAGAAACATTGTTTTAAAGAAATCCACCAGACAACAGTTAAAACAGTTACATTAAAGAGTTGTTTAGTCTGTAGCCACGTTTTAAAATTGACCTATAAGTGCAGTTTTGTTTTGTTGTTAAATTTGTGTGCAGCAAAAAAATAAATGCTGTTTCCACAGATGTAGTGCTTCAACATGAGACTTAAAGGATTAAATAATCACTTGAACAAGTCTATTAATGGATAAAGGACCATTTTAATAAAAGAAAATGTACTGTATTGAGGGCTTTATAAATATATATTATCAATGCCTGTTATGTTTTATATTTAGAAATATCTAACCAACATTTGTATATATATATAGATGCAATTATAAGTAGGCGTATGTGTCAGCGGTAGAAAATCCAATTGATAAAAACAATAAGTTGATGGTACAAATGTGACAAAAGACATTTAAATGACATTAAAATAGTCCTGTTGCTGATGGTGTGTTTTTTTGCAGGTGTATGTGATGAAGAGGCCGTACGTGGACGAGTTCCTGCAGAGGATGGGAGAGCTGTTTGAATGTGTGCTGTTTACAGCCAGTCTCGCAAAGGTACTTTACAGCAGATACTTAAAATAGATATTTTCTCCAGCTCTCAGTATCTGATGTCTGATCTGTCGGAGCTTGTTCTGTTTTTTCTTGTCCTCTAGTTCTCCTTTCACTGTGATAGCAGCTGCTTAACATGCTGTTAGACACCTCAGTGTTCACCTTGCTCACATTCAAAGCTATAGTTTGTTTCTGTGCTCATGTTGTAATTCTAACTAAGCCTAGTTATAGGGTAGATAGAGATATATGCATACATACATTAAAATGGGTTGCACAACTCAGTGGAGAGTTGTAAATACTTACACAGCCAAAGTGCAAGGTCAAGATGCTACATGGCCAACTGAACCAGCTGACAAAACTAATGTTAGCTTGCAAACATATGACCCGTTAAGATTAAAGATGAAGAGGAAATATCACATGGCCCACATATCTGAAGTTTTTAATCATAATGTAAACTGCTGCCATTTTAAATGACTTGCACATTTAGTAACAATAGTGCAATTCATTTCCGATAACCAAACTTTATCCAAAAATGCAAAATACCTCTCATGAAGTTAGCATAATCATATATTTACCCCTCCTTCTATAATGTAAAAGTACTACTAACTCTGAAAGACATACATGTATTTATCCTGCAAATTAAACACAAATAAAGCCTAAAGCTAATTGTTGACAGCTATTTTAAAGCTTGAGATATTACTTAAGTTTTATTGGTGCTAAGTCAACCTAAATGAAAGTAGTTCACAGTTACTAAGAACGTAAAGATGACTAAACAACACAAACATATCTGTTGTTGCAACCTAATCCACATGATTACAGTTTGTATGTGTGATGCTATTTCTTAGCTGATTGCTCTCTGGTAGCTATTATCAACCATCAGTAGAAAGTGCTTCATTAGTCCAACCTGCCTTGCCCCCCCCCCCCCCCCCCCTCCTCTCCCCTCCATCAGTATGCGGACCCAGTGACGGACCTGCTGGATCATTGTGGTGTGTTCAGGACCCGGTTATTCCGGGAATCTTGTGTATTCCACCAAGGCTGCTATGTCAAAGATTTGAGCCGCCTGGGCAGAGATCTCAACAAAACCCTCATCCTGGATAACTCCCCCGCCTCCTACATCTTCCACCCTAATAATGCTGTGAGTTTCCATCAATACTGTCAGTAATCATATCTCTTTGTGTTCAAAATAGCTTTTACAAATGTGATGAATATTATAATTTTTCCGTCAATCAAAGGATGTGACGCCTGATCTAAGATCTCTGTTTCATCCTGCTCACAGAGGCTTTCAGGCACAAGTTGTTTGTACTAAAGCATAGATCTTATGTTCCCAATTGATTTGAAAGATTTATAATCGACCTCAAGCTCGATGAGAGGAGGTTTGGTAGTGTGAGATTAGCTTCTTTCTTCAATGTTTAAGAAAAATAGCCATGGTCAAGTGTATTATCAATGACGTCCCGATAACGTCTGCAACAAATCATTGGTAATAATCATTAAATCGGCAGATTACTTAATAAAAGTTGTATTTTATTGCTTGTACTATGGTGCAAAATTGTGAAAAATACCCATTATGACGCAAACGTCTTTTATTTGTCTTACCCACTCTGCAAAAAACAACAAAGACTGACTTGATTTTATGGCTTGAAAAATTAATTAAAAAGTTAATTGTTTACCAATAAGCTCTCTTATTGTTTCAGTTCTAGTCCTAAATGTAGAGGAATGTACACTCCAGATCCACTATACATTAAAGATTGATTAAAATAGGTTAAATGTATATTCATTTGTCTCAGAACTGTACTGACAACACTCTCGGGGGATGTTTTTATGTGATTATTCTGTTTAAAGCCAACAGTTTGTGAGTGACTCTTTGTCTTGGTCAGGTTCCTGTGGTGTCATGGTTTGATGACATGGACGACGCTGAGCTGCTCAACCTTCTGCCTGTGTTTGAGGAACTCAGTCAGGCTGAGGATGTTTACACGCAGCTGGACCTGCTCCGTGGACATTAAGCTCTCCGAGGACCTCTCCTGCTAAGACCTCCAGCCTGAAGCTCCTTCAACTACAATAAAACCGTATTTTGACAATAGATAACAGTTTTCAGACGTTGTTCTCCTTGCCTTTGCACAAAATCTTCTGTTTAGAAAATGTGTATTAGCCGTGGGGTTAAGGAAATACCAAGCTTGTAAAACACAATGTGTTTGGCTCAGCTGAAACTAAAGATAGCAATCTGAGGCCTTTCCTCTGAACCTCAGTGCTGACATTATTGAGAACCACTATTTGAAAGAGCGGGAAACAACAACCAAAGCAATCCCATCACAATCTCTCCAGTTAGAATATTAAAGTGGTTCTTTTGCCAAAGCAGAAGCCTGCCTGCTCTGACTTGACTTTTGGACATTGTTTTATTTTTATTTTATTTTAATTCTTGTGCCTTTTTTAAGGAACAAAAAAAAACATCAGCTCTTTTTTGCAATTTCCACCAGATTTTTATACATTTATGGATTTCTTTTAATAATTTTTTTTATAAGGAAATCTATTTTTAAACAAGGTTCCTCTATGCAACCCACTTCTGTGATTACATGGACAGTACCTCGTAAGTAGCCAGTCAATAATTGCATTCAGCAGATGTAAACATTACTGTAGCCTTATTTACCTGTAAATGAGCAGCGAAACAAGTGTATTTTACCTATTTGTACTATAAAAACCATGCAAATATACATCATGAGTGATTTATATCTGACATAAGTTAAGTTAACAGGGTGAAATCTTGTCTTTAATGGCAGACACACTGGAATAGGTTGGCACATAGGACGACAACAAATGCCATGGTTTTCAGTCGAGGTTTAATTATGATTAATTTGTTACTATGTTTTTCATTTATTACTATATGACAAACAACTTGCACTTGTTTATATTGACAGTGCTGAAAGTAAAAACTGTGCCTTTTTAAAAATACAATCGGACAGAGAATTGTGTTCTGCCTGAAAAGAGATTTGTGGGCCTACACACTCTGATGTGTCATGCTGAGCGTGAGAAAACACTGTTGAGAGCAAGTGTAATGCCATTGGGCTGTGGTACTTGCAAATATCAAATTTGATTTTTTTAACATGTGTGAGTGTTTTTTCTATATTTATTGGCCAAAAATCTGTATTGTCCAGTACTTCTTAATGCTTAACATTTTATATTGTAATCCGTTTGCCTACTTTGAGGCTGGCCTTGTGTTTTTATCTGTGCCTAAATAACACAAATTTCGCTGTCAAAATTCATAGATAATTCAAATACTCAAACAGTTAATCAAACAAACCAATACATGTAGATGCAAGATTCAATCATGCAAGAAAATGTTTTTTTTCGTTTTAAGTTCAGTAACATATTTTGTGGGGTTATGTTTCCTGGGTAATGTGGTTTTTCTATGATGTTTAATGTCTGATGCAATTATTGCCTGCATGTTAGAAACTAAAAGATGACAATGAATTTGTACCAGTTGTGATGACCAAAAGTATTTGTTTAGAAAGTCACAATTTGTCTTTGTGTATCAGAAAAAATCCAACTCTCATTTTGTCTACCTGATCTGACCAAAACTCTAACAGATAAGGTGCTACCAGTTTTTATATTTAAATAAAAATTGGTTATATTATTCTGTCTGTGTGTATGTTTTTCTTCCCTCTGACACTAAAGGACGCATCTCTTTGTTAATTATCCTTTTAAATCACTTAATATTCAATTGCTTCAAATAAATGCTGTTCTCAGTACTACTTGCAGACGTAAAAAAATTGGTTTTCAACAGTGGTGGTATTAAACTATGTACATTTACTTAAGTAGGCCTACTTTATATTTAAAAAATTGTACGTCTTTATTTGAACATGTATACCTAAGAACTACATACCTTTTCAGAAAAAAAACTATACTACATGTATGACAGCTATCGATTTATGATTTTATTTATAATTTCAATTTACCATAATAACTTTTTCAGGCCATTGAAACTGAACCCTTGAGCTCAGTAGGCTACTATTTTCTCTTTACTTTTAAACCATCCCTTTACCCATAGCCTATACTTTCGTGTATAGCCTATGTATTTATATTTTTGAAACTAGTATAACATTTCTTTCTTCTGTCTTGGATCCAGATTGTGCTTTAATTGGCGTAATTTTTTTAAATTCCTCTGCTGCTGCGCACATGATAAGAATAAAGACAGTGAATAAATTAACAGATAGCCCATTCACTTAAATACATTTGTTTCACTAAAAGCATTATAAATCCAAACACAGTGATTAATTTACGTTCAATGTATTATTTCAATGGGAAATATTCAACACGTTGCACGCAGTTGCACCTAATGATGGATATCTTCAAACTCAATTACACTCTTATGTTTTAGGTTGCATCAGCCTTCCTTTTATTTTGTACTTCATAGTTAAGGAAGCTCCTTCTTTCAAAAAAATTAATACATATTATGGGGGAGCCAAACTTCGTACGTTAACGATATAAAAGACATAAAAATCCTTGTTTTTCTCCAGTTTGGGATGGTGCGTGAATTTACGAGTCGGCCATTTTAGGTGTACCGGGGACATTTCTCAGTGACACACCAGGAAGTATTCTTTAATATAAATGTTTTTTCTCTCTGTAACGAGTAACAACACATGTGTTTAAACGATCTGTAAATGTAAAAATAGACTTCTTAATTAGTACGTCCAGTAGCTACGTGGTGACAACGTCGTATTTTACATTTTTACAAAAAAGGACTACAGATTTCGGGGCGTTTCCATAGTGACATCACGCAGGCAACTGACACGTAACGGCTAATGTTTTGTTGGGGGAAAAAAATAAAAGTGAACAGGAAGAAGAAAGGCTGCCAAACAGTTGTTATCTTGTAGCAGAGCAAAGGTAAGCGCTCTCTTTTTGGTAGCTTTCTGGGTTTGTTTTATAGGTGTATCGTATTAATGTCAGCTGTAACATTAACACCGTTATGTGCTGAAGAATGAACGACACGTCGAGTTATGTTAGCCACTTAAGCTAGCTTGGTATTTATCTGAACGCTTAGCTCGCCAGAAACGCTAGCCGTTAATATGATAGTCTCCTGCGTCAAACACATAGTTCAGCTGTTATTGGATAACTAATCCCTGCTCCCAACAACACATTTATTTATTGACAACACGATGGCTTTTGATTGTGTTGCCAGCTAACGTCTGAATTGTTAATCATGAATTGATAGCATTAAAAGCTACTTAGCATGATAAGCACTGAGCGCTTGCATTTTAACCTGTTGTGCAATTTAATGGTGCATCCGTCATCTAACTTTAACTATCGCACTTTGATCTGCGACATGCGTGTGTATCATATCTTGTAGAAGCAGTATTTAGACTAACATTTGGTGTAAAGTAACTAAGTAGATTTACTCAAGTAATGTACTTAAGTACAATTTTGAGGGACTTGTACTTCACTTGAGTATTTCAATGTTTTGCTACGTTGTACTTCTACGCCTACAATTCAGAGGTAAATAGTGTACTTTTACTCCACTACATTTAGTCAACACCTTTACCAGCTTTGATACACACTTTATTGCATCATTAACTATAATAAAAACATTTCATATATATTATTCTGAAATGGGCTAATTTGTACTTTTATTTTTGGTACTTTATGTATATTTTGATGCTAATAATTTTGTACTTGTGTAACATTTTGAATGCAGGACTTTTACTTGTAACAGAGTATTTCTACACTGGTATTTCTACTTTAACTTAAATACACGATCTGAGTACTTCTTCCACCTCTGCTAATGTTACTTAGTTTAACGCATCTGTAACCAAATACTATATGAAGTATGATGAGAAAATATGCCACAACAATGGTTAAGATTGAACTAAAATGTCTTCAAAGTGGACATTCTTTGTTCAAGTTATTACCAATACAACTTTGACATTTAGATAACATGAAAACACACTTTTGCAGTCAGATTTGTATTTTATTTAAAGTGAAACGCGTAAACATTGGGTTTATTAATTAAAAAACAATTGACATTCAATTCAAATAGCTTTATTGGCATGACCATAATGACATACAGTATTGCCAACTTTTTGTACAATTACAACGTCTATATATAAATATACATTTGGAATGTACTGTTATGTCCATAATCGTTGCTATGAGTTCATACATGCACAAAATACTTCACTGTGTTGTGATAGTGCTCATTTGATAGTTACTGATATACAGCCATGTATAAACATTAATAAATGCCTGTCGGTTTGCTTTATTTGAGTGCTTCAGTAGTTGTAAAATACTTTTGATTCTGACCGTGAAAGTGGAGAGAAAGACTAATCATTACCATTTCTTTTCATAGGAGACTTTGTCCATTCAAGAATCACTTCAGATCTCGATCACTGGCGCCATCATGAACGTGTTCGACCGCAATATCAACTTTGACTCCCTCTTCAAGTTCTCCCAAATGTGCGTAAATATGCCTTAGATCGCTAACTCAATAGTCCGCCGCCCATCATTGTTGATTGTTATCTTTTTTCTCTCCATTGCAGATCTCACTCCACCCAGGTGCACTTGAAGAATGTGTACTCCAGCCTGGCATTGTGTATGTTTGTGGCTGCGGCTGGCTCCTACGTGCATGTCGTCACACGCCTCTTTCAGGTGATTCTCACAAGATGCAACAGAGTCTACATTGTGCAGGTCCTTCCTGTATATCACTGCAAATAGAGCTCTTAAGCAAAAAACAGATAATGATTCTTTATCCAAACTCATCAAACCCTATCTGTGCAAATGTTCAGTTACCTATGGGGTTGAAACAGTCCGTTTTCTCATTAACAAATTATAGGAACTTGGTAAATGATTTCATTTGAGTCCAGCCTAATCCAGTTTTTGTTTAGTGAAGGTGACCCATTTACTCTTTCCATGTTTATTTAAGTTGTTAGAGGTTTTAAACAATAGCTGCACACATTGACTCGTTTGCTGTGAAATATAGCAGCTCTTCTTACCTGAAGGGTAAATATTTTATCTTAGTAAAGTAAGTAATATCTTTAGTTTAAGGTTTTGAACACTTGGAATAATTCTTAAATCGATGTCTTTTGTGAAGTTCTCAGTGAGCATTGGAAACACTACTCAGCCATTGAGCACATACTTTGCAGTGTACTCGCCTCTATCCATGTTTCATGCAACAACAATCATGTGCCTGCAGACGAAATAGAAACTAAACTGAACGGACTGCATTTGTTTTTGCTAACCGCATTTCCCCGTTGTTACAGGGTGTCCGCGGGGTCTTAAAAAGTATTAAAAGTTGATAAATCAATTTAACGAAATTTAAGGCTATTAAAAAGTATTAAACGGCATTTTCCAAGGTATTTCATTTTGTAGCTTGTTTTCAATAAGTATATAAATTGTCCAAAGAGGTTGTATTCTACAGTCTGCCTGAATGTAATCATTGCGTAGGTGTGTAGTGTGATTCTGTGTAGTTTATTTATGGCATCCCGTTGGATTTGACGTCATCTGAACAGGACATCGCACGCTCACTGCTTGATAGCGCGCAGAGGTCCGTTTACGCCGGTTGTTAAACAACATCGTTATGGGGAAATGCAAGTTTGCGTCCAAATGGTTGGAAGATAAGGAGGAAGGACAATCAATACTGTATATAGTGAATGTGAGGTAAAGTGTGTCGCCAATGTAACCGGTTAGAACTCAAAGTGGCGATGAGGTCTTAAAATGTATGGAAAGGGTCTTAAAAAAGGTCTTAAAACATATTAACTTTGACTTCAGGATTCCTGCATATACCCCGTTGTTATTTTGGGAGTAAACGTTTTAATAATGGATAAATTATCTCATGGCCTCAACGTGAAAGCATATAGCAAAAAGGATTGTTGTTTTTGGAAAATATGATGGCTGCTCTAATTTGTGTCCGACATTTCTAGAGCTTTCTCCTGTTTCAAAATTCCAAGCGTGCGTCTTATCTTAACATGTTATGGTGAAGGAACAGAACAGTTCAAGTGTTTAGTGCTTGAGAAAATGAGGTCACACCACCAATTGTAAACTGATTGTATCAAGATAAGTTCCCCATTTAAAAACAACTATTTAACAATTTTAAACATATTACATTGGACGCTATTAGATGTCGAAAAAGACAGAACTTTATTCGTTTGAAAGGCCTTTTTCTATAATATTTGCAACTAATGGTTATTCTGTTGCTTCAGTCATCATGAATTTGACTTCAGAGAAGAAGCCTTGAGTGTTGATGTAACTTATCTCACCACCTCGCCCTTGTCCTCAGGGAGGTCTGCTGTCCGTGCTCGGCTCCCTGGGCATGATGTTCTGGCTCGCCATGACACCTCACAACTCTGAGACGGAGAAGAAGAGACTGGCTATCCTCGCTGGATTTGCCTTCCTCACAGGTAAAGTACTGATTTTACGTGGGCAGGTCAAATGGTCTCACAGCTGTCTTTGTGAATGTAGTGTCCGGTAAGAGTCTAAAAGCAGTGTTTGTCTTCCTCTCCCTCTGCAGGTGTTGGCCTTGGTCCCACTCTGGACTTTGTCATCGCTGTCAATCCAAGGTTTGTGAGAAGTAGCTCAATGTTTAATACCTGCAGCCGACAGCTGGCGGAGTAACAGTTTAACATTATACAAACTCAACACCACTAAGTCTAGTATTGTGTGACCATTGATAGCCATCTTTTCTGTGACTCTCCCCCGCTCTTCACGGAGATACGGCAGGTCTTTCCTTCCTGCAGCGGTCAGACTATACAACCAGCACAGCCCCTAGTTGACCCCCCCCCCCACACACACCACAGCACAGACTATATCACCCCTTGCTGTTAAATACCAACCACCTATGTGCAATATGTGCTAGATGTGCAATATATAGATGCCGTTAATAACTGTGATATATACCTGGCTGCTAAATCCGAAGAACTGCACACAGGATGTGTATTTTTTGTAAATTATGTAACTTTTTATTTTTTATTATATTTTTTATTATATCATAACTTAGTACTTTTTTTTAATGCATGTCACATATTTAACATATGTAACATTAAGCTGTCTGTGGCTCTTTTTCCTGCTGTAACTACGCACATTTCCCCTCTGTGGGATAGGGCTGTGCAATTAATCGTATTTGAATCTCGATTAGGATTTTGGCTTGCCACGATTACGAAAACAACGTAATCGAAATAAAACGATTATTCTTTTTATTTAAAAAAATGTAATTTTTATTTTTTATTGGTTTTTCAGTTGAATTATACTTAAAGTTCAGGGTAATCAACTGTTAAAAACATACTGTTCACATTTTTTTATTCAATAAATTGATGTTTTCAAAGTAAATGGATAATTGTTTTTAATAATCGTGATATCAATTATTGACCAAAATAATCGTGATTATGATTTTTTCCATAATCGGCAGCCCTACTGTGGGACTAATAAAGGGATTCTGACTCCGTTCAAATCCGATGAAACGTTTTTTTAAAGTTTTCGTTGTGGTTTCTTTCTCCTCAGCATCATCATGACGGCTTTCATGGGAACCTCCATTGTTTTCGTTTGCTTCACTCTGAGCGCTCTCTATGCCAAACGCAGGACCTACCTGTTCCTGGGAGGTAAATGCTTTCATTTACAACATGACTTTAAATGACCCCAGTTTTCTAGCTCTCAGCCTATTAAAGCCATTCTCCCTGATCTGATTCTCCTCCTAAGGCACTCTGATGTCTGGCCTCTCCCTGCTGTTCCTGATGTCTGTGATGAACCTGTTCTTTGGATCTGTGATGCTCTTTAAGGTAGATAAACCAAGTCACGCCATTCCTCAAGACGTGCTTATGCAGACGTGTTTCATGATGTGTATGAATCATCATCTAACGTGTGTGTTGCGTTCTCTCCCCACAGGCTCACATGTACCTCGGGCTGCTCATCATGTGCGGCTTCGTCCTGTTCGACACTCAGCTCATCATCGAGAAGGCAGAGAACGGAGACAAGGACTACATCTGGTGGTGAGGACTTGTTTGTGTGATAACCAAATACCGTGCAAATACACCCTCCCACGGTGAGGCGTACAACTTTGCATCAGTGCTTTGAAAACTCGTTCCTTGTCAGAGTTGCTGCGTAATGAGTTTATTCAAATGATTGCTTTTGTTCAAAGATATAGAATGTTTGGTTATGTTTCTTTCTGGTTATCCCCATTAGCTTCTATTGATTCTAAAACAAACTGTATCTGCGTAGGCACTGTGTGGACTTGTTCCTGGACTTCATCACCATCTTCAGGAAACTGATGGTCATCCTCGCCATGAACGATAAGGTACCCAGTCTGCCTCCTCCTTCTCTTTCTGTAAGCTCCTGGTCTGCTCATGTTCTGAGTGTCAACCAATCCAATGAAGAGACCCAAAGCTATAATGAAGTGATGGTACTTAAAACCATTATCTGTGTATTTAAACCCTGGTATTTCTTATTCCGTATAGCCGTAGAGCTCTGCTGTTTGTTATTTTAATAATGAACAAATGAGAACTCATTAACAAGCGGCAGTGAAGGGTGGTGACTCAGTGTTAACGTGCATGGTAATAAATACTGCGTTACTATTTGAAATAAGACAATATTCAGATGTGATACAAGTCGTTTGAACGGCATTCTGTTTGGATATTCCCAATTAGGCCTTTTGGTCGTCTTTTATATTCAGGTTTAAGGAGCATTCGTTGGCCATAAATACAGCGCATTTTACATATGCGTCTCAATTGGTATTTCCCCCCCAGTTTGTTGCACACACCCTCTCGCCTTTTGACGGTCCGCTCTGTTGTGGTATATCATAACAAGTCAAAGTAAAGTATGTAATGTAAAGTCACAGTAGAGGTGTGTTATTAAAATGCCATGTAAACAGATTGCTAGTAATTTGACCAGCGCTGGAGATGATCAATATTACACCAAATCCATGTCTGAGATTATTTCCACGCACATGAACACTTTACTCCTTGACTAAAGTATGGAGAGAAGGTCTAAAATGCATTGTGGGCTTTGCTTTTTGATAGGATTTGTTAAAAATAACATCTCCAATGCATGTTATTGAAAAACAAAGATGTAGATTAACTATTTTGAAAAGGTCGGCTCAACCAAATCACAAAACAACATCACATGTTACATTTAGTTCTGGTAGAAGCTCGTAGCAGATACTTTTGGTTTCTGTTATTTTAGAGATCTGATACAGTCAGCGCTGCAGTACAATGACCTGCTTGTTTATATGATGAGGAAGTAAAACGCATCCACTAACTAAACGGCAACATCTTTTTCAGATATGCTTTTTAATCTCTGTCAACATTTCTATTGGAACTACTTGTTTTACGTTAAACATGCGTCCTATTACAAACTGTTCAACCACATCTATCATTATGGCTTTATACCACTAGAGTGTTTTTGTTTTCATAACCTTTAATAACTCCGAGTGATGTGGGCAAGTCGTATAACTCTTGATTGTTTGTCTCTTGCAGGAGAAGAAGAAGGAGAAGAAGTAAAGAACTCTTGGAACTGTCAAAAGGCACAATTTGCAGCGGTGCTTTTCACTCTCTGTCTTCATTTATTAAATTAACTCCTATGTGGTCTTATATTATTGAAATTTCTTTGATTATCTTTCGAACTTACAACAAGGGTTGAATGTAAGTTAATGGTAAACTAACGCTAGTCCCCCACTATGGCTGTGAATGGAGAATTAGAGTAACGCTGCGGTGACCCTGCTTGGCCTGTAGAGGGGAGTGTTGCCCTGCGAGGCTCCCATTGGCTGAGCAGCTTTTAATGAAGAAACGTATTTAGTGCCATACATTAAAGACTTGCTAGGCTCCTTTGTAGTGGGTCATGTGAGCTTCTGAGGCTGATCGTTGTTTTATTTGAAGTTCTGTGATTTCCATCGTTGATTTGCTTATTTATAGTTTTCCTCTGTTCTCTTAGTGGAGTGTCACAACAAGATATGGTGTCCCATGATTCTGACAACAGATTCCCCCTTTGAGAAATTCCCCCCGTGATGGTTTTTGTTTCCACACATTTTGTTTCTGACCACCATTGGAGTGGTGAAGCCCGGTAACACCGACACAAACCCTGAAAGCCTGTCGGAGTCTTAAAGAGCTGCAGCGGCTCATCAGACACACTTTTATGGATTCTGGATGTTGGCGGGTGGAGGAGGAGGAGGAGGAGGAGGAGGAAGACTTCGGAGCCATCTGTCCATATTTCCATCTTGGATAGGAGGATACGAGTTATTCAAAGCCTCTCTGTAAATTCTCTAAATATCTGTTGTCTAGAAATTAGTTTGCCAAACGATGTGATGTTAACCTTAACGATTTTTTGAAAGTGTATACTGTGAAGAATTTATTTTATGGATGTAAAATTGAAACTAATAATTTGATACATTTGCTCAAATAAATGTGTTGAACGTTGAAACAAAGTGCCTGTTTTCACTCTGGGTTACTCCAATCTGCTTATATATTGCAACCGTTCACAGCGGTGGAAGAAATATTCAGACGCGTTAGGTCTGTAGCCGACTCAGTTTGAACGAGAACTATTAAACAATCATTTGAACAAACCATGTCATGCTAGGCCGTCAGGGAAGAAGCGAAATGACGCTCCAAAATGTAGGCTCAATGTTGCTACAGATTTTTTTTTCCGACATACTATACTATGAAATGATATTTATATTTTTGATATAAAACAACATAGATTTATATACTATGGTGTGTTGTCCAGATACTCTATGTTTTTTTATTATACTATAGAGTTTTTTTGATAAAAGTAATAGTATATCGACATTTTCAGAAAAGTGTAATAGTATGTTGAAAATATCAGTTTAACCCTCCTATTGTCTTCGTTTCCCCCTTACTTTGGTGTTCGCGGTCAAATTTGACCGGTCCTGTTTTAACTGCTATTACATTAACACAAAAACCATTAATCATCACCAAATTTCATTTAACACCCTTTCAAACTGTACATATTGTATCAGACTACTGGTATACATGAAGAACTGCAGTAAATATACAAAGAATAGACATTGAACATGTATTGCGTGTGCCAGGTGTGATCCATGTGGGGGGATGGGCACATAAGAGCGGGAAATGTGTCATTGTTCTGTGTGTGTGTTTGTGTGTGCCAGGTGTGATTCACATGGGGGGATTGGGCACATAAGAGGGGGGGAACACATCTAGAGTATGTGTGTGTGTGTGTGGGTGTTTGTGTGTTTGTTTTATCTGATCCGGATGGTTACTAATTCCTTTTCTTTATGGCGGTCACTTTTGACCGGGAACACCATGGGTGTTACAAAGTTGACTAAATCATCCAGAATTCAATGAAAGTGCTATTCAGCAATTTTATATGTTCAAATGTCTCCTGTGAGGGATATGATAAAGCCTTAATGCAATCGAATGTAAAACAAAAAAGTTATGATTGATGAAAGTAGTAAATCGGTCAGATTTGACCTGAAGACAACAGGAGGGTTAAAGTCATAGTGTAATACAGGGCTATTCAATTGAGAGATAGAGGGGAATACATTTCCTGAAAACTTCGGCAGGCTCGGGTTTCGAACCCACCTAATAGCTACTGTAGTGACAAACTGTCATTTATTGCATCTCTGCGTGAATGATTAGATCATTTCACCTAAATGAAATCAAATCAAATGAAATGATGTTGATGGTTGAATTAGCTTCACATGTAGGCCTACTGAGTTCTGAACTTGCCATTTAGATCTAGAAAGGCCTTGGGGCTATGTTGTTTGATTTAATTAAACTCAATATATGCACTCCACTATGCTGTTGTAGTATTTACTGTATCTGAAGCTCTTAATATGATTGCTCATATTTCAAGCCATCTTTTCCCGGCCCCTTGCTTTGGATCATTTTCATCAACCGGCCCCCATTCCAAACTAATTGAATAGCCCTGGTGTAATATGTCGAAAACTTCATAGTATAGCATGCCCGAAATATCAGAACATATTTGAAAAAACGCCAGAGTAAAGTATCTTGAAAAAGACCAACATAGGTTAGTATCATACTTTACGATGAGTAGTTCTATCCACCATGTGTCGAAGTTATTGATGCAAACGGTCAAAAGAAACGACGTCACACAACCAAATAAATCAGAACATTTTAATTAGAAAGTTGAAAAACGGCAGTAGGTACAGAGACCTCTATGGCTAGGGAACGAACAGCAACAGATGTTGAAATACAAGATATGAACATAATCTACTAAAGCGAGGAGACTGCAATTTTCACAGAAAGATTACAAAATGAAAAAAAAGAGATGAATGCAAACGATGCACATTGAAAATAAATAAATAATAGAAATACATATTCATTGAATAGTGTAGCCATTTCTCTTATCTATGTTATTATTGCTGGTATATATTACCTTTAAATGTATTAAGATTTCAAAACAGACGTATTCTGACAACCTTCATGGGTCGCAAAACAATATCAACATGATCAATAAAATCATTTATACATTTAAAATCGTGATGCATGAATTTAGCAATAAAGAATCACAGACATGAACATTCATTTTTTTAAGGAGCTCCATGTTTTTTTTCTCCAATACATTATGATGTCCAGAGCAGAAGGCTCAGCTCTTCTTCTTCGATAACAAAGATCTGTCTACCAGGATGATTCAAAACAAAAAGACGCGTTGCTGGAACAACTACTCGGAGTGATCACTTTGTGCTAATCATTAGCTTAGCCATGCGTTTTGTAGTCCTGTATACATCATGTGTCCACAGTCCAGTCTGTGGGACAGAAAGTGAACCTATTTTATTTGGGGGTGGCTTTTGGCTTTGAAATCCTGAGGAGAGTCCATCGAGCGTCTTTCCAGTTGCTTCAAGAGAACGCATCACCACATTGTTCCTGTGGACATCAACAGGAAGTCCTCAAATGTGGCGTTGGGTGAGCAGCTTCACAGTAAGTTCAGAGCGGTGCTGTTTTTCTGTTTTTCATGTCATCGTTCACCCCTGGCTGCCGCAGGAGGACAGGCTGTCGTACAGGGAGTCGCTGAGGGACTCGGGGGTCTCCAGGACCTGCGGGCGGCTGGGGGACAGCGCCTCCTCGGGACGCTCCCTGAGGAGCTCCAGCCCCCCCTCCCCCCGGCTCACCTCCGGGACGCTGGGCGCGCGAGTCTTCCCCCGGCGGCTCCCCCCCGACGGGGCCGGGACGGGCAGGCTGCCGGGGTCCGCCGCCCGGCTGGAGGAGGGCCCGACCGCCTTCGAGCTCTGAGAGGAGAAACAAACAGTGTTACTGGATGCTTTTAGAATAGCCTTTTACTCCCACTTGTTGCCATGCCGGCGGAAACGTTGCTGCTTTTATTTTGTTCTTTTCATCGTTTTGTTTCAACCATTTTACTCTGTAGCACTTTGAGTTTTGTTTTCTCAAATGAAAAGTGGGCTTATAAATTAAATTGCTTATTATTATTACATTACAATTTGGTATCTGCCACTACGGTTGTTTTTTGCACCACTAAATACTGTTAATATTTACATGAATGATGTGACCGTCTATGTTTCCTGTAGATATGGAATTGCTCTTTTACTGTGTACAGTTGTATTATCATGCGGCTGTGTTTATTGTGTTTTTGTAACTCTGGCACAATAATTTCCTTCGGGATGAATAAAGTCCTATCTTAACTCTCTTTACATTCTGTTCTTGTTTATCTTATTTTATTTACATGTATATAAACTCCTGTATTTTCCGTTATTTGCACATTGGTTTGGCAAGATCATCTTTTGATTTATTTGACTGTTTTTGAAATGAGTTTGATTGTTTTTCGATCTTATATTTATGTTGCATTGTGGGAGGGTCTCGGGACTTAAGACTTTCATTGCCATATCTACACGGTAGATTCTGTGTGTGACAGTAAAGCCTTTCAGGTCATGTGTTTCCAGTTATGTAACGCCTTAAGGTGCAAAAAAACTAAAAACTAAAGTGGGTTACATAAATCATCCGATGGTGAATCTTTAATATTCAGCTGATTAATAATTTGTGGCTCTGTGTTTTTACATTATGTAAGATGTGAGTGCAGATTTAAAAATGTATCTCGACTCCACTGCAAAGTATTTTCAGTCTGAGAGTGACCCAGATAGTCCTGCACGGCCGCTTCTCAACAAGAATAGACCGAACACAACTATATCAAGTCTATAACTATATGACCAGAACATAGTATTTGTATTTTCCATCACTTTGCTTTTTTACTTTCCAAGAAATACACACGATCTACTGCATGTCTGTTCGTCCTGGGGGACAGACCCCCGAGCTATCTTTCATTCTCTTCTTGGTTAAAGTTTGATTTTGAGAGTTTCCCTTTTTGAGGGTCTAAAGACATTAGGTGTAATGTCAACCCTTAGTTTATCACTACATCTTGAGAAAGGGAGGAGGGAGAGAGAGAGAGAGGCAAAAGAAGAGGGAGGTAGAGAAGGACGGAGAGAGGTGGAGGTGAGGAGATAAGAGGGCGGTGGAGAGGTGGGGAGGTTAGGTTAAGTAGAGGAGAGAGAAATCTTATAAAAGGGAGGAAGAGAAAAAGAAGGAGGGGGAGGAGAAAGGCAGATAGGGATGGGGAGGGACTGACAGGGGAGGTAGGGAGTAAGAGATGGGGAGATGAGAGAGGGGACGAGAAGGAAGATAGGAAGAAGTGGAAGGTCAGAGGAGGAGGAGGAGGAGGAAGAGTGTAGAGTGTAAGTGAGGAACAGGGAGGTGATCTTCATCGTACTGCTCTGAAGGGAGACCCGAAGCTCTCCTCCTCCTCCTCCTCCTCCACAGCGAGGTAGACCTCTGCAGGCCCGGCGGCAGTCTTCAGGTTGGGGAAGGTCCAGGTCTTTGAGCGGGGGGAGAACATGTTCGGAGCGTGGGACTCTCTGTCTGCGGAGGGAGAGTAAACACATTTTTACAATCAGAATCACAATCATCGCCAAGTAGGTTCACACATTAAACAAAATGTACGACATCTCATCGGCGTTCAACGTTTGTTGAGTTAACACTGAAAGATTGAGACCTATTATGACCAACACTTATTGTTATATCATCACTGTTTCAGTGTGTATGTTAGTGCAGTATGAGTCTGCATTCTACATCAAAGTACTAAGTAGTAACATTGAGAAAAGCTCTAAGTTTGAGTGACCTCTAACAATGTTGTGAGTTATCATTAATTATGCTCCAGTGAGGACGTTTTAGGGCACCTATTAATCACTGTTTCAGTGTGTATGTTAGTGCAGTATGAGTCTGCATTCTACATCAAAGTACTTTGTAACATTGAGAAAAGCTCTAAGTTTGAAGGCTATAGAAAAAAACTAAGGGACCTCTAACAATGCTTTGTTTTCTGTAATAATGCGCAAGAGGGAGAGTTTTAGGGCACCTTCACGGATGACCCCGGCGGAGCCCCTTCCCTCGAGCGCGGAGGCGTACTGGATGGTGGGGATCAGCTGCTTGTGAGCGGCGTAGTTCTCCTCCTGGGTCACGGGCTCTCTGTCCAGGGTCCTGGCCCGCCGCCCGGCCCGCCCCGGGGAACCCGAGGAGTGGCGCTCGGCTCCGGCCCGCGCCTTGGAGAGACCCCGACCTGCGGCCCCGCTGCTGCAGTCGGGCAGCGGGAAGGTCCCGATGCCGCTGTCCAGCGTGTAGGTGGACGCACCAGAGCCTGAGGAGGAAGGAGAGACGGGGGCTGAGTGACCACGAAACGCATCAATTAATGATCACATATTAAGGGACACCTATTATGCAAAATCCACTTGTTCATGTCTCTTATACATAAACATGCGTCCCCTCTGTGGAAAGAGATTCTGAAAGTGTCAGGAAAAAAGATTCTCTTTCTTTTTGTCCTGATCCATTTATATAAAAACCTGTCTGAAAATGAGCTGATCAGATTTTGGCCACTTTATGATGTCATAACGATTGTTTGGGTTGTGTAACCATTAGCCAATCACCAACCAAGGTAGCACCCCCCCACCTTATCACCTGAATCTCCTCCTAGAGCACCATTGAGTTCTTTTTAACCAAATCTCTCTCAGAGGGGCGTGGGGAGGGGCTCCTTATTTTCATCTAAAGTAACAGACAGAGAATCAGCACTTTTGAAACAGAGGGGATTATGGGATGCTGCAATGATCTGTTTGGTGTTTGGAGCCAAACACTTCAGAGACATGTTTTATATATATCTGAGACCTATAATATATTGATGAAAAACAGTATAATAGGGACCTTTAAGGACAAAAATAAAAAGGCACAATTAAGAAATAAATGTGTTGAATTCCACATTATTTATTCCAGCTTTGCCTGAGGGTTGATTTTACTCGGGGGCGTGGCCTCCTTTACTTACCTTTGATATGCTAATCAAAGTCTGAGACAATTAGTTTCCCCCTCAATATGCAAATTAGGTTTCAGTCCCTCATGGATTGATGCAGATTTAAAGTGCTGGAAGAAATACTCACATCCTTTACTGCGGGAGACAACGTAATACCAGTGTGATATTCCTTAAAGCATTTTTTTAAAGAATTTAATTGGTTGGCTGGCCGGCTCTGATTTATTTGAAATGTATTTATTAGGATAAACCCCTTGAGATGGACCATCTCGTTTTCAAGGGGCTCCTGGGTCTGTTATGATTGGTCAACCGATGTCCCACCCCTTAGCCTATCACAGACAATGTGTTGGAGCACTAGCCAATAGAATTGCGAGCGTTACACAGTGATGTCCCTATGTTACTGAAGTAAATAAAAGACTGGGAAAGAGGCGTTTCAGTATAATAGGGCCTCTTATAATGAAGTAGAGTACAATTATAGAGTAGCTTAAAATGGGAATACTAAGTAAAAGGTCCTTGAAATTAAACTTAAGTACACTCTGCTGTGATGTGTTCCATGTGTTCCTGTGATAGTACTTTAAAAAATGTCTCACCCTGTGAATTTCTCTACACTTTCATTCATCTATTTCCAGACGAGTTCCACCCAGGTCTGGTTTGATCTTCCACAAGGTCCTAACACTCGTAAACTCCAAAGAATGTGTGATATTTCTTTGCTCTGATTAAATCCTGGCACACTCGCTTTCTTACCTGCGAAGTGTTGGGAGTGAACTGAATCGGCGAGGTTTTCATCTGATGTGATCTTGCCGATTCTGTCTGATCCCTGCATGAAAGAACAACAAAGCGGCAGATGGAGGAGTGAGTGTGCCGAACGGCGGCTCTTCACATCAGCGTGCAGGAGAATAATCCAACAGAGGAGAAGCCAAGGTTAGGCGTGAAAGTTGATTCGATGTAGAACAAATTTCACATGTGGTGAAGAAGTATTCAGATCTTTCACTCTATCAAAAGTACTCAGAACACACTTTGAACGTTCTCCACTACAAGTCACAGTCCTTCATTCAAAACCTCCCTTAAGTAAAGGCATACAAGTTTATAGAACCTTATATATTTTAAGTATGAAGAGGAAAAGTACTAATTATGTAGTAAAATTCTACCTGTCTGTGTTTCACTGTTATATGATTTTGTGGATTTCAGATTGCTGCAGCACGATGCATTTTGATGCTGCAGATGTTTAAAGATGTGCTGATTTGAACCCCTTTTTTACACTGTTAGGAAGTTTAATTTAAGTTATTGCATCAAATTCCATAAGATCTTCATATGTTGTGCAGCCTGTTGTCTTAAGTAAGAATCATGCCTCGCTAAAAAGTACATTTTTTACGAGTTTCTCTGAAAAACAGCCGTGTTTTCAGCGTAGAGAAGATGCATTTTACATTCAATCCAAGAGGGTTTTGAACTAGTTTGCCTAAGGAAGGAGACTTTTCTCAACAAATTAGGAAAAACGTCATCGTCTAGTTTACCACCATCATTCAAAATCGCACTCTTTTGGAGATACATGGTTTGCACTGGACAGGAAGTGGATGAATTATTGTATTGTGCTCAATAACTGTCACACTAATGCAGTGAATTAAATAAATATGTATTCCTCTCTGTGATGAAGTTTAAAAAATAATAGAGTTGCATACAATGGAAAAAATCCAAGACCTTGAATTTGTACACGCCTCGCTCAATGCATTCAATGAAAGTGCATATTTGGTCTTTATCAATATTGTAAATGTATAATCTTGTCTTTGTGTCAGTCTGAGGAGAAATGAATAGTGTAGAGTGTAAAACCTGATGTACCTTCTCCATATCGTCTCGACTGGTGGTGTGACTGATGACGTCGCCCTGCTGACAAAACATCGGCTTCGAGGTCTTACAGTCGAAGGAGAGCCGGCGCTGCGGCACGGTGATCATCTCGTTCCCGTCCACTCTGCATTTATCACACACAGATAACATCTCAGTAAGGATGTCGAAACTCAACCAAACTAAATGGTGGTGTATTATAAGAAGTGTTTTCGGGTATGAATACAGAATGTAATCCCAGATTAGATGTTTAACGGTCTTCAGTGATGTTATTTTAATATCTGTTTTCTTGTTTCTTAAATATTTGTCATTGTCGATGTTTCAATTGAGCTGCAAGACAATTTCAGACTTAATCGTGACAATTAAATCATATCTTCTTGTATCGTAACATACGTTGTTCGTATTTTAATATAATTACAAATTGTTCTTATTTATTTGTATTTCATTGCAGGGCAAATGTATTTGTTCATGGCCTCTCTGTGGCCATATAGGGGTTATGTTTAATAGTAGACTTGTCTGTAGGATGTGACCTGATTTGTTTAGTTTTGGTGAACTTTTGACTGTCTTGCTGTTTTTACTATACATTAGGAACCCCTTGAAAGCTGGGTGGTTCATCTCAAGGGGTTTATCCCTCATAACTTAATATCAGTTAACATCTTGTATCGTAAATACGCTTATTTTCTTTCAGCCAAGCTAGAGGAGAAGATAAAATAAGCATATTTTAAAAGCTGAAACATTTTCTTCCTACTCCTCTAATAGAACCGTTTGTTACCCCAGCAGCGCTCCTCACCTGTTGAGCAGCTGCTGCATGAAGTTGTCTGAGCGTCCCCCCCGGTACATGACGGCCAGCTGTCCCTGAGATTGGTCCATCACCACCTCGCAGGAGTGACCTCTGCCCGACCTCTCCACGTACGCCCTCTCCTCCTCCAGAGCCCTCCGCAGACCCTCCGCCTTCTCCATCAGCGTGGAGATGTTCAGGCCCTCCACTCCTTCTTTACACCTGCTGGCCACCTTCACAGGGTCCCTGCCCACCGAGGGGATGTTGATCTTCCACTCCCGCTTCTCATTCACTTTTGTGGCGTCCGTTTTGCGCAGCGCGGGCAGTTTGCTCTTCTTTAGGCCGAACCAGCTGGCGATGCCGTTGGAGGCTTTCTGCTTCACCTCGGTGGGCTGCGGTCCCCGGTCCTGCACCTGCAGCTTCAGCATGTTCTCCTCGATGCCCTTCATCACTTTCTGCTCGATGGCGGACGTCGGGCTGGTGGCCGGCAGCGGGGGCTTCTCCACCTCCGACGTTGGAGGTCTAGGAGGAGGAGGCGGCAGGCTGTCTCCAAACATCGGATTCTTCTTCCCTTTCCCGCTGATCTTGGTCCTCTCCTCTGATTTAGACGAGTAACGAGGCGACTCCGCGGGTTTCGCTGCTTTGTGGACGGACGGGCCCTGGCATGGTTTGGACGGTGACTTTGGGGGTATTTTATTGGGGCTGTTGCTACTGTGAGGGACTGGTTTAAGGTTATAGGCCAGATTCAGGGAGCCAGGACATTTGATGTTGTTGCGTAGCACCTGTGGAGCGTCGGCATTAGGGGACGGCAGACCAATTTTACTCTTGGGGCCTTCGGTTTTGGTCACGCACAGTTCTTGTTTCACCGCTGTAGATTTCACAGGGTGTTCATACAGCTGAGACAACCCCGGGTATTTTAAACCGCCACTACTAACTTTGCTTTTACTATCCAAAGAGTCGGTGTATTTTGAATGTCTCTGCTCCTCTTTCTGGAGCTCCATCGGCCTCTCCTCTGTTTTACACCTTTCTTCTGCGTAGGTGCCCTCTTCCACCGGCCTCAGACCGACCTGTAGATCCTCTGAACTCCTCAGCTTCCCTAGAGCAGCCAGCCTGTCTTTGAAAGCGTGGTGACTGGAGTCCGGCTGGGGTCTCGCTGCCACCGCTGCAGGCCTTTTAGGGATGGAGGAGTCGGTCCTCCTGGCTGGAGGAGGAGGCGGCTGCTGGGCCACATCGGACCTCTGCATCTCCCTCACATCCACCTCTTGTTTCTCTCTGGTTTGTGAGAAGTTAAGTCTTCCCTGTGTGAGCTTACCTGGAGCGGACGAACCGGGCAGATTGTGCTGGTTGACCCACACCGGGCTGTCAGAGTCCTCATCGTCTGACGAGGACTCGGACGAGGAAGTGGTCGACTCCTTTCTCTGCGGAGGAGGAGGGTTCAGGACACTTTCTGGTAGCGACTTGACGAGCTTCCTCTCACCGCCGTTCCCCTTTGTTTGAGATGGAAGTGTGGTTCTTTTCTGGCCTTGTGTTGGTTCCTCTTCTCTGGACATGACACCGACATTTTCATAATGAGGGACCCTCTGTGCTATTTTTGGTGAGGAGGAGGATGTGGAAGAAGGAGCGGCCATCTTTGGAGCAGCTTTAGGCGCTGAGAGGCTGCTGTAGCTTACTTCCTTAACGGGCGGGGAGCAGACGTCTTCAGACTGAGGAGGGGACGTCGGGGCGGAGTGTGTTGCCGGGTAGGACTCGGACCTGGCGGGGGGTGGGGGGGGCTGCCGGCACCTCTCTGTGGTGGTGGCTCTTCGGGGGGGAACAGGGGAGTGGTATACTTCGTAGTTGTTGGTGCGGCAGGGGATCCTGGAGCTGCGGGTGAGCTGCGGGCTCAGCTTCACGGCGGACGTGGAGGGTTGGGACTTCTCTCCTATCGTGGGAATCTTCAGGAACTTGAGCATTTTGGATGGAGAGTTCATGGCGGCGGTTTTGATCTCGGTGAGGCAGGACGGGCTGGGGCTCACGGAGGCGTTGGCCCTGACGGAAGAAGCCTGCGGATCTGGGACGTCTTTCTCCGGGACTGTTGACAGGTCGTTCGACAGGGAGGTGCTGACGCCGTTGTGAACACCGTCGCTTGTTTCCATGTCATGGTGGAGGATTTGTGCGCTTTCCTTCACAGAACTGGTCAGATGTGATGTGGGATAGAAGCCGGTGAGTTCTTCAGAGACATTTAGACTCTCAGAGCTCTCCTGCTCCACGTCCATCACCTCCAGGCTCTGATCAGGTTCTGGTACTGAGACCAGTGCTGCAGCGCCTGCCGGTGGCTGCTGGGCTTCATTCTTGGTGCATTGTTTGGACGGGGGCTCTGCTGTCCTGCTCTTACTGAGACATTCGCTAATAGCAGCTGCAGGAACGACATGGCTCTGGGGGGCTTTTGAAGGACTACAGACGTGGTTGCAAGGTGTCGGAGGACTGTCAGGGCTCCTCTTGCAGTGTAAACAGCAGGTGTTCCCCGCCTCACACTTCACCCCCCCGTCACCGTTCACATGTTGGTGTGAGTCGGTGTCTGAGCGGGAGCAGTGGCAGTGTGTGTGGTGGGGTTTGCACGGTAGTGGGAGGGGGTCTGCTGCTGTAGCCAAAACAGCCTCTGTGGACATGAGCACCTGGCTGTAGTCGCAGAAAGACAAGCTGGTGGTGGACGGGTGGAACTTCAGAGGGTCCGTCTCCTCCATCTTGCGGAGGACCTCCAGGATGTGTGCTTTCTTCTTGAAGAAGGGAGAGAGGGCCTCCATGGAGGTGGCGGGGCCACGAGGGCCCGGGGAGGCATGTTGTGTGCGGTAGCCATTTCCCTTTAGACAGAAAGAGATTTCAATTAGAATTAAATTCATTGCTGCAGCTTCAGTGAATGTTAGAGAAGACATATTCTGCACATTTCCAGGTTCATATTTCTATGTTGAGCCTATGCTGTGACATGTCTCCATGCTTTAATGTTCAAAAAGCTCTTTATCTTTCTCATACTATCTGTGCTGCAGCACCTCTTTTCACCCTCTGTCTGAAACCAGAGCACAGTCTGCTCTGATTGGTTAGCTGACCGGCTCTGTTGTGATTGGTCAACAGCTTAGAGATGTCCAGCCCCTTAGCCTATCAAGTACAATGTGTTTGAGCGCTAGCCAATAGAAGCGATAGTTTGATATGGTGGTATCATTATGTTTCAGAAGTAAACAATGGATTCCAATGGAGGCATTTCAGGCCGGGGGGGGGGGGGTGTTTGGGAGAGAATATATAACACAATACAGGAAAGGGAGAACTTCTAAAAGCATAATAGGGCCTCATTAAACAATTGAGTTCACTAAGACCTTTAGAGTATGAGCGTGCAGGAAATGAGCGCAGGGCTGATTAGCTTTTTAAAGCACAATAGTGGAAAACAGAGCAAATGTCAGAGCATGTAATGACGTCACACAGGACCCACACAGAGGGTTTAATGTAATCCCATTGTTTCACTCTTAATGTTTTGCAATAATCACCTTGGCTTGTGCTTCAGTCTGTGCAGGCTCCACCTGTTTTGCAGAGTCATTGTGCAGCTGTGCATTGTAGTCTGGGAGGGGTCCCGCCTGGACCTGCAACGGGAGAATCATGAGGCAATTATGATGACACTGTATACACTACGGGTTATTGTATACACAGACAACTACGAGCTACATTGTCCCGGCATTCGTTTGAACAATATAGAGCAGAAGGGAAAAGCCCACATGATATACATGACTGGCTCTACAAAGAACGAGCTGGGGTGGAAAAAAAAGCAAATTAAGACTCAAAGCCGTGCACTTTGCATTGTAACGGCCCGTCCACACGGCAGCGTGCGTTGAAGCTTCAACGCTTCTGCCCATTCAATTTGAATGGGGTGACGTCACGCTTTGCCGAACTGCATTGTGGGAGCGTCGCTTCGCTTTGCTCGCATTGCTGGCTTCAAAAGTTGAGCAATGTTCAACTTTTGAAGCTTCGACGGAAGCGTCAGCCAATCAAATCATATGCCAGTACAAGCTCTAGCCAATCAAACCGCGTGCTTGTGTGTCCGGGGCGGGAGATTCATGTGATTGGTTGTTGGTCGAGCTTCAGACACGCCCGCCGGCAAGCTTCAACCTTTATATATACAGTCTATGGCTTCAACGCACGCCGCCGTGTGGACGCTGCGTAAGTCAGGTGCAGTACTTCTCATATGTTTTATGACACACTAAACTATGACTTTGTTATGACTTTTAATGACATGCTATAGTATGATGTTTTTATGACACTGTACTTTTATGATAGTGATTCCTTGATTTATAGTTGGGTTTAATGACTTATAAATGTAACTACCTGTTAGTTAAAGTAGTTAAAATGACCTTCAACTTCATCTATGACATTATCACTTTAGAATATTTGTATTATAGAATATCACATACTGTTTCATGTCTTTACTTGCACGCCAACAAAATACATACATATCTATCCATCAAGACCATAGATATAGTCTTTGTTATTCCAGAGAAAGATATGTTTTCCTCGTCAGAAACTGGTGCCTACATTACCCATAATGCAACTTGAACACCAACAGGTCGTTAAACAATTCAGGTGTTTCATACACGTATTGGCTGATGTATAGAAGCAGGCTACAGAGATCTGGTTAGCTCACTTATTTCTAACTCTATACACAGATGGAGTATTTGTTGTACATTGTTGTAGTAGTACTTTTAAGGATAGTGAAGTATCTGATTAGAGCAGTGGGAAGGAGTTTAGTTTGAATATGAAACACAGTCATTGATAAATCATGAGTGGATTTACCTGGTAGTGAGCCGTGGGGTGGTTGGGCAGTTTCTGCTGAAAGAGCTCACAAAGTGCTCGGTTCTGTCGCTCCAGGTCGAACACCAACATCTTCAGCTTGATGCACTCCTCCCTCAGATCCTGATCACACACACACACACACACACACACACACACACACACAACACCATTAGACAACAGCTGATACAGGTAATTAAAGTACAGACACAGAAACAGAAATGTGGCTTTATGTTACCTTTTGATTCAGCAGAGCTTGGACCACGTGGTTGGCCACCTGGACACACATGAAACATATACAGAGAATTACAGATCTGAGCAGAAATTATTTTATGTATTTTTTGTAAAGATGATATCTTGCAACATGAACTCACCTCATCCAAACATCTCTCATAAGCCTCTCTCTGACTCTCATTGGCCAACATCAGAGCTGAGTTCTCTGCCTGTGAGGAAAATATTAAAAAATACATTTTATTTACCACATTTAATCATAAGATACACATTCAGTGTAATCCTGACAGCTCCTCCTATTTGTACAAAATAAAATAAATAATATTTATTAAAAAATAATACTGTTAAAAAAAGGAAATATTTGACTGAAAAATAAATAAATATATTATAACAGAAACAGTAGTTATTAAGCAAGTTATGGTATTTTACCATTTTCAGCACACATGTTATTTGAAAGACTTGAACACAAATTACATTTAAAACATTACAATGCAATTAAATAACAAAAGAAAAACTACCTTTCAACACAACAACAAATGTTTTCATAATCTTCCAAAATACAAGGAAAGTTGAAGTATTTTTTTAAATATATATACTTTAAAATATTTGTTGTACCATCATGGCAGCATTACGAGTCTCAGAAAATCACATTCAATGAACTCCTTTTCATTTGCAGTTCAATTAAATTGAATGTTTCCGTCGAGTAGATTAATGCCTTAGAATGTCTTGTATATGTTTCTTTTGTTGTTATTATTATTATTTATTTTATTTTATTTCAATGTTTTTTGTGATTAAGGTCTGTTTTTTTTGTTGGTATTGTTGACCCTGGTAGAATGGTCTCTTTTCCTCCCTTTATGGTACATGTGAGGGTCTATGTATGTATGCTTTCTGTGCTTGACAATGTAACAAATAAATCATATATAAAACAATTTAAAAAGTGGAATGTTTCCTCACCTCCAGCTCCCTCAGGCGGTCCACCAGCTCGCTGCTGTTGTCCTCCATGAACGACTCCACGTCTCCCTCCTCTCCTTCCTCATCCGACCCGAAGTCTTCGTCACACATTCTCTGCTCTGTCTCATCAGACATCGTTCTCATCTGAAACACAGAGAGGGAAACTTCAACTATCACCGTCACACTCTTTATAGAAATCAAATGGTTCCCTTCAGGAAACAACGCAAAGCAATAAAACATCTGCTGCTCTGGAGGGAGATCGACTTAATGAGAGTGAGTCACAGCAAATATGTTTCACTGTTACTGCCCTGCACTGGAGCTACAATTTATTTTGTGTTATGTTGTCCTCTACACGACACAACTAATGATTTTTGATTCAAATCACACATCAGATCAGGGTCAAACACCTGGTAGAATTCCTCACAGGTGAGCGGTCACAAGCTGTTCCTGCTCATATGCAGCAATCTGTTATGTAGTCAATTAAATAACCCTTTCGTTGCCGAATCACAGTAAAGCTGAAATCTGTCCAAATGAAGGATACATTAACCTAAATCCCAACTTCGTACAGAGAGCTAAAATGTCAAAGTCACTATAATGATATCTTGATCAGTGCATCCATACCTGCTCAGCATGGGTTATGTAGTCAATTTGTAGACAATAATAAAATCAGTGGTTTTCACTCAAACACCCTTTACTTATCAATATAGAACCAAACATATTATCATGAATTTAGAAACACTCTTTTCTTGTTTCCAAGAGTATCACGACTTACTTAAATTAAAATCATTGGAAAGGAAAATAATCTATATAAAAAGTTTACTCTAATAAATCAAATGTTACAGGTCAAAAAGATCCATTGTCATTTAAACACATTTCCTGCTCAACAATTGCATTTACTAAATAATTCTAACAATAGGTTATAATTAGGCCAACATTAAAGGTTAAGAATAATATTAATAAAACTGGCACGCAACAACAGTTAAAGTAAATACTCAATTTTCCATGCCACATGTAAATATTTTCCTATAGTAAAGAATTTTAAACATGTTATGGTATATATATATACTATATAACAATACATATCTTCAAATCACTTATCAATGACTTAAAAATAAGATATTGTGCTTTTCCTAATAACGGTAATCGAATAACTAACAAATAGGAAATTACAAAGAATATTTAAAGGTCACCTATTATGCAAAATCCACTTTTTAATGTCTCTTCTACATCAACATGTGTCCCCTCTGTGGAAAGAGATTCTGAAAGTTTCAGGAAAAAAGACGCCCTCTCTTTTTGTCCTGATCCATTTATATAAAAACCTGTCTGAAAATGAGCTGATCAGATTTTGGCCACTTTATGATGTCATAACGATTTTTGGCTTGTGTAACCATTAGCCAATCACCAACCAAGGTTACCCCCCCGCCCCCATCTTATCACCTGAATCTCCTCCTAGAGCACCATTGAGTTCTTTTTAACCAAATATCTCTCAGAGGGGCGTGGGGAGGGGCTCCTTATTTTCATCTAAAGACACAGACAGAGAATCAGCACTTTTGAAACAGGGCTGAAACAGAGGGGATTATGGGATGCTGCAATGATCTGTTTGGTGTTTGGAGCCAAACACTTCAGAGACATGTTTTGTATATATCTGAGACCTATAATATATTGATGAAAAACAGTATAATAGGGGACCTTTAAAATAAGATATTGTGCTTTTCCTAATAACGGTAATCCAATAACTAACACATTATATTTAAAAGCCCTGAAAACCACCTCCAGCGATAACCTAGTGCAGCCTGTGAGGTGAAACTCAGGGCAGAAGAAACCCACTACGCCCTGCTGCTGCTGGAGAAGCTGCTTGCTGGGAGCGCACAGTAATAATAACTGTATCAACATTTTGATCTCAGGGCGTCTCTCATCTAGACGTTGGCGGCTGCACTGTAAGAGGACGCTGTTCAGAGAGATTCAATAAATAAATCAATACAACTGACAGGGTTTTGAAAAGCGAATAGAGGGATATCTCCTTCTGAAGCTGCGGTGCCAAGAGAGTGACAAGAAAGCATTTCAAAGTTCTGTTGGAGTTTACTTAGCTGATTAATCCTTTAGACAAAATGTTCCCGGTGCAAGGTGACATCTTTAACGTCCTATTTTGTCCCACAGTCCAATACACAAAGATATTAGGTAACCTCTGCCAAGGACGTTATGTTTTGGGCTCCATTTGTCTGTCTGTCAGCAGGATAACAGAAACGCTACTGGGCTTATTTTGTATTAAACTTTATGCAAGGGTGTAGCACGGGCTAAGGAAAACCGCATTACATTTTGGATTGAATCTGAATCACGGGAGGGTACATGTACAAGGTTTTACTTTGGTTTGAATTGTAGAAAATAGAGCATTTGCGTTGCATTGATGTGGGGTCGGAATAATCGGAAAGAAGTTTACCAGACGGGAAAACAGCTATCAATCAGCGTTAGCAATCTTCTTTATGTTGATTCCCCATGACTGTGTTTGTTGTCTCAGTACTTGTGCAAAGACAATAAAAGTCCAATTTAATCTAATCTGATTTCAAACAGAGAAAGACGGCAAATCCCCACATTTCAGAAGAAAGGGCAAACGTTTGCATCATGAATTACTTCAGCGATTAATCAAAAAGGTTCGATGGTTTATTTTCAGTGTCAGCCCCTACTGTCTGTATCTGAATCCTCCTGCTGCAGTAAACCCCACCCGTCTGCTTCATTCAAGCAAAACAAATCAAACACCATTTAACGGAGCGGAGGTCTGCTTCACATCACCGTCTCACACGCTGACTCTAACATTATTATCTCACGCTTTCTATTCTGTCTGACGGCCGCAGAGCTTCTCTTCGACACGTCTACAGGCCGAGGCCTCTGCACTGCAGCGGGTTGTTTACTCAGTGCTGAATGTCTACTGAGGATTACAGAGCAAACCTGATAATCCTGCACTGCAGAGCTGCAACCAAAGATTATTTCCACTATCGATTAATCCGCTGCTTTTTTTTCTAGGTTAGGTCCATTAAGGACAGAAACCAGTGAGGAATGCCTATTCTAGGTTCTAAACTTCAAGGGTGACATCTTTAAATGTCTTTTTTGTACGTCCAAAACTCAAACATATTCGGCCTAATTTGACTCATTGTTGATGAACTGAAACATTAGTGTCCATAAACTTTGCAGCTTCGCCAAGGACTGAAATCGAGATCTGTTTGAGGGGATAAAGATACAAGTACATATGGATAAAAATCCAGGGCACTCTCTCTTTTTAATCTCCACAGCTGAACCTGCAGAACCCACGCTGAGCTGCAGTCTGTGAGCGTGTTACTCTGCAGGACATATGGCTGAGGACCCGTCTGCTAGGCATGGCTCCAGGTGTGTGTGTGTGTGGTGCACCCAGATCCACCTTCACATCCTAAGGACACATTAAAGCTGATGATACGAGACTGATTCTGTGGCTGAAGGCCAATCAGGAGCTGGCACAGCTTTCAAGTGACCACACACCCCCACCCACACACACACACACCCACCCCCACACCCACACCACACCCACACACACACACACACACACACACACACACACACACACACACACACACACACACACACACACACACACACACACACACACACACACACACACACACACACACACACAGTAATTAAGCGGTCATAAAACTATGAAATACTCGGTTCAATTATCACGCTTTTTGAGACCAAGTCTAACAATATTCGTCCAAACAAACGAGTCTTGTCTCTGTACCCAAAGCCGGATTTATCGTCCTTGTTGCCAAACGCTCCATTGTTGTCCACTGAAACACATATACCAGTCACAATGCTGCACGGGGTGACATGCTCCTTTATTATCACGAACACACACACACACACTGTAGTTTATCTGGACTCAATCCCAGCTGCTGCCACATATATTCACTAGAGCACCAAATGTAGATTCATCCACCGCAGAAAATAGACCCTAACATGTCATCTTTTCCTCCTATTAGGGCCGTGGCCAGCTGTTTTGGGGTGTTTTTTAAAACAAATAAGTATATTTTTATATAAATCTGACCTGTTGAATTACATTATCATGTATTAAGAGCTGTGTTTGAGTAAGTCCAATGTAAGTCCAATATTCACTCTCTTTTTAGGTCTCCACCTACTCCTGAGGGACATATCTGTCTCTTAAGCTGCTAAATGCTCCACTATGATCACCAGCTGCTCTCTCACTGTGTCTGTCTGCTGTTTGCTGCCGAGGAAGACACAAAACATAAAGTTGTGGTCCGTAAAAAAACAAAAAACAATGAGCTGGAAGAAGCTGAACGCTCTAGCTGAAGGGAAGTGCACAGCTGTGTGTTGTGTCTCTCTGGGTTTGCAACCACAAATGACTCCTTTCACATTCACATAGAAATGATGTCAGTATGAAAATATTGATTATAGCTACTAAAAAAAGATTGATGTTTTCAGCAGGAATGAACGGTCTTAGAGCCACAGACAGAAACGTGGGAAAGTACTGAGAGACGGACAAAAGGAGGAGTGGTTTTTGGTCCTTTCATAAGATTTGTTGATGATTATACAGATTTACAGCAGCCTTGTCATTTAAGTGGGAAATAAAAGTGCTTACTAGAAAATCAGTTTTCAATGTCATGTGAGGTTGCAATGGTTTACAGAAATTGGCAAATGAGGCTTCAAGAAAACCCATATTAACTCGGAGAGCAATATCTCATCCATTTCTTAGCTGAAAACAACCCGAGTTTATTTAGTTTTCTTTGTTTGTTCATGTATTTATTTATTGTTTTTTGTTTTGGGATCGCTTTATGGATTTAACTGTCAACAGAGCAAATCAATATCAATAGTATGTGACGACAAATAATGAATAAAAGAAAGAAAGAAAAGGGCATTTATTAATGTTTATCCATTAATTATTTAAGGGAAAAGAGACAATCATACCAGCTTCTCAAGTATTCAAAATAGCTTCTTAATTGTTATCACAAGACATAAGACTGTAAAGACAAGAAGATACACCCTTAAATAAAGAGATTAATCAGCAGATGAAAAAAGGTATCATTTTAAATAATCATTATTTGCAGTCCTATCCCATTACTTGTGTAACACATTAATCATTTAAGTAATTTGTCAAGCAAAAGAGCCCAAACTACCAGATTCCTCATTGACCACTGAAAACATATGGAAAGTAGATTTTTGATGTGAGAAACCGAGAACTTATACTGAGCATTTTTTAGATGTTTAAAGACCAATAGATAAATCCGTTAATTGTGAAAATAATTATCAGATAAATGGATCATTTTAAATAACCATTAGCTGCAGATGTGATGCATCCTGTGGGCTCAGGTTAACGTGTTGGCTCTGGTATCAAACAGAGTGTAAAACTCACTAATGGGAAATGTCCAATAGTTTCATAAGAGATCACAGAGGTCTGCCGCGCCTCGTGTAACCCGAGCTGTTTGCAAAGCGTTTACAGGAAGATTATTGAACGTCACTGGCCTGTGGATTTCTAACGCAGCAACATCTAAAGTGCAGCGCGTTTATTTATTGAGCTGCGATTGACTGAATGGCAGCCAAATCTAGACGTGTAATGGAGGGCTGATCGATGCAGCCCATCTAAGAACGGAAGCAGATATTAGCGTTTGACCTTGGATACCGAGCGGGTTTATAAATACCAGCTGTTTTCTCTCCACACTAATGCACATTAGAGCTCGGGGCTGCAGTGCCGAGGTGCACAGAGCTCTCGGTGGGAACGTTCGCATTGAAATTACAGCGTGGAGCAAAAGACAAACAAAAGTGCAGCTAAATATAAACATGAGATGTGGTTCTGCTGCTGCTGCTGTGCGGTTTGCTTTGATGTGCAGAGCTAACGTCACAAGACCTCAGTGAAAATGCCACCAGAGAGAAGCAGCATCTCTTAAAACGAGTCCCATTTCTACAGAACACCACTGCTGAATTCTGACTGATATACGATCACAGAGAAGATGGACTGATGAAGGCTTTCAGTCATTATTCATCACTCCAGCACCGGCTTCCTGTGAATTGAATGTAAACTCTACTGTTGGTTTATAAAACAATGAAACTGCAACCACTATTATTTTACTCAGTAAATCCCTGTTTAGTCTGTAGAGCTTCAGAGAATTGTAAGAAAAATATTCATTTAAGTTGAATAAGTAGGTAGTAGAGTCCAAGATGAGCACATGACATGTCTTTTTTTGTCTGTAAACCCAGACATATCTAGCAAACTATGATATGAGACGGGGAAACAAAGTCAATTCTCACATAAGAGAAGCTGCAACTACAGAATGATTTGAAATGTTTGCATTGAAAAACACTTTTCTAACTCTCACTGCACTGTTGCCTTTATTTCTGGCTTATAAGATTCATTTTTTTAAATCTATTTTAAAACCTTTTTTCTTATTGCCTTGCAGCTATTTTATGTCTCATCGTAATGCATCTCTATGTCCTACTGCGTAACGCACTTTTAAATGCCTGGATGTGGTTTCACATTTTTAAATATGTGTTATAACGTTACATGCTATGTGTGGGACAATTAAAGTTACTTTGGAATAAAACATACATCATTTTTTTGTGTGTCTTCGTCGACAAAGCTCAATTAATCAACCTGTCTATAAAATGTCAAAACATTGAGAAAAATGAGTGCCTATCAGCCCGACGTCCTGATGCATTCAGTTTACTCTGACAGAAAAGCATCAAATCGTCACATTTGAGAACCTGAAATATGTCTGGACATCCACGAAATCCTGCAGCTCCTTTTTCTTTTAATGCCATATATTTTTAATCTGACATACAGCACTAAGCTGCTCAATGAATAAATGTGTCTTAATGTCAGAATTTAAATCCTCTGTAGAGGCAGAGAGACAGAGAGAGCTGCCAGCTGCTTTGTGAACTGCAGTATTGTCATCGTGGTGTTGTTGGGGGGGGGGGGGGGGTGCACACAGAGGCTCATTGAGGGCGGAGGAGCGGTCACTGCGTCCCGGTGGAGCTGCAGGAGCTCCTGACGCTGCTGCTGTCACAGAGACGCCATGAGGGGAATGCAAAGAGAGATAATGCTGCCGTCTGCACACTGCACCACGCTGCAGCAATAATTAGAGCCTTCACTCCAGTAAAAATAGCAGTGCGGCCAAATAAATAAATACAAAAAACGTCTAATGTACGTATACATTTGTCTGTTTCTTTCTACATGTGATGTTTTGGTGTTTTTGTTTTGTTTCTTTCCGTTAACTGTCAAGTGGGAACTAAGTATTTTTCTTTTAGAAAGGGGCAGGTAATATAAGATTAGATTCTTCTCCCTGCTCCTTTTCAGTCAATGGTGTGTTAATAGAGATATGTTTTGTAAACCATTATTATACATTAAGTAGTGCATACCATGAGCGGAACAAAAGAAATCGAATGAAATGAAATGTATATATATATATTTATATGAAATAAATATTTTATACATATATATATTTGTATTTTTGTATTCAGGATTGTGGGAAACGGTTTGACTTGACTTTTTTTACTCATGTACTTGCAGGATTCTTGCTGTTCTGAATGTGTTTCCTTATGGTTCATGGCGCTTCTTGGATGTCAGCTAAATGAAATGTAATGGGAGAAGTACTTCCCCCTTTGACAGAGATACTATACACACACTAAGCACTATCAGGGTATATGCAGGAATCCTACGCAATGATTACATTCAGGCAGACTGTAGAATACCTCTTTGGACAATTTATATACTTATTGAAAACAAGCTACCAAATGTAATGCCTTGGAAAATGCCGTTTAATACTTTTTAATAGCCTTAATTTCCGCTAAATTGATTTATCAACTTTTAATACTTTTTAAGACCCCGCGGACACCCTGCGGAATAGGTTTTTGTGCATGTAAAATCAAGACTGTTCAATTAGTTTGTAATGGGGGGCCGGTTGAAGAAAATTATCCAAAATAGGGGGCTATGAAAATGATGTCTAGGAATATGAGCGATCATGTTAATAACTACAGATACAGTAGCTGCAGATTGTCACAAAAGAGAAGCTCATCGTAATAAAACCTTGAATGAATAATCAATTACAGTAAGTACGACCACAACATAGGAGTGCATATGTTGTATTCAGTAAAAGCAGTAGAGCTCTTTTTAACAATACAACTATTATTGATCATTATGAATTAATCTGCTGATTGTTTTCTACATTAAGTGTGTCATTGATTGGTTAAATAGTGAAACAATGCTGTCACAGTAAAACAGACCGCTTCACATTGATATTAAAATAATTGCAGTAATAGTCTCTTTGTGAAACTGAAACCGAGGCGTTTGGGAAAAGGACTTATTGTTATGAAACTAAACACATTTGTCCGTGCCCTAAAGGTTAGAGCTTTAATGATTAGTTGATTAAAGGATTAGTGAATAGCCTAAAGATTTAATTACACTTTTTCCAGGCCGTCTAATGAGAAACTGTAAGGTTTTTCTAGTGATGCATCATAAGAAATTGTATATGTTTGAGTCTTTGACTGTTGGAGATGTCCCCTTGTGTCACGAGGAAGTATTTTCTGATGTTTTATGAACCAACTAGAGGAAGCAATAATGAGTCAATAATGAAATGAATTGCAGCGAGTGACAAACAGTCCTTTTTGATCTTGAGAACATCTGCAATCATCGAGCCATAACAACGTTTTGTTTAGTTCTCTGCAACTTTACCAAAAGTGATATAAGAGAACATACAGAGGACACTGTAGAAGATAAAAAGAGACAAATAGAAGTAAACAGATAACACTAAAGGGTCAAAGTCAAAGCTTTTTGTTTTGTTGTTGGAAATCCAGCCTTCTCAAAAACACACGGTCACATTGCAAAGTGTAAACAAAGAGCAGCGAGGCGCTCGCAGCTTAAAGGTCCGATCAGCGAACAACAGCGAGGGATCATGTGTTCGCCCCGGAGCCAACAGAGCATGAGCTGCTTTGTGCTCCGATGGATACCTGTACATGAAGAATGTGAGCTGTGGGGACATTCATCAGCAAACAGATAAAGTGCAACGCGACACCAGGGGAAACTAAACGTGTGGAGATAAAAAGACATGGTGTCCTTTATACAAATCGCCCAGCTGCGACTTACCCAAAGGTCGCTTTCACTTTTTCGTCTGTTTCATCTCCGAGGCAGAAAGTGCTGATTTATTTTCAGGAGAAAAAAGTTTCTGCTTAACGAGCCGAGTGAAAAATGAGCAGAGAAACGAGACGATGGTAAATTCTTCTTTAGGTTTAACTACAAATGCTTTCAAAATGCTGTCTAACTACTAAATAAAACTAAAGGATTGGTTTATCATATTTGATCTTCAGAGATTCAACTACGGGTGAATTGATTATTCATTAAAGGTTTCATTAAGATAAGGTTCTCTTTGTGATTTGCAGCTTTCCACGCTATTACAGGGTATATGCAGGAATCCTGAAGTCAAATGTAAGACCTTTTAAGACCTTTTTTTAAGACCCTTTCCATACATTTTAAGACCTCATCACCACTTGGAGTTTTAACCGGTTACATTGGCGACACACTTTACCTCACATTCACTATATACAGTATTGATTGTCCTTCCTCCTTATCTTCCAACCATTTGGACGCAAACTTGCATTTCCCCATAACGATGTTGTTTAGCAACCGGCGTAAACGGACCTCCGCGCGCCATCAAGCAGTGAGCGCGCGATGTCCTGTTCAGATGACGTCAAATCCAACGGGATGCCATAAATAAACTACACAGAATCACACTGCACACCTACGCAATGATTACATTCAGGCACACTGTAGAATACCTCTTTGGACAATTTATATACTTATTGGAAACAAGCTACAAAATGTAATACCTTGGAAAACGCTGTTTAATACTGTTTAATAGCCTTAATTTTCGCTAAATTGATTCATCAACTTTTAATACTTTTTAAGACCCCGCGGACCCCCTGTGTTAACAGAAGAAATATTTAGCCAGTTGGTCAATTAGGTAAATGACAGGAAATAATCCCAACAACTTTTATAATACATTTATCATTGAACGCGTTTTTTAAAACAGAAATGGGAAGTATTTTTTGCTTCTGACTTCTGAAATGTAAGTATTTACTGCTCGGTTTTTTTTTGTCATTTAAAACAGAATAGCTCTGGGTTTTGGCATGTTTCTTTAAAAACAAGACATTGGAATAAATCTCATTGGGATGGGGGATATGCACTTTCACCTATTTATAAATAAAACTGAACTAAAAACTTGGCTCTCTGTTGTGAAGATTTAGAGAGCAAGCTATTCAAAGCTGAAATGATTATGCTCCTATTGATTTACAGACATTCTCCACAAAACAATTGTTTAATGTTCTCTGGCTCCTGGTTCGAGCGCAGATCCGCTTAATTTCAATCATTTCAAATTGAATATCTTTTGTCTGGTTTTGGACTGCTGGTTTGGGACAAAACAAGTTAAAGAAAGAAACCTTGTGTTCCCGGAATGCTGAGGGCTTCTGTTGCCTTATTGTCCGCACTTCTATTCGATTGATCAAGAAAAAACGTGCACATTTATGAAAACAATTGGTAGTTGCAGTCCTTAGAACATTTACCAGATGTCTGTGGGAAACTAATAGCCTTTATCTCTTTTTCTAACATTTGAAAGCCCAAACAGTTATCGGGGTGAGTAATCGAATTAACAGACAATCGTTAGTGGCAGCCCGGCATAATGAAGACACTCACCGGTGGTTTCAGCTCTCGTTATGATCCTGGAAGAGGAGTCAGTCTCCTGTCAGGCGCCTCTGTCTCCCAACAACAAAACCAAGGAGCTGAGGAAGAGAAAACACACAAGGAGACGTTTTTTAAATTTCAATAAATAACCTCTCATGTTAGAAACCTCCTGACATCTCTGAGTGTACTATTAATCTCTTGAAATCACAAGACAGAAACCACAAGATATGTCCGTGTATGATAAGATCTTAAAAAAGTTTGATGGACCAAAGTCATATCTTTTTATGTGGCGGGCAAAGGCTGCAGCTTTCCTCCGATCTGTGAACAGGAAGCTGTGAGGAGAGGAAGACGCTGCGTTGCCCTCGGGAGAAACCAGCGCTCTGCAGACGCCAGCATTGCCAGCATAGCCCCCCCCCACTGCTCGATCTTCTCGTCTTCCCTTTCATCTCTAAGTCATTGTAAAGTGTAATGAAAGAAAGATTGGATGAATAATTCAACAGACACGGCGTTTAAGAAACTCCTTTTTTTATGCATCTTTCTGATAGTCTCACGCGTCGAGTGCAACGCGGTTTCTTTCTCCTCATTAACTGAGTCTGCTAATTATGTTCACTTTCTATAAAAGGTCTTTATTTAAAGCCGTAATGGGACTTTCCGTCTGTTGTTTGGACGGGGAGCATTAACTCTTCATTTCCAAGGGTAACACGGCCTGATCCTTTTAGGTCTTGTCCGACTGAAATGGGATTAGGAGTGAGCATCTGCCCTCTCAATCTGGGTGATAACCTCCTCGGTACACCTGGCTCTGGGAAAAAAGATCTGTGATCCGTGTCAAGTTCACAAAGACGGCAAATTGTAAAGCTCAAAAAGCACTTGAGATTTTTGCAATACCCCATCACTGGTGTTTTATTCACCGAGAACAGACTTTGATTTCAGATGGCTGGACGCTGAGAAAATGATGAAATATTGAGTGAGGTTTGGCGAGATGCTGCAACGAGTAGATGACATTCATGGAATGAGGGCAGAAGAAAAAAAAAGCGACTCAGCCGAAGCAGAGAGAAGAAAATGCACAAAAGCTTCTTAAATCATGTCAGTCTCACTCTTGGGGATTTGGCAGAAGCAGGGCCGTCTCAGGATATGTCAAACAGCACCCTTTCCATCTGCCAATCCGGGGGAAAGGCGCAGATTGAAGTTCTTGCTGTGTAGGCGGGACATGTAAACAATGTGACAAAAAGCTAAATCCTCACATGGTGGAATTAAAGATCGGGGAAGATTTGGGCGAATGTAGGCCAAAGTCGGGTTTTTTTTTTTCCACCAGACAAACCATTACCACGCGATTGTCTGCTTCGTTAATACAGATGCAGATACATATCAAAGGCTAGGAGGAGGGGGGGTGAGACAGAATCAGGCTGCGGGAGCTCCCTCGGTGGTGCTTCCTGTCTGATGTTTGGCTGCGAGAACCGAGGCGAATCGTACACAAGCAATATTTGGGATGAGGAGGCGGTGGAGATGAGGAGGTGGGGGATGGGGGGGGCGATTGGAGGAGGGGAAGGGAGCTCTCTTCCCAAAAGGGCCTGAAAGGTTGGATGAACGCCATGGATGTCTGAGAGCAATCAAACTGATCGCTTCTTAAAGATCTGTGCCAGGCGACCTCCACACCCTGCATCCTCCATCTCTGATACAACACACACTGTTTGTTTCATCAAACACACAGACAACATTTAGGCGGCGCTTTTCCCCAACGGCAACACATTTGGAAGATTTATGACACATTGTTAGCTGCGACCAAAACAATGCAGACATTATGCTGTGCGGAGAATAAAAACGACACTGTGTGGAAACAGAGAGATGTAAGCTAGCCCAAGGATATTGATGCTAACCTGAACACACACACACTAGCACACACACAGGGTAAATCCGACCTGCCTTAAGAGCCATCAAGTCCATTCACGTCAAGTCAACGCCATAAACCTCACTAAACACTTGCTCTCTCTGTGTCACCTCACTTAAAGCTCATACAAGTACAAATCTGCTTTATTTGCTCACACAGAAACGCTGTCACACCAGGAAAACACAGCGTGAAGCCCGAATAACCTCATGTCAGCCGTAAACACTAAATCAATATTCACATATGTACTAAATCCCTCTCCAACATGTACACATTTGAGGCGAGCTCACCTTCCTCCTGCTGCCTTTACAGTCATCCAGTCAGCGCATCCAGAGATCTCCTCTCAGCAGAATAAATGTAAGGCACCAGAAGAAGAAGAAGAAAGAGAGCGACAGAGAAGCCACAACCTCACATTTCTGTTGTCCGGCTGCAGAGGAGATTATCTCCCTCTCTGGTAAAGTGCCGTCACCCTGCGAGTGAGGCGAGGAAGCCGGTTTCCTCTACACTTCAGCTGGAAAAAGGCCTGTCCTTGGGCATGTGCATTGTGTTTGTGTCTGCAGAGGGTGCCATGTCTCCCATTGTTCCAGGGCGAGTGAGGCAGGCTTCCTACCCCGATAGACCCTGCCTACTACAACAGCTGTGGACCAGCCCCCACCTCTCTTCCTCCTCCTCCTCCTCCTGCTACAACTCCTGCCTCTTTGCTGCTGCTGCTGCTGCTGCTAAACATTAACCCTGCAGCTGCCGGCTCCAGCCCATAAAGAGGTGGGAGAGGGGGGTTGTGTTTCAAAAAGAGACCCTAGCATGTAGCGGACAAAGGAACTTAACAGAGAGAGGATATCCGACAGCCAGGCTCAACTGACAGGACTTTCTGCAGAGAGCCGTTCAGTGGCCTAGAAAGAAAACAGGCTCTGTGCTAAGAGGATTGACTTTCTCAATCACAGCGCTGATAAGTGTTGGACTGAGCCATGTGGGACTGAGGTAGAGGAAAGTGACAGGAGATAAAGGGCTGCAACTAATCAGTGTATTTGTAATAAAGTGTTTAGTCTATAATAGGCTGGAAAGTAGTGAAAACATATTCGTCCACTTCTTAAAACCCAGGATATTGACTGTAATGTTAAAACAACATTGCCGCCCATATTACATTAGTTTAGATATCTACATCAGTTCATACTGGCTGGTTTGTAAAACAGTGACACCAATATATATTTTGTCCACTAGAGAGCCCTGACAATGTAGAATGTCCCACCATAAACACAAGTAACAATATGCGATTTACTCGTGATCGTCATCACATATCCAGATTTGTTTTGGTTTAATTCAAAAATACTATCCGCAGATATGGCTCTGAAAATCCAGTGTCAGTCGGGTTATGGTAATATAAATTAAAAGCAGAAAATATTCACATTTAGGAAGGTGGCTAGCTGCTAATGGTGCTAACGGCGCTAACAGCCCAAACAGTAAACACGCCAACAGCTCTTTAGTCTCTGTACAGCCGATTAAAAACTGAATATTTGTTAAGATATTCAACATACTATCACAATAAAAAGCCTCCAATTGAGAAGCTGGAAGTGATACGGGTGATCGAAATATCAATTATTCAGCCAGGCCTTCAATCTTTAGAAATTGTAATGATAATTGGAAAACCTAAGGATATTAAATGTATTATACTTAAGGAAATGGAAAAGGTTATTTGTGATTTTTGCCTGAAAATACAATGATTCATCTATTATCAAAAATAGTTGCATATTAGGGAAGATGGTGAGTGACTTGTTCAGAATGCTTATATTGTCCAAAGGTCAAAATATATTGAAATCACATAAAACAAGGAAAGCATAAATGCTTAACATCTGAGAGGCTGGAACAAGATACATGTAACAGTTTGGCTTAAAAAAACCCAGACTAAAACAATTAATTATTCATCAAAATAGCCGCAAATTCGTCTTGTCAATCAACCAAATGATTGACCAATAGTTTCAGTACAGTAACTCTTTCATATTAAGAGATTACTTTTGTGAATGAGTAAGTTCAGATAACCTGTGTCATGTCTAAACTGATGAGCAGAATAAAGGAGGTTTTGTCCCGCTGTGGTTTATCTCTGCAGGTTTTCTCCCTCTGTGACTCATCTGCTCTCGTTGTTAATGAAGCCTTGTCATCCTCAGACATACCAGACACACTAAACCGAGTCTGATGACAGAGCGACTCTCGCCCACAGCAACAACACCACTTCAATGTGGGAGGATAATGCGATAAAGTAATAAGGGAAGGCAAAACATCCAGACGTCTGCCTCTGCCAACAATTATTCTAAAACAGCAGATCTATACGTACTCATTTCAAAGTTGAGCTTTTTTCAATTTGACCCTAATTGAGTCGACAAGAGACCTGACCTGAATCGACTTCGCCCCTCGACAGACTTCCTATGAATCCAGCGCCTCGGGGTGCTCACATGAATGTCAGTTGTTTTGAGCTTTTGTCATTCAGATCTGACCAAAACAGTGTAGCCAGTTTGGCAGTATTCAACTTGTCCCAGATACACAGCAGAATATCAATTTCTGTGTCTCAAAGGTTGTGGTAGAATAACAAATAAATACCATTTCCTTTATTTCCTACCTTGTACTGCATTTGAGAGGGGAGAGGGACATTTACTCTACTGGATAAGTTTAAGAGTTTTAGTTTGGAGGGAAAACGATGTCCCTCCAGATGTGTTTGTTCATCATGTTTATAATAAGTGAAGGATGAAGTGTTTCCTTATGTGTTGAGAAATTCTCATACTTCTTAAGCTTAAGAAACTATTTCAAAACCCTCTTGGATCAGCAGCGTAATGCTGAGTCAGAAAGCTAAAACCAGAGCTGATTTAGCAGAAAAACTGGGACAAATGAACTTATTTTAGATAAAATAATAAGACAAAAGCTACAAACATGTGATGATCTTACAGAAAAAGATGCATCAAGTACACAAAAAGATATAAGAGAAGTTCAAATAAGAAGCACCATAATCTACAGCAGTAAAATGCAACATGCACATTAATGTAGCAGTAATAGAAACCCACAAACTAAATAAATATGTATAATATAAAACACTTAGAGTTAACCTGTCCTGCACAATGACTCATACTCTGAGTAGATTTCACTGATAATACTTGCATGAAAAAGCTTTTAAATGCAGCACTTTTACCTGTAGTGGAGTGCATTCACAGTGTGGCACTTTTTCTGTTAATTTGAAAAATGATTCCAGCGTGGGCCATGCTTCCAAACAAAAAGACACTGATGAAAAATCAGGGGGAAATCCCCAAAACAAAATGCAAGGTCATCAAGACTGGACCACATCAAAGAAACAAACAAAATCAGAAAGAAGAGAAACGACAGACGGCGAGCTTCAAAGCATTATAAGTCACGGGGATCAAAAGAGCTCGTGTCCGGTGAAGATTTATCCTCTTATTACTGAACACATATGGTCCGCCCTGACCTGCCTCACCACCTTCAATCTGTCTCACCCTAGTGGCTGAACACAGACACAACCTGCGTGAGAACATCACTGCTTCAATTAAAACCTTCAAGATTCAAGGCTTTTATTGTCATGTGAGCGCATAGCTACAGTTTAGATATGACAATGAAAAGCTTAGGTCACAGGCTCCTCCAACGGTGCAACATAATAAAACAGATACAATAGTGCAACTAAATGAAATAGAATATAGTAGAAAATATAGTCTATATACAAGTAATTGGAATATTGATATAAGTTGCAAACAGATGAATGTTATGGATGTTCTTTCAAAAGTTCAGGTGTTTAACAGTCTTATGGCCTGTGGGATGAAACTGTCCCTGAGTCTGTTCTTAAAGATGTGTTAACAATCCGTTTTTCTTTGCCGTACATAATCCACCACGTTTTCTATGTTAGTTTGTGTTCATTTAACCTTCCTGATGTCTTTCTAAATGTGTATATGTCAGAATAACGCGTTCATGAATCAAATTGCCAAGAATAATAACATTTAAAGTTCTTGGCAAGAAAAAATGATTATCAATTAATTGAATTAAATAATGTGTTTCTTATTTTAATGAATAGCATCTGGTGTCATTTTTTGCTTCTATTAAAACTCGGAAATCATTTCAAAATCTTGTGATAAACCAGATTCCCTCGAGAGCGAGTTTCTCTCCCACACACTCCCACATACTGTAAGCCCCTTTAGTGGTCTTTTAAATTCTTCTGAAAAAATGTAACTCCACTATATAGATAGCTTTAACAAGTTTTTATCTCAATTATAAAACTCAAGATATTTGTATGACATCAGTCGTGGATTATGATTTTCTGGAATTTCCTATATATTGATTTTATGCAATATATAGACCAGCAAACACAAAGAGGGACTTTCAGACTAAAAGACTACAACATATATTATTTCCTTACAGAGGAGGATCTATATCTTCAGAGCGTGTCGTCTGATGTACAGACTGTAAAGCCCCTTGAGCAAAAAGTGTGTTTTTTGATACTCGGCTAAATTGACTTGACCTGTAAGTATTGTCAAGTCTTAACATTTTAATAGAGAGCCGAAGTCCCTCCCTTTCCGGTGGACCTCCATGGGACCTTATTTCAGAAAAAGTATGTATTGAAGTCAATGGCGAAAGAAAGATTATCTTTCGATCCCGTTTGAATTGTGCCACGAATTACACATATGATGTTTGTCAATTTAAAAGATAATTTTGCAAGTCAAAAAATTCAAATGTGTCGTAAAACTGTGAAGTCACACTTTTTTTGTGTGAAACCACTCAATGAACTACATCTCCCGTCTCGCACCACACACCAAGACGGACGTCACGTTGGCACATTTCACTTCTTTCTTTCAGAATGAGGCGAAAAGTATTAAACGAGGTCAAAATCACTACAAGTCTGGGCATGTTGAGAGCTGTACATACACACAAGGGGAGTTAGTCGGTTCAGTAAGAGCCAGCATGCGGGACCGGGATTCTGGGATTTGTAGTCTTTCTAGTTGCGTATTTTTCATAGTCTTATATTTCAACAGTTTTACGACAAACTGTGACTTTTTTGACACGGAAATTATTTTTTAAGATTGACAAACATCATGTGTGATTCGTGGCACAATTCAAACGGGATCGAAAGATACGTTTTCTGTCTCCATTGACTTCAACTTTTTCCGAAATAAGGTCCCATGGAGGTCCCTGGAAGGGGAGGGACTTTTACATTTCTGAACAGAGCCAGGATTATGGATTTTTTTCTTTAAATAACCAATTATCTTCACTAGCTAGGTTTCGTTGTAAAATAAAAACAGTTTACAGAAAACAAGGAAAAAGAAAATGCATAATATGTTTGTATTATTAACATTTGTCATCTACTGTTTTGATATTAGGTGTTGAGTGCGGGAAGCACAGTTTATGGCTTGTACTTCAGTCAGGTGCGATAAGACCTTTGCAGAAGAAAATGACTCAACAAGATGACGTAATAAAAGAGCCTCCAGTCAAAACCATAGCAGTGAAAACCTGATTCACTCTTGGTGTTATTGTTAGTGTGGTGTCAACCTGTTAAGCCCCGAGCCTGTTTTCCAGGTCTCAGGCTCGAAAATGACATTCCCAGAACAAATGACCATAACTTCACTTCTAAAAGGGGAAAATTAATAATCTCTTTTCTCAAAGCAATGATAAACCTGTGAGTTGGATGTAGAAAAGTCAGAATCAATATAGATTTATTTTATTAAAGTAAATTCAGATTGAACATAGTAAAAAAAAAAACACATTACTTATAGTGAAAACCACCCTTGGATGATGGGATAGTAGACTAAAAGCTTTAGGAATCCAAACTATAACATATAATAAGTACCCTGTATCAAGATTGATGCAAACAAGTGAAATTTGACCTTTTTAGAGAGATTTAGCAAAAAAAAAACACTTCTGGGGTCATTTGGGTGGATTTGACCTATCTCTGGCCCCCCTTGGTCGATTTTGATGATTGACATCTCTTTTTAACCGTAGAGCCAATGGAATCGAGGGAAAGTTCCACATACACACACAGGTTACCAAATAAGGAGTGAGAGTGACGCGTAGCAAAAACCGGAAGCTGCGCTAACCTCTGGTGGCTACCATTAGCAGCTAATATTTATTCTCCGATTTTTGCATAAAAAATTGAATTATGGATTATCAATAATTTATAATAATAAATATAATAATAGTTTTTTCTCATTTTAATGCCATTGAACACAACTCTTGATCAGAATAACAGCTAAAGGTGAGCATATCTCCGTGTTTTGCTACCTAAAGCTACGTCGTGTATTGTCTGTATTTTGCTTCCCCCTGTTCTAATCGCTCAGTGATGATACTTATATTTCTATAATCTGTGGAATCTCAGGATGTTAGCTAAGCTTGTTTGTGCAGATCCAATAAGTATATCGATCGGTATAGCTAGAGTTCTGTGCTAAGTGCGTTAGCATGTTTTCGCTCAGGGCTCATTTAGACCCTTCTTGTGAGACTTGTGTTTTGTTTCGGTAAAAATGGTTCGTATCATCAGTTATCTGAGTTTCTTCCCGTTAGGAGGGTATGACACATTCATAGTTTTTTTAATATTAAGAAGCCCTGAGACACAGTGTTGTGAAAAAAAAAAAAAAAGACCTGCCGAAGGGGTCTTTGGGGCTTAACAGGTAAAGAAACGTTAAACAATGACACCACACTAACAATAACTGAAATGTTATGTTTTTACTTCTCCTTATGTTGTGTTCGGGTCTCCCGTGACCCGTTTCAAGTTACAATTATATAATCACTACGCTTTAGTTTTTTTAACGGAACAAGTCTTCATGATATCCTCCACAACAGCTATATAAACACTACAAAACTGATTTTGACCATTTTAGCCAAGTCTGAAGGTCTCTAAAAAAAAAAGTGTATAATTTGGTGTTCGGGTCTGGGAAGACCTGGCAGCATGTTGTGGGTGACTTGGGGTCAAATTTGGCCCAATCAAGATTCATCTTTGACTTTAGACACCCCTCCCCCTTCATCCACTGTAACAATACTTTAAAACGTATTTTGGGGAGATTGTATTCTAATATTAGTCTATTACAGTCAGATAACGTAATGATCCACTGTCTTCACTATAGGAAATATAATGAGTGAATTTAAAAGGTAAAGGTAAATATCTAGTCTCGCAACACAATACGGATAAAATACTGATATATTTCCCAGCCCTAAAACAGAGGAGGTCACTACAGCAACCAAAAACAATCTTCCTTTAGGTATCTCAGTATTGTTTCAAAGAAAGAAAACAAACTTGCCCTTTTATCACCTAACGGAGGGATCCATAACATTCATCTGTTTGCACCTCACATATATCAATATTCCCATTACTGTATATAGACTACTCTGCACAGTTTCTATCATATTCTGTTTCAATAGAGTGGTGCAGGGATGACGTATTTACCCGGAAGTAAGACGCGCATGGGTTCCCTCGACAAAAAAGCAATGGGATTTCTCCATAGGATTTTGGAAAATAGCTCGAAATAAGGTCTGTGGAAAACGAACCTGTTTGATAAATGCACGTTTTGTTCAGCCGGATAATATCCACGTCTACCCTACTTTTATCATTTCCGAATCATAAATCTAAACGCCAGAAGCAAAATGCTAACGTTATGCTATAAAGGAAGTACAGCCGAGTACAGCAGGGTCGCACAACTTCAACGTCACGCCAACTTAAGATCCATATTCAAAAATACAGATTCAAAATTGTACAAGTTGAAGCGTTTGTTTGAACAGTTTGCAGGAGGCAAGTACTTGCTTTCAAGCAGAACAGGGCAAACAAACTTAGTGGGAGTGTTTACGTGTTCGCCGTAATGACGTACAACGTAGTCCTATTCAGCCACTTGTTAACAACCATCGTTTTTCAGACACGTAAACTCTTCAAAAATCACCAGTGGGGTCACTGCTGATGGATTTAATGTCGTAGAACAAAACGTGATCCGTCTCTTAAATTTGTGTCAACCACAGACCTTATTTCCAGCTATTTTCCAACATCCTATGGAGAAATCCCATTGACTCTGAGACGAGGGAACAGGAAGTGGTAAAATGCTAACTCACTTCGGGTTTTAGAACTCTTCACTGCACCACTCCATTATATTCTATTTTATTTTATTTACTTGTACTATTGTATCTGTGTTATTGTGTTGCACTGTTGGAGGAGCCTGTGACCTAAGATTTTCATTGTCATAACTACACTGTAACTATGCTCACATGACAATAAAAGCCTTGAAACTTGAAAAATCTGTCTCGTTGTCACCTTTGCAGACGTCACTTCCTCAGCACAGAAACAGTGATCCACTCCCTTCTCTTGAATGAAGCGGCTCGTCATACCTCTGCAGCGTCAGACGTTAACACACACGGACATCTGCAGGCCATGAATGGGACATTGAGGGACGGGCTTCCCTTCTAAGAGGGTCAAAGGCTGACATGACCTGAATGAGAGGCGGTCACATGTTCCCCTGGAGCTAACACAGGCGAACGAGGATAACTCTCAACATAAAAGCTCTATTGTTGTCACCTCCCTCCAACATCCACTTTCCCCTCAAGTGAGGATCCTCAGCAAGTCAAAAAGCCTCTAATGTGAAGAGGCAATAAAACGGTCTTAGTGGAGAGAAACCTGCCTGAGAGGGAAGAACTTCTCCTGCAGGCCAAATGAAACTCAATGCAAACAACATGTAAAGCAGGACGTCACGGTTTTCAAACACATGCCGATCCTCCTGTCCTGATCACATAGGACGACTACAGGAAATCCTCCAACCCCCGAAAACAAAGAACAAATCATCCCAACAGACAAAAAGTCCAAGCTGGAAAAACTAGGCAGCCATTATCTGTTTCTAGCTCCTCCATTTTAAGGATGTCATGCTTTTCCCTTCTATAAATGATCGTAAATTGAATATATATATATATGGGTTTGGTCTGACAATCGAGCAAGATGCAATTTCAATGAGTCAGATTGAGCTCTGTGAAATGGCAGTCTCTAAAGACTGAAGGCTTGGATGATGACGCAATACGTTTGATAAACTGAGCAGAAATAGACAAATATTGAGGTGAAGGTTCTCAATTCAAGGCTTTTTAAGAGGTTAATATTAGATTTAATATATGTGTTTTGCACTATTTGTTTGTTTTGGTATAAGTGACAGGACATTTTTCGAAATGTTCTGATGTTTTGCCAAAATAAATGAACAAATCATGAACAAAATCCAAGATTTATCAATAATGAATGATGCCGATGTGAGAATCGAATTGCATGTTAACGGTTGGATTTTATGCCCTAAACTCATTATTGTCACATTTCATAAAAAAGGTATAGTTTTCACAATTTTGGTGCACAAATAATCTTTAAAATAATATATGAATTAATAATAAATATGAAGATTAGTACTATAAGATAAACAATTACATTTTCTGCTCTAGACTTATGTTTGTCACATATCATTTATGTAATATGTTTGGGATTGACTGTCGGTTGGACAAAATAAGCAATTTGTTGGACTTTACTCTCTATTTTCTGATATTTTATTAATAATGGAGAAAACATTTGGTGAATTAGTCGCTAATGGTAATAATGGTTAGTCAATAATGATCATAATGGCAGTCGTATAGTGAAAGGTTTAGAAACCAACGATCAGTTAGCAGATGGCGCACCGTTAGATGTTTAATGGCGGCTAAAGCGAGGGAACTGTCAGGGAACTTCTGAAAGAGAGTTGTAAATCAGAGCGGAGGGAACAAACCTCCATTGAGGGTCGGACAGTTTAACGGGCAGCGATGGCCGCCATGTGAGGATGGAGAGCTAATCCACCAACAACTAAATGTGACTCTCAGGCCTGGACGAGGAGATGTGTGGGGTTTAAAGACGGGGCTATAAACACTCGGTGTTCGCTGGAGGACTCGAGTTAATTTGCATGAAGCTCAGTCGGGCTTCATTAGGGAGTCAGGAGTTGAAGCTGAGCAGCCATTAGCAGGGGCTTTGAGAGGGAGGCAGACATTTGTGTAAAGCAAGGAGACATCAGTGGACATTTTTTAACGACAGCTAAAGACACATCTTTTTAGATTACAGGGTATATGCAGGAATCCTGAAGTCAAATGTAATACCTTTTAAGACCTTTTTTAAGACCCTTTCCATACATTTTAAGACCTCATCGCCACTTGGAGTTTTAACCGGTTACATTGGCGACACACTTTACCTCACATTTACTATATACAGTATTGATTGTCCTTCCTCCTTATCTTCCAACCATTTGGACGCAAACTTGCATTTCCCCATAACGATGTTGTTTAACAACCGGCGTAAACGGACCTTTGCGCGCTATCAAGCAGTGAGCGTGCGATGTCCTGTTCAGATGACGTCAGATCCAACGGGATGCCATAAATAAAGTACACAGAATCACACTACACACCTACGCAATTATTACATTCATGCAGACTGTAGAATACAACCTCTTTGGACAATTTATATACTTATTGAAAACAAGCTACAAAATGTAATACCTTGGAAAATGCCGTTTAATACTTTTTAATAGCCTTCATTTTCGCTAAATTTATTTATCAACTTTTAATACTTTTTACGACCCCGCAGACACCCTGTTATCTGTCTGAGAGAAACCATTATTTATTTGTATTATCATACATGTTACCTCCTTGTGTCGATCAACCTGATAACATGTTATGTTTGCTGCATGTACCTTTTAAAGTTCTTAACAAATAATCTGAGGGGAATTTCTTGTTGTTTGCTTTTGACTTGTGATGTGTCATTTTGTAAAGCACTTTGAGCTGCATGTGTTGTATGAAAAATGCTATTATTATTATTATTATCACCTTTGAATATAAAGCTGACTCAAATAGTCAGATAATCAAACATGAGAAAATAAGTTTGCAGGTAATTTTGATCATCATTAACTGTTATTTAAGTTAAAAAGGCCCCAAACAACGATCAACTAGGGATGCATCACAAAAATTGGAGATGTATATTATCATGAATTATTCCTAAAATTAAATTATACTCAATAGATAGAAGCAAAAATATAAAGCAAAGTATGTTTGTGAAGTTATTTGGTATTATATGGTATGTTCTAATAGTGACGCCAGTTAGATATGATAATGTGTCTCTTCTTGTCAAACTGGATATTTTTAGCCTTAGGATGAACTATTTGTTAGTCAAAACAACAATTTAAATATAAGATAAGATAGAACATTAAATGCCAGAGGGGAAATGGTTGTGCAACTGTTGCAGAGACAAGGCAGTTTTATATGAACTATGAAGTAAAAGAGCTCAAATCCAAAATACACACAATGCCAAACATATACAGGTTGGATGTAATTGGCACATCAGAATCAGCTATCATTGAATTAAAGCATGTGAACACATACAACGATTTTGACTCTGTTATATTCAATATTAAAGGGGCCCTTCAATGCATTCATTTTACTCAAAAAGGACATATTGTGTTCATTTTCAGGTTCATATCTGTACTTTGTGTGTCTCTACTGGGACATGTCTCCATGCTGTAATGTTCAAAAAGCTCTTTATTTTTCTCATACTGCCTGTGCTGCTGCACCTCTTTTCACCCTCTGTCTGAAACCAGAGCCCAGTCTGCTGTGATTGGTCAGCTGGCCGGCTCTGTTGTGATTGTGACAGGACCTTTTTAATTATCAATATGAAGTGTATAAGATTAAAATATAAAAACAATTGTGGAAGCTGTGTTTCTTTTGGTATTCTGATTAGACAAATTAATAACCAATAAATGAAGAACATTTTTAGATTATTCGATAATAAAATCAATGATTAGTTTGAGCCCTTTTCACAACTTTCTTAGTAACTTTTCTTTTACTACTGTCTCACTCCAGAGCTTTATTGTGACCTTCATCAATCCCTCACATGTGAAAAGATTCAAAGTTAATTTCTGCAATCGTAAAAGCGCAGTAATGAAAACCATTCGTCTTGGCCTCCATTAAAGGCAGTTTCATACAACCGTAAATACTCCGCAGAGAGGTGGTGTTCCCCGCCAACCAGACTACGAGCTGACTGTTTAACCAGACTGACATGTTGTCCAGCTGCACACTATATTTCCATGCATGTCAGCAAACATCTTGAATACCTTAATAAATACCTGATTCATCCGTGAGTCACATTCGCACCAAACTACTGAACTCTTACATGCCTGGAAAACATGTGGGGGTTGAACAAGACACGATGGTGATGAGGCCAGACGAGTTAATCCAGGTCATGTCAAGTATTATAGAGCTGCTAGATGTATATTAAAAAAGGTACCAAAAAGACAGATGTGTCCAGATTTCTTCAGGCTTAAGTCAGGTTTTAAAGATTGGATTTTGAATGCAGTATTGCAGGATATAAGCTATATACACACGTCTATGACACAGATCACCTCAAATAAGCACTACTATTATAGTAGTTAAAGCAAAAATGCAATTCATAGAAGTAAATAGCTAACGAAAGGCTATAAAAGGAACTAAAGCACGGGCACATGTCTACACGTCGCCACCGCTAAGCTAAAGGTGGCTAATGTTCGGCGCGATGACATTTAATAGTTTCATTTAGCCACTTGTAGCAACAGCTGTTTACATACAACATAGAAGCTTCCAATGTTTGCCAGTGGGGTATTTACTGACGTATTTGATGTCGTAGAACAAAACTTGAATATCTCCACAGACCGTATGTCAGGTCTCTAACCAAAAATCTATTAATTTAGAGACGAGGGAAGCTAAAGTGAAGTGCTAATATGCTAACTCATTTCCGGTTTTAAGGAATCAGAACTGCACCACTCTCAGACAAGAATCCAATGTGGAGTTTACAATAAAAAGGTATAAAGAACAGCAAATAAGAAACACATAGTAACAGAAATCCACTTAGATATTTAAATATATGCCCTTGCGTGATAGGGCATTTGGCGAGTTTAGCTACGAGTCCCCTTCTAGTGTCTTTAGTGGAAACTTGAGTGTCCTTTAGGTCACAAGCTTCATGTTTGTCATGATTTATTCACTTGCACTTTATTCTTTTGCTATAATGGATACATCCACTATCCACCTCCACCACATAGTGTTCAAATGTCCTGTCATTTTGAGTTTCAATCTTATCTTTTTAGTTTCTATTCAGGGCTATTTATAGATCAACAATGTTTTATATATCATAATGTAATTGTTCAGTTTTCTATTTCAAATCTGAACCTGCAAAGTAACCTAAAGCTGCCAGATTAACGTAGTTGCGTGTAATAGACGTTCCCTCTAAATGTCGTCAAATGGAAGTATAAAGTAACATGTAAAGTACTTCATGTAATGTACTTTAAAGTGCACCTATCATACTATTTTTAGGCATATATATTATGGGTCTCAGATATATAAAAATATATCTATGATGTGTTTTGCTCAAAATACAAACAGATCATGCATTTTAGACATCCCTCATATCCCTCTGTTTCAGCCATTAGAGAAACGCGGATTGTGGGTCCTTAGCTTGAAAAAAAAAAAAAGAGGAGGCGGAGCTAATGCCTGATCAGAATTCTACCGGAGATAAAGTTAAATTCTGCTGTGATAAAACGCCATCCTGTTCTAAACCACATCAAGGATTACTTCTGAAACAGTATGGAGCTCAAATGCTTTTTCTCTTGCGGGTTTACCACAAGGTGAGCTCCTTTTTTGATTTCCTGCTTTTTAAACACATGTGCTCTCCAGTACAGGTTAGCTCTGAGTGTTAGCGATGCTTGCTAATGTAAAAAAATACAATATTACGTCCAAAACACGTCAGGCATTGTTTCTGATAGCAACTCTCTGTGGGTCCACCATCCGAAATTACGTAATATCGGCAGCAAATCTGTATCCGCTCGTTGTACCCCCGTTTTTAAAAGATGTGGGTACGGAGGAAAAGAGAAAGGGTTTTATTTTCTGACGCTGCGTGAGTTCCCCGACACACCGGGGACACATATTTATGGATAAAGACATCAAAAAGTGCATTTTGCATGATAGGTCCCCTTTAATGTTACTTTCCAGCACTGTATCACTCATCATTATCAGGATTAGAGGCAATTCATAACCAGATTTTGACACCAGAATCACATACAAGTGAAGCCAGGTGAGCTCCAGAGAGCGGACTAAATGTAACTTTATGGTGCAGAGAGCCATGAGAGCAGATAAAAGGAGATATAAGAGGATCGTGCATGTTCGTCTCTCCACATCTGGCCACCAGCTGCAGAGACTCAAACTCAACCAGGCCATAATCATCATCCACATCCTTTTCCCAAGGTCTGGCCAAGAGGTAGCCCTATTTATGGTACAGAATCAAAGATAATATGGGAGGGTTATATATGGAGATCCTTTTTTAAGCGTCCAAACAATCTGCTCTGCATCATGATGACAAACACCACCTCCCTGGGAAGAGGGTTTTTTACGAGGCAAATATGTTAGAAACAGGAAGCTCAACACTGAAAGCACCTTGTGGGAGAGGGTTTAGGGATTGGAGGGGGAGGGGGTGTGTACAGCTCCTCAATAACAGCCTTATTTTAACACAAATGAAAATAAACTGCAAGAGGTGCACAAAGGAACTCTGTCAGGATACAAGACGGCGTGGATTTAGAGAAAAACCTCCCACTGTCTCTGTTATTCTTCTTCTTCATCTACACAATCTTAATCCAACGGGTCATCGATCTGAGGAATCTATTAGATTGTATCTGGATTAAAAGGGAATCAAATGATGGCCGTTTAATCCTCCTTTGGCCAAACAGGACGTGGAGGGGACCCGGTTTGCTTGAATTGATTAAAAACTACATTCCTAGCCATATTTTCTTTGGCCAGTCGATGAATTGAGTGTTTGTTGCAGCTGAAGCAGCTAAAGCAGTGTTTTGCCAACTTTCAATGTTTGTATGACCACAGATTCCTCTGTAGGGTGGATTTTGAATGAGGGTGAGCTCTCCCTCTCTCTCGCCAATACTATTAGGATTCCTCGAGCATACATCTCCAATATTTCATGAGTAAGCAGTATGCACTGGATGAGAAAAGCATTTTATGTCCCGTTTACTCTGGGAAAATTAACTGCGATTCACAATACATCCCAATGTTCCTCTAAATATGCTGAAGACTTTTAAAATGCACCTACATTGTATTGCTTCACAGATAGGACACATCTTTATGAAATTTAAAAAAGTCAGATCGTATTGACTATTTAGCCAAATGGTTACAGCGTACAGAAAGCACACGTCCACGGTTAAAGGTGAGAAATGGCACAAAGAAGGATGTACAAAAGAATAATAATGTATAAATCAATAGGTCCCCCTGCATAGATTAAAGATAAATACATAAATACAAATTGATATCTATGGCTGCGTTACAAATCGCATACTTTTTATTTTATACTGTGGCTGCCTAATAAAGTATGAACTGTCGCTTCTTTATGCATACATTTGGCCCTTTGTCCTGACATGGCGTCTTGAACTCTGACCCTCTTGATAAACTGCTGCACAAAGGATTGTGGGTGAAAATAGCCAGAAGAGCATGCTGGCTTTCATACTTCAAAATACGACAGGATTCAGGCGGACATCCGGGTATTTTTGGCATTATATGCATTGGGACATAATAAAAGAAATTCTGGCAAACTAAAAGTTATGGTATTGTGAGTAAAGACATGTTCAAATGGAGAAAACAAGGTCAGAGTCTTGGCTTGTTCTGACTTCTAATGCTGATGTTTACATGCAAATAATCACCTTCAGGCTTGAACTGCGGGGGCATGGCTGTGAGGAGACAATGCAGGAGCAGATAATATTCCTTTGATCTGAATATCTGTGTAAACAGCCACGATGATGATGTTGCAGGAGATCTGTGTCAGTCTCCTCTCCCGCTGAGAGCTCTGTTGTATCGCACCGACTCTACGGGGTACTTAATGAATATTTTGCAATGCTAATGCAGGCTGCAGAAGTGCCTTCGGAGTATAACCATGGTAACTACAGTAACTGCATGCATGCATCAGACAGTGGGTGATAAACCTCATCGCTGATAAGGAGGACCCAGGCTAGCCTATCTTCAAAGCCCGGTCGTTTGTGCAGAAAGGGGGGGGCGATAATGGAGAGATAGGCGACTGCAGGAGGCTCTGACCTGTCTGCGCTCCCCTACAGGACTTCAAACCGACTACATTATCGTCCCGTTGCTCTTCCCTCCCTGTAAAACGGCTGAGCTACGACCCAATAAAGAAATATTCCTCAGAAGGACTGACCTTGAGAGTCTTCAAGGTCTTTTACTCCATAAAACCAACATTTTTAACCTCATCATCCTCAAGATGTTTGATGTTTGAACAGATACTGCCACGTACAGATTAAACTGTTAGTTGAATAACAAACAACAGAGAACTATTTTGATAATCAAATCCTAGTTTGAGGAAGTTTTCAAGAAATGACAGTGAAGGAGTGCTAAGTATTCTAACATTTCAGGATCTCAATGGGTGTATTTCATGCATAGAAATCTGCTACCTGAATGGAAAAAGGTCAACAATAATAGGCTTGTGTTGGCGCTTCCTCGTTTGATCCACTTCCTCTGTCACTTTGCGTGTTAGTAAATACTTGCTTTGATCAACTGTCAAACTATAATCAAGTATTTGACTTATCGCTCCAACTCCGCCATGTTTCTTGGTGGACGGCAACGCCTTGTAAATAATTTAATAACCAAAACCAGTTAACAGAACCAGCCGCCAAATTAAACACTTACTCCATGCCACGTTTCCCTCGCTGTAATAAAGTCTGAACGCCGTCCGTGGCTGCAACGAGACGCGGGACACAAAGGCGTTCAGAACATCTGCGAACAATTAGAGGCGAACCGAGCGAGCAGCACTTATACTGCCCATTACACTCGGATAAGTCACTGGCTCGGCTCTTCGTGATGTAATGCGGCGCAGCTTGGATATGCAATCTCAAAGTTGCACTGGGACAGAGACTCTCACAAAAACTTCAAACATGGAGCACACGGGCCGTAAATGTGATCCAGAGTGGAACCACATTTATCTGCAGCCCTGAGCTCATTCCTCTGGATGAAATGTTCCTCATGTTCTCCACCAAATATTGTTCCAAATGTGACACGTTTGTTCTTAAATCCTCCCTAGCCTGCGAGCTCAAGTTTAGATTACTTCTGTTACATGCATCAAGTCCACTGCGCCGATCAAACTGCCAGATTTTTGCCAGATTTATCGATAACATGTCTGTAACCTGTCAGATTATAGTGAAAAATGTTCCTCCCAGGTGCTCAAGGTGAAATGTCTTCTTTCATCAGTCCAAAACCTAAAGATATTCAGTTTAATGTGATATAAAACAGGGACATCTCCATGTTTGACAGGCTGAGAACAGCATTTTTGAATGAAAAATTACTTAAAGATGGATCTCTTATCAAAAATTGTTGGTGCTCATTTTACGAAAGACTAATCCATTTGTCAACTTATCATTGCAGCTATAGACATTCTTCAATTCTACCAAGCATTTCGGTCCTCGTGGTTGTTTATTAAACTCCCCATTAACTTAAAAGATGTGTTTTGCTTATTGTTCCCCCCCCTATTTTTTTGTTTTAAACTGTTCATCACGAGTCCAACAATGTTACAGGAGTACAAAGATCAGTCAGTGGAGTCTTCTTTAAAAACACGTTTGGAAATGAGTTTATAAGATCAAACTTTAATCTGAAAGACCTCAAACATGCTAAAAAGACAGTCAAATCCCCTTGTCTCAAACTGTTCGTCATTATTTTGAATCATCACTGTTTCGAAGGCTCTTTGTGCCGCAAAGTCTTAAAGGGTTTTCTAACATGATATATTTATCTGCAAAAGCCAAAAAACAGCAAACTGCAACATTACATCAAAAGACAATTTGGAAAAAGGAAAGAGGGGCACGTCATTCCTGCAAACACTAAAAGATTCATCGAGCATTTCATGGGAGATTTTCAGGGAAACTTAAATATTTTACAGCCTGAACGCAGGCCATCTCTGTGAAAGTCCAAAAAGGGTTCCAACAATCCTTACATCCTCAGTTCTACTGGGCTAAAGTTTGGTCTTTGTTCAGAAAACGACGAGACAATGAAAACAGCATGAGCGCAAATCTGGCCCTAAACCAACACACACAGGTCATTAAGCGTGGATGTTTTCCCTTTCAAAAGGACTCAGTAATAGCAGAGCAGCATTGTCTGACAGGTGTTAAATCTTGTTGGCCTCACAACTTATTAAAAGTCCATGTCATGACCATTTCTACTGATCATAATTCCATTGTTGAGGTCTACTAAAATAGATTTATATTGTGCAATTTTCCAAACTCACATTGGTTTCTCATACAGCATCTCTGTAAAGTATGTGTATTCACCGGTATTCACTCTCTGTCCTAAACGGCTTGTTGGAGCTCCTGCCCCCCCTCCCTGTGAGCCCAGTGTGCTCTGATTGGTCGGGACGTTGCGAGGCTCGCTGCTTAGTCAGCTGGCTTACTGGTGTGGTTTCCGGGTCGGCGATACAGCGATACAGCGAGACAGCGCGAAACTCATCCTGAGCACACACAAACACTCACAGCCGAAGTAAAAACAATAAGTGTGGCTTGATATTGAGTAAGAAAAAGGTTTATAAACGCTGTGAGAATGGCTCTGCGGAGAGCATTTCTCCGAGATCCCAACTCGTCTATTACCAACCAGGGAGCTCTATGCAAGTCAATGGGACTCCCTGTTAGTTGAAAATGTACGCTAAAGGTCCCCCCACTGCGTTTGATAGTGACGCCAAGGGATCCTGGTGTGTGAGGAGCTCCGCGGATTGGTCCATTTTGGTTCCGGGAACCGCATGACGTCAGAAACAAATGGAAAAAGAGAAATCTCCAACGAGGCGTTCTGGAGCAGCATAGACAGGTATTTTCTGTGTTAGAGTTTTACTCGCTACAGGGTGTACTTTGAGGGTTTTTGACTCTGCAGACCGTTTACATGCAGAAAAACCTTCATAACACACAAGGGGACGGGTAATAACCAGAAAAGCATGACATGGCACCTTTAAGATTACGGGCATTACATGTTTTATGGCCAATAAAAACCCTCCACAAACAAGAAACAATTCACTCCCCGTGACTAGGATGCCATTCAGAAAATGTGGAGGGTTTCACATTTATTGAAAAGCAGCATTGTTAAAGTTTGATCCAATAACACGTTATTTACTGCCAATAACGCTGCAAAAATGTTCTCTCCTGGCCAACATGGGCACCAATCCAGTGTGTTACTTTGGAGGAGAACCCCTATAAATCCAAAATAATTAGTCAATTATTTTTCAAACAAAAATGCCAAACATTCTTTGTTTTGAGGATTGGCTGTTTTTCTCTGGTTTACATGATCATTAAGTTTCTTCAGACAAAACAAGCAACTTGAAGAAGTTCAAGGCTTACAGAAACTGTGATGACCTTTTTACAGTTTTCTAACATTTTGTCGTTCAAATGATTCAACGACTGATCAATAATGACAATAGTGATTACTCTGTATTTGTTTGGAGTTACTAACAATAAACTCCAACTGTTTTAAAGAACATTTTTATTTGTGCATGAAAAAACCCTGAGCGGAATCGCAAAGTAACAATGATATACAAACAAAGTTATTCAAATAAACAGGACGTACTTAAAGCATGTGACCTGAACTTCCTTAAAAATGGCAGCCTACGTAAACGTCAGCCAACCAATGAACAGTCTGTAACATTTCCTTAAATTAATACACAAAAAAAACGAGTATCAAACATTTATATTAATTTTTATAATGTGCAATGTGACCAGCCGGCGCTGTTTTACAGAACAAAGATGAGTGGAAACATTTTTCACATTTTCTTGTGCCTTATTTGCTGAAAATGTGGTTCAAACTTTACCCCTACATTTTTAGGTTTGTCAGTCTTGTTGCTTTCTTCACTTTTCCCCCTCTCACTTTGTAGTGTTTGTTTGCACCTGGATACTATTTAAACTAAAAGGTGCTGATCACTAGATTTCTGAGGCTGTTATTGGTCCAAAGTTATTTTAGGGTCACTTTACCAACAACATTTTAACCAATCCAATACCTCTTTATATGTTTTGTTTGAAATTGTGACACAGTGAAATATCTTACTGTGTGAAATAATGTCTGACAACATACGCTGCTTTATATGGACAAGTCGTATCATGAAGATAACCTGCAGACATGTTGTATGATAAGAATACTATTGTGTTTTGCTTTCATTTTTTACAAAAAGGTTGAATTACACAAGATATCTATATTCTGCCACATTGCAAAGAACTTTCCTTTCACTAAATGTTTCTAACTTAACTTATCAGGTGTATTTTCAGTTTATGTGTGAGGAAAGTAAATTATGAGATCAGCTTTGAAAGTAGTTAACATGCCAATAAATCAAACTCACACAAACACATCTTAAACTTTCCCCCTTTGGAAACAACCTTCTCTATCAAACTCTGCACAAACATCATTCTGCACAGAAATGCATATCTAAGCACATTTTCAGTGAAATCAGCTAATAGAAATTAACATCCCTGAAGACTAGTGAGGAGGTAAACTATGATGAATGTGCTTTATCCTCGTTAAAATTAACTTCCTTTAGTAAAGTTTAGTATGAACCAGAGGTTTCTCCTCCTCTACACCCTGCTGCAGACACATTCCCCTTAATTCATTCATTCTTTGGGCTGATTTAAGTCTGTTTCCCTGTCTCCAGTCACACAGCCAGGATGGTTGACACAAGGGTTTTTATTTCCACCATAAAATGCTTTTGCATCCTTGTGAGAAAGATACAAAATGTACCGTTAGGAGTCAGATGTCAGTCGCGTTTTCCATGTTCCCCTTTCTGGTTTCTACACCTTAAAACGAGACGAGAACTGCGACATGGATGTATTTAAGCTAGCATGTTCATGCAGTTAAACAAAAACGCAGAAATATATCATTTTTGTGGATTGGGACAGGCCCTTCCATAAAAAAAACCTGCACCGAAAAGCGTCCCCTTCGACCGGGTAATGCTGTTACGCCCTTGCGTCTCTCCCAAAAACGCTGTAAAACACCGGGGCGTTTCACGGTTTCACGTTAAATAAAACAAACCCACACATTTAGCTTCATTTCCGCTCAGCCCTTCACTTCACCGGTGCTGTTAAATCAATGAAAAGCCAAAAGCCTCTGTCGGTATTCCGGCAAACCTCTCGACCAGGCGAACATGAAACGACATTTTTCTTGTTTGAAAAACTCACCTCATTTGGATGGAAACTGCCAAAGACGACGCTGTTCCTCCATGGTTAGCTAAATACTGAAATATACTAGTTTTTTATTTAAAATATATCTATCTTGTGCTAATTTTGGCAGCGTCCTCCCCCTGCAGCCGCTTTCTTCTTCTGCCTCGGCTTCAGTGTTTTGGGTTGAGGAAAAGTGATGTCATTGCATGAAATTGCATTACCCGCCCCATTTTTTTCAGAGGCTGTCCCCATGCTGCCAAACATAACTTTAACATATACTTTAAAAAAGCTGCTGGGTTTTTAGTGCCTTAAAATATTCTGTGCATGCTTTAAATACTATCTGGAGATCATAAGGTTCAACAAATGCACCATAAACGTTTTGTGAAAATAATAACCATTTATTTCAACAGACTGATGGGTACAATTTAAAGGCAATTCAAGTTATTTTTGTTTTTTTATATTTACATTGTTTAAGACGGTTTTATTATGCATTAGTTTTTTTTTTTGTTTCATTCTTGTATGGGTATTATTTCCAAAGTTTGGGTTTTTATAACTTCAACTAATGATACCATAATATTGTTTTAAGATGTAGGAACTTCCTTTTTTTTAACAAACAAACTGATTTCGTCCAATTGTATGACTTTATAACCCAGAAAAATCTAACTAAATGCAACCAAACAGAAGAAAAATCAATGAATTTCTAATAAAAATCTATTGAAAACAGGCTGTAATTGTTCTCTAACCTCATCATCAGTCTTTGTGGAAGTGAAATTGTTCTTTAAAGAGACGCTGCATCAGATGGAGCTTCGGCTGCAGTAGAGTTGAAGTGAATAATCTGCAGTGTCTTCCTCTTCTTCCCCTCCAACCTCTGACACCACCTAGGTGGAAGAACAGGAAGTTAGGACTGTGGTTTTGACTGTAATTTTCAACAAAAGAATGCTTTGATTATTTGTGTTCATGTCATAGTTTAAGTTCCTACATGTGTGTCAACATACAGTGCAAATATGTGGAGACATACAAATAATTATGGCTTTCCCCATTGACGTGCTTCTGTGGGTTGTTTTGCAAAGTGTTGTTTCAAGTCTTGTTTGTTCAGGCAAAATGCACTTTTTGATGTTGTTTATACATAAATATGTGTACCCGGTGCATGGACGCGGGAAGGGGGGGTGCTGAGGGGGCTGCAGCACCCCCATCTGCGGCGCACCTACAGTGTAAGCGCGTCACAGTTTCTCCGCTGCGAGGCTCCACTAGCATGATAGGTGCACTTTAAAGCAGAAGATGGTTGAGAGAAACAGTGATATCTTTTGTGAAATTAGTTTTCATCTGGAGTTGATTCCACTAGTGGCCAATATGAAGTTATTCAAGACTAAAGGAGCATTTCCAGCCTCATGTTCCTATGAGCATTTTCAGATTGCACATACAAACACCTGGAAAATGTGCACTGTGTTGTTAAACTGCAGATTAAAAGCCTTAGACATTTAAAATTGGAGAACATTTGCTAATATTCAGTAGGCTGTGCTAAAAATATATAACCATTTTAACCTATATTGAAAAAAGGAACTGTAATGTAGTCTTTGCCAACTTTATATGATAGAGCTCCCTTTTTAATTTATAACCTTGTCTAATTTTCTTAACATTAGTTTATTTATTAACGAGTCAAACACATGTTTAAGTACAAGTATTTGGAAAATCAAATGAAACAAAAGAGCCTCAGTCTGACTTTAACAGCAACTACCTTAAACCTCTAAGCATTATTATATTATATTTCCCTCTTTCACCAGGTAATGAACAGAAGATATATGAAATAATATGCTGTAAAACAAGAGCCAAGTGTGATATTAAAGTGCACCCATCATGCTATTTTTAGGCAATAGCATAGGTCTCAGATATATAAAGAAATATAAAAACATGTCTATGAAGTGTTTTGCTCAAAATACTAGTGATGGCAGTTTGACACTGAAGCTTCGAACGGAGCTTCAACCCTGGACTTCCTTTTCCATAGAAGCAGTGATTCGAAGCTTGCTTCAAATCACGTGACATGTGACGTCCGAACCAGCAACTGCTTCATTTCCTGAATGAATCACCTGACTGGTTCGCCGTCCAATCAGGTGATTCAATGCACTGCCTCGTCTCTATTCTGACAGGTGACAGGTTGAAACAGTTTCGAATTTGAGCGCTTCAACACTTTATAACCGCTCTAAACAATGCGCAATGTGTGGGTTGTTGTCGTAGTTTGCGTTGTTGCTGTTGAGTTGTTGTTGGTATTGCATTTGAATTGGATCATTATAGAGCAAGCCAGGAAGAAAGATAGGTCGTTCTGGCTCGGGAAACATTTCAAAATGTGGAGAAGTTGTGAACAAAAAGACAATTATGAGTAATATAAAAACAGATTAATTGTTCAAGGAATAGATAGCCCAGTGGATAGAGCCGGCGGCCTGAATGCTGCGATGTCCTCCGCGCAGCTGGTTCAAAACCCGGAATAGATGAACTTTAAATCATTGCTTTTCAACTTTAATACTTTAATAACTGATAAAAGGCCGTCTCCGCCCAAAAAAATGTCCAGCACTCTCTAGTCTCTTCTCAATAACCCAATACACACAATTATCAATCTTTAATTGCAAATAGAACATGATAGTCAGTCTTAGTGTGTGAGTGCATCGAATATTTTTCAAGGCAAAGATACGTTAAACCCACTGCAGCCTTGCACTTCGCCATGAGAGGTCGCTGTAACTGAAGCTTCGAGAAATGAACCTATTTCCGACACAATTGTCCAAGTGGTTCGATGCTTCATTCAAAGCTTCATTTTGCCATCACTACAAAATACCAAACAGATCACCCATTCTAGCCATGCCTCATATCCCTCTATTTCACTTCCTGTTTCAAAAGTGCTGATTCTGGGTATAAAGCTTTACAAATAAAAAAGGAGGGGGCTGAGCTCATGCGGGACCCGGCAGCTACTGTCTAAGCTAAATACTGCGGTGATGAAACGCCATATCATGGATTATCAAGGATTATTTCTGAAACAGTATGGAGCTCAAAGGCTTTCTCTCTTGCCGGTTATACCACAAGGTGAGTTCCTTTTTATTTCCTGCTTCTTCACACACATGCTCTCCAGTACAGGTTAGCTCTGAGTGTTAGCGATGCTAATGTAAACATGCACCGACCATATTACGTCCAAAACAGTCGGGCATTGTTTCTGATAGCAACGTTTCTGATAGGGCCGTGGGTCCACATTTCCGATATTACGTCATATCGGACGCAGATCTGGATCAGCTCCGTTGTACCCCCGTTTTTAGAGATTTGGGTACGGAGGAAAAGAGAGGGTTTTATTTTCTGACGCTGCGTGAGTTCCCTGACACACCGGGGACACATCTTTATGTATAAAAGACATCAAAAAGTGCATTTTGCATGATAGGTCCCCTTTAACATTAGAAGAGCGTTTGCTTGCAGCAACTATTCCTCTCTTCATACTGGCCCATGAAGAGTCCTTCCTTCCTTCTCCTAATGCATGATATGGATATAAAATGTCACAGTACTGATTCTGTGAAAAAATATATTACAAAAATGTTTTGATAATGTGCGCGTTTATGCATCTTTAAAGTTCATCTTCAGTTTCCTTGATGGGCTCTAATGGAGTGACATTAACGCAAAGATGGATTTGTGTTCCTAATATAATTAGTTTGTAAGAAATCAACTTAGTTGATGCAGATTTCTAAAGCGTTGTTCACTCAGATAAATCAAAGATTGTGTTCTCCATCACCAACAATACAAGCAGTTAGGAAATAATCTCTAACGAGTATGATCAGGAGGAAATATTGTAATAAATTAAACAAAAGAAATGTAAGCCTCTTATAATTTGCTTCCCCACCCCTCCAATTATATCGCAGCACCATGATTCACAAACTGACACGCCTTAAAATTGATCTTGTATTGACAGATTGTGGCCAACATTTTATTAGACCCACACAATTCATACAGATTGTTGTTATCTCAGTGTATGGGTGCCATCTTTAAAAGAGAGTTTTGTGATATTCAAGATGCCCCTGATCGAGAGTTAACCTGCTCATGCATGATGGCAGCCATGTCTCTTTCTGAGAACTCGTGTCCCGAGGCGTCCAGGTCCGCCTGGTCCAGGTCTCCTCCCATCAGGATGTCCATGGGGGCCTCAGCGATGGCTCTGATGGTGTGGTCCTCCAGGGCCAGGGCTGTGTCAAACTGTAGGGGGGAGGGCGGACCCTGCATCCCGTCCCCTTCCACATCCAGGTCCTGTGTAACAGGAGGAAATCTAAATCTCAACGCAAAACTTGTGGGGGCCATTTTAAATGGTATGTTTGTTTCCTTTTACACCTCATACCACCAGGCAGTGTTATTTTTGTAAATGTAGATTTGGTTAGGAAATCAGCTTCAGGTGCAACTGCTGTCAGGAAGCCACATTTAGAGTTTATGCTTTACATAGAACATTGCACAATACTAACAGCCGATGGTGAGCTGTGTAGTCAATCTGAACTTTTGATCATCAGCTTTTTTGGATTCACAAGATCACATCTGAATCTCTCAGTAGCACTTCCCCAAGGGCTTGTTTAGAGTTACAAATACTCACTACACCGTCTTCTTAAGACGCCCGCCATAACATTATGTGGGTGCTTTCACGTCTGTAGTTTGGTGCATTTTCCAGAGGAAGCAGAAAATAAAAAGGGATTACAATGTTTGCCTTTTATAGTTCTGGTGCTCGCACACAGACCCAAGAGACCGGTTTCACTACTGATAACGGGCATACATCTCAATCTTGTAATTCACAATCATTGGAAAGAAACAACGATATTAATCTAATTTCAAATGTCAATATTACATATCGACCATCACAAGGCGATCTGAGATCCTCTTTTTCCAATAGTGGCCTGGGGCTGGTTTTTTTCTTCCAAATGCAAATAAGGAACAACAATCAGCTTTAAACCCATGATAAGGGCAGAGACCCACCCTGGAATTAATCTTACTTCCTCAAAGTAATGTTAGATCATTTGAACTGCACCTAAAGAAGCTACAGTGGTTGTGAAAGCACCCCAAAACTGCAGGAATCATTTCCATTGATAAGTTTGGAACATGATGTTTTTAATAAAATGAATATGTGCTATAGGACAGTGGTAGGAGATCATCACTTCTACGTACATCACTGAACTCTAGGGGCATGCTCTCTGTGGGCTGAAGCTCTGCTGCACTCAGGTACATGTCTCTGCTTGCGGTGGTGATGGGCTCCTGTGGGGGGGGCTCCTGCTCGGGCTGGAACATGGGGGGCGGCAGGGTGAGGTGCAGCGGGCAGCGGGGGTCCTCAGACTGTCCCATGTGCACTGTGCGTTCACACGGGACATCTTTCAGCCCCGGACACATCTGGAAGAGCACCTGGTTGCTGTCCTGGAAGATGTCTGAGCAGCGGGGGTTAGGGACAAATCATGACAAACTGAAAAATAGTGACAACAAGAGTCAAACGGATCAAGAAAATGACCCCAACTTAAAAATAAAACCAGAAGAGTGACTTTTCCTATACAAGAATAACCCTGTAATCATTTCTCAACATACGAGGCGGGTTATGGTAAATTACAAAAGGCTGAACTGTACTAATGATATGCCCGAGTAGCTGACACCACAAGTTAGTGATTATGTCTGAGCTTTGCAGGGTTTGTACAGCTCACAGTGCAGCTCTGGTGGCAGCAGACAGTTTAATGAAAGTACTTGCAATAATATTTTTTCTGGTCGTCAGCAGATAAGGAAAAGCATACGATTTAAATCATGTTAAAAAAAATATATATAAAAAGCATTAAACTGCTCTTAATGATTTGGGGTTAAGATTAAGGGATTTTGTTCCTTCCAACTGAAATGATTAGCCCCTTTGTTTCTCTGGGAGAAATCAACAGACCACAGGAAGGAGTTCATGTTGGCGCCCTTTGAAACCTGCAGCTACTGCAAGCAGCACGTCTTGATCGGGGCCGAGGTGAAGAACACTCAGGAACTTTTATATATATAAAGAGACAACTCTAGTGCTGAAAACATCTTTGAGGATACGTGAGACGCAGTGCCGGGTCATGGGCAGGCAGGGGTTGGTACATCGGGATCCCTCCACAAAGGAGATGCACTTCTCATGCACTGTTCTCGAATGTGTCTACAGAGGAAAGAAGTGTTAGATAACATCCAAACAGAACCATACTAGCTATAATTATCCTTTTTAACATTCCTGGATGCCACAAAATGGAGATAAAAATCCATTCTGCTGCACACAAATATGTTGAGCAAAATCTCAAACAAACAGCCCTGAGAGCCAACATTGACATTTTAAAGACGAGGCATGTTCTTTGTAGGAAAAAATAACTTCACACCAAGTCAAAACTAAACATTAGAAACAACGTCTTACACTCAACATCCTGCATGTGTTGGCTCTGTGCCGCAGTGCACTGGATTTTAGGACATGAAACAGGAACCAAATTACCCACAAAAAGAAACAGAACATCCATTCCACTGGCATCTAGACATGCAGACTTCAGAAACGTATGGCTCACTGCAGTTCAGTGGAAAATAAAAGCATTTTCTGTAGCATTCACTAAAGTCCTTCCCCATGTTGTGAGAAGGGTAAAAAATACATGTACAGTGACTACATTTCCTGACCGATCAGAAATAACGATGTCGTAGTTTTTTATTGAATAAATCGGCGAGTAATATTGCATTTTTTCTACTATTGTGAAAGCCTGGCACCGTAATGTACAAGGTGTTTGACATCCTAGATTTTGCACCGCCAGTGAAACAGACCTTTCGTAAAGTTAATCTGTGGAGCCTAAACTCAGGGTAAAGCACTTTAAACGTTGTTACTGTGTGGCCTGTGTGTTCAAAAAGAGTTGCAGGCGTTATTTTACGGTTGAGTCTGAACGGCTCTGGAAAGACAAACTGCTCTTGGGTTTAAAACCTCAAAAACATTTCCCCTCAACGTGCACAGTGCGATGGCCACATATGTTGCAGACATGGGAATCTTGAAACAAATCTCATGGCTGGATATCACCAGAGTTTGGGAGGTATGTTTGTGGTTTGGTAAACCGACCCTTTAACATTGGGTTTAGGTGTTAAACACACCTGAAGAGCTCCTTCTGTCACCGCCTGCCTCCTCTCCCTGAGGCGCCGGTGCAGCAGGGCTTCCACGCCGTACCGACGACGGTAACGGCGCAGAGCTTTGAGCTTCTTCAGGTTCTCCCTCTCCTTCATGGACAGACCTTCAGGCCCCGTCAGCAGACTGCTCCCTGAGAGCAACACAAGCAAGTTCAGATAACGCTCAGTAAATAAACATAAAAAGGTGTGGGAGGAGTTCCAACAAAAAACTGGTACGTAATCAACACATAGTCAGATAGTAGTTGCCATTACCTAGAGTTTCATGCTCCACCTTGCGGTTGTGCAGGTATCTGCGCTTTTTCTCCTTAAGCAGGTGCTGCAGACGTTTGAACTGGTCGATGTAGAGGGACTGGAGCCGGATGAGCTTTTCTCGAGTAATAAGTGCCACTTCCTCAGCTGTGTATACCCCTGCATGTCTGCGATTTCAAAAAACAAAAAAATGTATTAGTCACCATAAAGTTCAGAAAGGAAAAGAGCTCCGTTACAGCTGTACTCATGTCTTCAAACTAGCTCCAACCAATGTGACTGGACAAGCACTGATATTACATGTTAGACGCTTTTATCCAAAGCGACTTACATACTCAATACTGTGGGCAATCCCCACAGGAGCAATTTGGGGTGAAGTGTCTTGCCCAGGGACACAACGACATGCTGACTGCAGTGGGGTTTGAACCTGTGACCCCCTGATCCGAACACCAACACACAACCCACTGCGCCACACCTCCCCTGATATTAAGAATTAAAGCCCAATGAGGCATTTTAAAATACACACTATCAAGTACAGTATTTGCTTCGATGCCTTTAAGCACAATGAGTGGGTAATGGACCACACAGATTCACATGACATTTTAAATCCAATTTTAAACAAAGAGAAAATGTGAGTTTGGTTGAAAAACTTGAGAATTGGCCAGATCTTTGGCTTACTTCAGAGGATCGTCGTGATCACTGTCAACGCTGTCTGCTTCACTGTCAGGGTCTCCTCTCCATGTTTGGTCTAGTACCAAAGGACCCTGCTCCTCCTCACTCAGACTGTCCTCATCTGTCGAGAGAGAGGTTAAAATCAGTCAAACATCTCATCATGCAGGAGAAATGAGCACACCATACCATTAGAGCTGCATTGAATTCAATGTTCTCGTATTAAAAATATTGACCATTAATCAATTTACATTTTCTCCAAAACTGGTACAAGTTAAAAAAGGACATTCTTGTTTTCATAACCTTGTTCCTTGGTGGGCTATTTTGGACCCGTAGATGTTACAAACTACAAGCTTTATCTTTTACTCACACTAAAGAACTTCCAAAACCAACAACATTATGCGTGTGGCTTTAATGCCTAACGCAGAAGCAACTGTGTGCATGATTAACAGATTAGATACGGGCCAGTTTTCCTGTGCGTGCAACATAAAACCATCATTCATGTGGTGATTTAAAAGAGGTAGTGTGGAGAAGAAATGTGCAACATGTGCAGGATTTACAATTTTAAAAAGAACAAGATCGCATGATGTGATGCGCATGTATAAATATGACTGTTTCAAACTAAACAATTGAAATATGACTAATGAACAGTCAGTGCAGTCTGAGCAGTGAGGGTTAGGGACAAATCATGAAACAGAAAAATAGTGACAAGAGTCAAACAGATCAAGAAACTGCCCCCCAACTTAAAACAAGAGTGTGAGTTTTTCCTATACAAGAATAATCCCGTTATCATTTCTCAACATACGAGGCGGGTATGGTAAATTACAAAAGGCTGAACTGGACTAATGATATGTTAGTGTTTGTGATTATGTCTGAGCTTTGCAGGGTTTGTACAGCTCACAGTGCAGCTCTGGTGGCAGCAGACAGTTTAATGAAAGTACTTGCAATAATATTTTTTCTGGTCGTAGGCAGATAAAGAAAAGCATACGATTTAAATCATGTCAAATATAAAAAGCATTAAACTGCCCTTAATGATTTGGGGATAAGATTAAGGGATTTTGTTCCTTCCAACTGAAATGATTAACCCCTTTGTTTCTCTGGGAGAAATCAACAGACCACAGGAAGGAGTTCATGTTGGCGCCCTTTGAAACCTGCAGCTACTGCAAGCAGCACGTCTTGATCGGGGCCGAGATGAATTATAATATTTACATATGAAAAATACTATATACTGTATTTAAAGTGGAGTGCTGTGGTGATTTAAAAGAGGTAGTGTGGAGACATGTGCAGGATTTACAATTTCAAAAACAACTGGATGTAATGTGCATGTATAAATATGACTGTTTCAAACCAACCAAAACAATTGGAATATGACACTAATGAACAGTCAGTGCTCTTTACAAAGTGCTGATACAAGTCATTGCAGATGGGATAAACCTCTGTCCAGATCATTTACCTAGAATCCGGCTAGCTTCAGAGCGGCCTCCGTCAGCACTGTGAGTCTCTGCACGGTTGTATCCACTGAGCTGAGACAACAGAGACTCTGGGGAAGGACCAGAAGACGCCTTTCTCATCTGAGCTCGGAGGGCCATGGCGTTCCTGCGAGCATGCTCTGCGCAGAACGTCACTCTAAAGAACACAGAAAAAATACAGTCAATGGAGAAGAGAGATTTGACCAAGCAGCTTGGATTTGTTAATGTGTGTTCGTGTCTTCCATAGTAAGAATTGCAGTTGATAATAAAGCTGAGGTTCTACTTTTTCTGACTTGTTAAAAGCAGAAGAATATTAGATTGTCCACACACCCGTCTTTCCTCTCGACTTTTGGTGCAGCGTTGGGGCAGCGCTTGCCGTTCTTTGCAGAGACATAGCTGCACTGCTTGTACGGAGAGTTCTTATCCTCCAGGATGTGTTTGACGCAGAAGTCCAGGCCCTCCAGGCGAGGCTGAGAGCATGGTCGCTGTGTGAAGGAGCAGGCCTGGGGCTCCTGGGGACGAGGAGTCTGGGTCACCCGGTTCCGACTCGAAGGTAACACGTGGATTCGTATCCTATTCATTGCAAAGTCTGGGGGAATAAAAGGAAAATAAAGTTAAAACAACAAGGCATTTAGTTTAGTTTTAGTGGGTAACACTATCTTTTCTTGGACTTCTCTATTGTGAAGATTTCCTGTTCAGGGAGTTGTAATATCAGTAGGACAAACCCATACTTTAAATAACCAGATATTTTCTGACATTTAATAGAAGACAAATATTAATAGAGATACGAAAAAGGAGACTAGAACTGGCAAACTACTAGATATTAGTTAAGTGGCCAACACATTTAATTAAACAAGTATTTATTTATTTTTTAGAATCAAAAATCTTTTGACAGCTGCTGCCTTTCCCACAATGAAAAAACTGAAATGTGAGAATGTCTCATTGTCGGCGTATGTGCCTAGTGTTGAAAGGTGCTATATAAATAAACATGCCTTTTATAAAATGGAGGCTTGGGGTACACTATTGTCACTAATTGCCAATGAAACTGACCGGAATAAATGTGTGTGTACAAAAAAAAAAAGTGTCTTTCATGCCCACATTTGAGCCCTTAAGTCACAAATTGGGGGAAGAGGTAACAGATGTTGAAAGTAAACCAATTAAGAAACGCAGATGGATAACATAACTACATAAACACAATATCAAAAGCAGTGGTAAGAAAACCTGGTCCAATTAAAATATTATTGTTACGTTAGAGAAGGCGTTGGCAGGTCAGGTGGCTTGTCAGACACGACTATGATTAACATGTGTTAACTTGCTATAGGTTAATATTGTTTATTTACATACAAAACTTCCATACATCGCAAAAAAGTAAATACGTAAAATAAATTATAAACAATTATTTTTAGCTAATATTACAAATGTAGCATAAGTAAATTTCTCTCTCTTTGAGAATTCTAAGCAGGCGCCACAGCAGCGTTCAGCCCGCCTCTCTTTACTGCGTCACTCTGCCCTCTTTCAGTTATGGCGTCGCCATCTTTGTTAGCAGTTGCTAATATTAGCCAACCGCCGTTTCTCACAATTTGTGGCCAATAAGTGAGTTTTACTGACCGATAGTAACACACGGTCTTTCTCTTCACATCGTAGACAAGGCTCTTTACAAGAAGATGCAACTATCTGCCTTTTTTGCTCAGAATTGCTTACCTTCTTCACGACGGTCCTACACGGTTTAGCTTCCGTGGCACACTACGTCGGTTTTGTCGAAGTCCAACTGCCACAACAGCCTCTGCAGAATCTTCACTGATCCCGCCCACCGAGAGCTCTGATTTGTCGAAGGTCAAGGCATTTCATTGGTCAATCAATCTGCAAACGCAAGTGGCATCAGCTGCAATCATTTTACACCCACAATCCTGCAGAAGTGAAGTTTTATGAAACACGTAACGAAGCGGGAGTTTTCTTAAAATATTTATTGTCTTTTTATTTGAGAATAAAGCAACCACATTATATAAAAAAGAAAAGGGTTCACATATAACGTTTTAACAGAAAACAAAAATTCCAAAACGTTTCATTTCCAGACCTGAGTGTCACTTAAAACACCAAGACGTGAAAAATAACAAAACATTAAACTTATTGGAGCTATGTGACTTTGCATTGTTAGGTTGCATGAGTGTCTTTCATTTGTTTCACATTCAGGTTTTATTGAAATGTGTGTCCTTTAGTATGACTTTCCTCAAAGCATAACGTTGAAACCTAAATTTGAAGATGTGTTGGGATCAAATAAAAATACTTTCAGAGAGGGCAATATATTTAAGGTGTTCTAATCTAATAGTCCAACTGTTATACATGTAACACTTTGTCAATTGCATTGTAGGCAAACCTACTGATAAATATTCAGTGCATTTACTGTTTCCCTTTTACAAGAGTTGAAAAACCAATAAAACCTCTGCTGCCTGAGCAAAGGGCTGTACCATATTAAACTTATATTTCATACAATGAAGGGCATACAAATATTTTACAATTGTATGGCTGATGATTAGTTGTACTGCATTACTGTAGACTGCCTAAAACAAATGAATTGTGGATTACAAACTGTTAAAAAGAGCAGGTAAAGAGCAGTAATACTATACAATCAAAACCACATAAAGATAATATGAATTAAATGTACAGATGAATACCCGAATCTTTGCCAACAAGTGGCCCCTCCCCACTATACTTTTCACATAATTCATTTATTTCATGCTCATGACCCTGTAGTGGAGGTATGTCGATAATCAGTTTGACGCATTTGATTTACACAACTAAAGAACACGTGCAAACTTTAGTTTAATCATGGCTTACACATGGATTATAAACAACAATCTGAAGCTTAATATCCACTTTTTTTGTTTTAAAAGTATGAAATTAAAGACAGCTTCAACATGATTAAACCAGACGTGCATGAATTGACAAGCGTACACTGGAGTTCAGACATTTTCAAAGGAAACTGCACAAATGAAAGACTATAAAAAAAAACAGACAAATGGCGTTTGATTACTTTTTGATATAGTGTATTGTGAATACTTTTATTGTAGATTGTGCTCAATATGGTCACTACAAAGTGAGCACCAGCAGAAAAAAAGTGTTTTCTTAAATCCGACAGTTTCAGGGCTCCGCAGATAACAACTAAAAATGTTGTATTGAATCTGCCTATTTGTTTCTCTGCATTAAACCACAAAAAGACTCGCCCTCCAGAGGAAACTGATGAACAAGTGACATGACAGGATTTTAAAACTCACATTTCTTCTCTAGAGGGACTTCTTTGTTGCAATTCCTTCATTGTGACCACACCATAGATATGTTTGAACTCTTTGAACCCTTTTGATAAAACCATAGATGTACATCCTTGGTATGAACGTTGCCCATTAGTGTAATTATTAGAGAACTGAATATATGAATATTTTACAACCATTTAAAACAATGACTGTAACACTCAAAAAAATCTAAAAAAAACAAGCGTCAGTAATTTACATATTTTTTTGCGTTTTTTCATAATAAATGTAAAAAATATTTCTGTGTTTGTTTTAAACATTTTACAGTCTTTGTACAGGTTTTGCCAATTAATGAATAAAATAAAATACATAAACACCGGGGGGGGGCGGTCACCTTTTTTTGGGGGTTATGGCTGTTTCAAAAAAAGTAAGACAAAAATATTGAAAAGATGGCTTTGGAGACATGCACTCTCAAACTAGCCTGTACAGTCTTGATGAAGAAATATCCCTCCGCCTAAAAAAAGAACAAAGAGGGGAAACCTTCAAAAAAAAGGTAGAAAAGGGAACTGTTTTTTTCTTTTTCTTAAAAAAGCATTCAATGAATAAATAACATACTATAAAAACATTATAAAAAGACAATCGGTAATGAGACAGGTATGTGATGGAAATCTTTTAGTTTCCCCATGATTTCAAGACAATGACAGTGTTGCTAAAAAAATATACCAGGTCCCCTCATCACATTTCGTTTGAGTTAAACAGAAAGCAAAACATTGTATCTACACCTTCCTGTATCTTTTTTTCTCACATTTTGCAAGCTTTAAAAGCATTTCATTATTGCCCCCGTGTGAAGTGAAAAAAAAAAAATGATGTATCACGCACGCCAGTACATTTCACTGCTGTCACACTGAAACCTATTCAAAATGCTGGGCGAGTTGAACAAAAAAAAAACAATACCATACGTAACAAGATGTCAAGGTACAATGTACATAAGAAGCCTCCTGATCAGGAAGTTATTTGGGCAGCGGAGGCAGTTGGGGAGGCGGTTCTGAAGGGAGGGGTGGTGGCCTGCCGTTTCCTCGGGTGCCCCCGCTGAACCGGTACTCCCCAAACTGGGTTCTGTAGTCAAACATGGACGGCTGGGCTGGCTGGACCCCCTGTGCGCTCAGAAGAGAGTTTAGCATTTCAAAAGTGTCTTGGTACTCGTTCGACTGGGGCCCACCCACCGCACCGTGCCCGTTCGTGTCCGTTTTGTCGCCTTTCGAGAAGCTCCCTTGGTGGTGGGAGAGGCCCAGGGCGGGGAGAATGTCAGGGTTGTGCCCCAGAGTTTGCCCGGAGGAGGAAGACAGGGACGGTATCTGGTAAGCGTTCCTGGTGGACTTGCTGACTTTGGAGGCAGCGTTAGGGCCTGCTGTGGGCTCCTGGGAATGCGTCCTCTTACGAGACGCCGAAGAAGACGAGGAGCTTGTTCTAGAGGAGTCGCTTGGGACCTTTTTGCTACCTCCGACAGCCCCGCTAGAGTTAGATGAGTGTTTGTGTGAGGAGGAGAGAGAGGCACTGGTGGAGGAGGAATGGTGGTGGTGGTGATGATGGTGGTGGTTCGAGCGGTCCCTGTGTTTGTCTCTGCTCTTGCCCTCCTCTCCTGAACTCCCCCTCTGCTTCTCAGGCACTCGTATTCTGACCTTGATGTCCTGTTCCTGACCCTTGGCGCTGCCTCCTCCCCCGGCTAAGGGGAAGCGCATTTTCAGAGACGACCTCTCGTGCCTCTCCTTCTCCAGGGGGATTTTCAGGATAATGGGCGAAGGGTTGTCAGAGGAAGAGGAGCTGGACTGCTGGTGATGATGCTGCTGCTGCTGCTGCTTATCCTTCCTCTGCTGCTGTCCGATGAGAGCCTGAGCAGCGTTGGCATAGTCCCTCTTCACGCTGGCCTCCATGTTCTCCAGCTTCCTCTTTTGGGCGGCAAGGACGTCTGCATTCTTGGCCCGGTATTCACTCAGCGACACCTTAGCTGGAACATGCACCTCGTTGTTGAGCTCGGATGCAGGCTGACCTTTTCCACTCCACGTGGCGGCGCTGCCAGCATCCCCCCTGTCCTTGTCACCGGCAGACGAGGAAGACGAGGCGTCAGGGGGAGCAGAGAGACTCATCAAGCCTGCCACGGTGCTCTCTGATGAGGCCATGGAGATCATGCTCATCATGGTGTCCCTCTGGTCACCCTCCTCCTGGACTTTGGGCTTGGCTTTTGGTGTTGAGCCTCCAGCCTGGTAGCAAATAAAGAATTACAGAGAGGTCAGCCAACAGTAAATGTCTGTACAATGCAAGATGTCTTGGCTTTACTCCTTTGGTTGCAAATGAGAAATAAATCTGTACCTTCCAGTTGCGAATCCTTTTCAACCTGCTGGGTGTTTTCTCAAGAATCTGCAGGAACTCGTGTGTGAGCTCTGAAAGAAGATATAAAAACAAGATCAGCTGGAGAAATGTAAAAGTTCAGACTGACCTGTAACTGCTTTCCAGGCACATTCAAAATAAACTGAATTTCGAGGTCATACATACCATCCAGCAGCTCAAGGGTAACTGTGGGGTCGACATACTCCCACCAGTGTTTGCCGTCTGTAGACACGGGGATCTCCCAGTTGGACCATTTGCAGGCGAGGTGGATGCACACGCAGGCCACGACAGGCGGACTGTACTGCAGGCAGAACGTGGTCAAGTGGAGACTACGTGGCAGGATACATCCCAGAAGGCAATAAAAAACAGAAACAGGAGAAGAGAGAGAACAGACATGTCGAGTTAGAGGATTATACACAAGTAATGCGGTGGTATAAATGATGATAAAAGATGTAAGCAGTGAACTGTGAATATACCTGTTTGTGGCCATAAAGTAGGATGTTTGAGCCAGATCCTTACTCGCTGGAACAACAATAGAACAAAAAAAACACACTTAAAACCTGCGATAGTGATTCAGCGTGCAAACACACAACGATAATGAAATATACAAATCAAATTCTCTAAATTGAAGAGTTAATGCTCACCTCTAACAAGCTGAGTGCACTTGACAACATGAGTATGTGGATGATCAATGGTGATTTCAAAAGCTGTAATAAAAAAAAAAAGGACAAAAAGAGACTCGATAAATGAAATGCAAAAGTCAAACTAACATTTGCACCACACAGATTTCTCCCTGAAAACCAGAAAATGAATACTGTTATTCAAAACTATGTGTTGTGGAGAATAACGTGGAATATCACTTTGCATGGGCTCTTCCAATAACATCCTAGACGATGTGAAAACAACAGATGAGTGTGAAAAACATTAAAGGCATGCCGGTACAATTATTCAAACTCTCGCTTTGTCTGATGACCCTGAATCTTGTTTAAAAAGTAAAAACACAATTTGGTGTTTTATTAAAAGCACTTTTATCTTCTTCAACTGCCTACAATAATGGGAAAATGTGACCGGAGTGATTCTGTTTATGATGCATCAACATAGTCCTTAAAAAAAAATGGTTTAAAAATATGTAGATAAAAGAAAAAAGGGGAGAGTGGAAATGTTAAAAGTTATGGACATATTAGAAACAAAAGCGTCATCACTGCAATGCAACAGTGAGAAAGTGCTGTTAATATGAAGCCTGAATGTCTCTTTCCTGTGCTGCTAACCGTATATGGGCTTTCTGTGGACAAAGTAAAACAGGTTAGCAGTATTTTTTTTTTTTTTAAATCACATGTGTTGCTGGAGGGAAATTTAAAGGGCCCAGTTTCTTCCATCCCAACTTACCCAAGGTCTGGAGTATTATGCTCTCAAGAATGACCAGGTCTTGGGCTTGTTGCAAGTAGGCCTGAAGTTGAGAGGACAGGCACGTTACTCACTAGGAGGCCTTCATCCAAACACATTTAAACCACCTTTCATATAGAGCTGAAGAAGCCTCACAGATAAGTGGTGAGACAATTAGAAGCTACACACTGAGCAGTACAGATGACCCATGTGTCAAGAAGGAACAAAACATGAGGAAGCTTAAACCAAAACACCCTCACACAAAGTATTTGTACACAGTTTAAATGCAATTTTAAAAAAAGAAGAAAAAGCTGAACTTCAGTTGTTAAGTAATTGCCAGAAAAAAGTCCCATAAAAGAGCACCTGCATCAAAGCTGCTATTACAACAACAACATTTTCTAGGAGAACAAAGATGATTCTCTCTTGGATTAAACTGAAAGTGGTAGCGCAAGGAAGCGTTACAGCCAAATTATTCCTTCTGAACAAACACAAAAATCGCTAAAACACATAAAACAATATCTTCACAAATTCTACTGATAAAATAATACATTTCCCCTTAAAGGTCCCATGTCATGCTTTTCTGGTTATTACCCGTCCCCTTGTGTGTTATGTAGCTTTTTATGCATGTAAACGGTCTGCAGAGTCACAAACCCTCAAAGTACACCCTGTAGCGAGTAAAACTCTAACACAGAAAAGACCTGTCTATGCTGCCCCAGAACGCCTCGTTGGAGATTTCTCTTTTTCTTCCTGGGTACAGTGACGTGCCCATACCCAAATGGACCCATCCGTTACGTTAAGTCCGTGGATTGGTCCAAATTGACCAATCCGCGGACTTCCTCACACACACACACACTCAATCTTTTCTCAGCTGCAGCTCCGCCGATTTCTCCTCCCTGAGACGACGGGACGCGGCGAGGCTGTGAGTCGGTGTGTGAGCACACACACAAACTCCCAGCCAGGCTGCGGGTGTGTGTGTGTGTGTGTTCGGGCTGGGTTTCGCTGTGTCTCGCAGATGGCCACTGGGCTCATAGGGAGGGGGGGGGCAGGAGCTCCAACAAGCCATTTAGGACAGAGAGTGAATACACATATATACAGAGATGCTGTATGAGAAACCAATGCGAGTTTGGAAAATTGCACAATATAAATCTATTCTAGTAGACCTCAACAATAGAATTAGGATCAGTAGAAATGGCCATGACATGGGACCTTTAAGATGTAATACTGCGGAGATTAAATCTCTACCACATCAGGTAATCTTAGGAGGAGATAGAGCACAATTGCTGGCGATGTTGACCAAAGCCCAATACTTACATCACTGCGTACATCTGGTGAAGGATCCTGAGGATTGAGGCATGCATGGGCAACCTTGATAACATGTTCCAACTTTCGGGGCTGCTCCTCAACCTTTGCAGCGAGGAAGAGTGCGGCTGGAGAAATAACCTGGTGAGGGTAAAACAAAAATAAGTTCAACACAGGAACTAACTCGCCACTGTGTCTGAGCTTAAAGAGACAACAAATACTTACATTTCTGTGAAATCTGGTGAAAGACTGGACCATGTAGAATCGATGCATGTACACAATGGCTGTATTAATTGTAAGTTGGGACCTGATAAATAGGAGTTGAGGAATAATGTAGCAAAGAGTTCAAGTACATCACAACACCGACATTAGGTCTAGTTTAGCATGTGTTCTTAAGGGGTCCTTAACGACAACATAAATTACACATTAGGAAAATACATGCATTGTACCAGATTTAGGTACTGGACTATTTCTCAAGCCCCTTGGTAGGTCAAAACAAACACTAGTTCAACTAATGCAGTTACACAATTTCCTGCAATACATACTACATCTCAATAACAGATCAAAACATACATAAGTGTATTAATAAATACACCAAACACTTTGCAGAATTTCTATATGTAAATCGGAAATAGGACCTGGGCCATGGGTCTAAATGTAAAATGACACAAGTGAATGAGCTTTAATACTGCTAATGACTTTTAAAACTCAATAACACACCAGTGGCAGAGCAACAGCTAGCTTCACATGTTAGCCGAGAACGGTTGTTTTTGCAAATGAAGTGGTCGAATCTGAAGTATACACATTAATACACTAAAACATAATGTGTGTTAACCTTGTTTACCCACTTTAGCTACACATGTTCTTTACTAGCATTCACAGTCAGAGGTAAAGCTAAAGCTAACGTCCCGAAGGCCCGCCGACCACACAGGCCTTCGTGGTTTAGCCAACTACGCCGCTCTTAGATAACGCTTGTAAGCTAACCCTAATGTTGTAAAACCACAAACCACCGCTTGAAACTGATGTAAAACCTACAAACAAACTAAAAAACCTTCGAACTAGACACAACAACAAGTAGCAGCCATGCTCTCCACCGAACCGGCTTCACGGGAAGCTAAAGTTCGCTAGCCAACAAGCTAATGATGCTAACCAACAAGCTAATGTGAACGCAAGTCGTCCCTCCGACAAAAGATACACATTGAGCCGCTGTCCCATGTCCTGCAGCAGGTTGGCCGCCTGTTGTCTGTAGGACAGCTCCTTGTCCGGATCAAGTCCAGCTCGCTTAGACGGGTTGTTGTCGATCTGTTCCCGGGTGTAGTACCATTTGTTGTTACAGCTTGCAGGGAGAGAACCAAACGAAGCCGCCATCACTGAGAAGGACGATAGTTTAAAATTTCTGCGCGTCACAGGAACATACGTCACAGCCCGGGTAGTAAAGTCGGTGCAGCTCTGCCAGTGACCAGCAGGGGGCGATAAAACATCACATTGAAACATTAATGAGAACCTGTGAATGGAAACCCTTTGTATGTTATGTGTAGTATGCGAAATTATTTTACTATTCTTTGGCAACAATATATTTTAAAAGTCAGCTCTTCTGCACATGCAAGACAAACTCAAGTTTCTTCCTTTTGGATGGACCAAATAGTCACCCTGAGTGTAAACAATAATTAAGTTAATGTAGATGTGTAATATCTATATTTGCATTGTGAGGACTGAATGTGGAAATGAGTATCAGAAAATAGCAACGGTGGGAGAAGTACTCAGATCTTGTACTTAAGTAAAAGTAGAAGTACCAGAGTGTAGGAATACTCTGATACAAGTAAAAGTTCTGCATTCAAATGTTACTCAAGTAAAAGTAGAAAAAGTATTAGCATCAAAATAAACTTGAAGTACCAAAAGTACTCATTATGCAGATTGGCCAATCTCAGAATAATATATATTAAATGTTCTGATTATAATTATTGATGCATTAAAGTGTTATCAAAGCTGGTAAAGGCGCAGCTAGTTTTTTTATGACTTTGTATACTGCAGGGGATTACATTACATTACATACTCAATACTGTGGGCAATCCCCCACAGGTGAAGTGTCTTCCCCAGGGACACAACGACATGCTGACTGCAGTGGGACTCGAACTTGCTATCCTCTGATTCAAAGATCAGCGCACTAACCCACTGCAGCACACGCGTCCCTAGGGCAGATTGTGATTTTGCTCCAGGTGTAACTAAAGTCTGATTTATGAGTTGATTATATTTCACATAAAAAAAATCCAAATCTTCAAAGTAAGTAAAGGTATTAAATAAATGTAGTGGAGTAAAAGTACACCATTTACCTCTGAATTGTAGTGGAGTAGGAGTACAAAGTAGCATTACATGGAAATACTCAAGTATCTCAAAATTGTACTTAAATACAGTACTAGAGTAAATGTAGTAACTAAACACCACTGGAAAATACTTTCCATACTATTGGAATTCTGTCTCAAACTAATACATTCAATTGCAAAGTATGCTACTCAGATTAATGTGTAGTGACATTAGTGCAGTGTTTCTCAAAGTGGGGGGCGCAGAGGCATGACAGGAGGGGCGCGAGAGACCAGGAGGAAAAATGGTTTTGAAAAAAAAAAAAAAAAAAAATCATAATTTGAAAAATTATTGATTCGAAAATAATATGATACAGTAAAGTACAAGTACGTCTGGGTCTCTGTGTTTCATTCAAGCTCGGCTCTGTGTGTATGTGGCACGAGCCATTTTGTGTGCGTGCGCGAGCGAGAGGGCACCGGTACCGGAGATCGTTGTTAGCTTCTGATGCTAGCGAGCTAGTGGCCGGGTCTCAAACGTTTTGGTCACGATTAATGTAAACAATTATTTCCGAGGCACACGTTTATATGATCATTATAGTTATAAAAAAATAAGAGAATAAATGAAAAACAGGTATGAAATACTATATGATAGTAAAAAAAGAATAAAGTTTAAAAGGGGAGTGATTTGTAAAATATCCATAAAGAAAAAGTACATCTGTTTACAGTTCTGTTTCAAATGGGTGTTGAGAGATGTATCCATAGATCTCTTAATTTTGCTCTCAAAGTGCACCAGATTGATGCTTTTAACTTCAATATTGAAAAAAAATCTTCCCGGGGGAGCATTGTTTTATTATCACTGTTCTAGCAAAGGAATGCTCACGTTCTTATTGATGTATTTTAATAAATGTTAACTTGGCCCATTACGTGACTATTTTGTTTGGGGGGGCCCGACTTTTTTTTTTTCTCCAAAGTGGGGACCTGACAGAAAAAGTTTGAGAACCACTGCATTAGTGTGTCCAGTGAAAACAGTTGTGATACGTTGAGAATGAATCACGTTTTCTTCGGTTGTATCCTAACAGTTAATTAGTTATATAACTATATGAATTGAAATAAAAAGCTAAGTTTGCTACCTCTAAAGCTTTGTTAAAAAAAAGAATCTGGATACATTATTTGTAATTGACATTGCTACTCTCCTGGCTTCTTTTTCAAAAATAATGGTGCATTGTAAACCCTTTTGGCCGGGCATATTATCTATGCATGTATCCAAGTTATTAACTATAAAAACTATGAACTAGTTTAAGCATTACTTAAGCTTTTAATTATGTGTATCTTCTGTCACTTATCAAGTCCAGTCAGTGACTCTCTAGCAAACTGTGGATAGAATACAAATACACAGATACAATAAATAAGTATTTGCACCAAAACAACAACAACCAAGAGTCAAAAGAAGCAGATATCCAAAAGTTGAAAACAATTTATTTTAAATCACAAAATGTTATAAAATGGACAGATAACTGAAGCAGTGTACCAATGGAATCCCAAAGATAAAAACAGAAAAAACAATAGGCTGTCTGATAAATCAAAAGTACAATTAAATACACAGGTACAGATAAATGAGTGAGTTAAAGCACTTAAAACAGACAGAAAAATCATAGTTCTGTATTTACTTGTGGTATGTATAAGCGTATTAAGATACTAGTTTGCTTTAGTTCCTGCTTAATCTAGGATGTGACACAGATTGAGTTTAGTTTCTATTTTGATCTATCCAATCAGTTAGAGCCTCATTGGTGTCTGTCTTTATGCTTTGTCAAGACTCAGTTTTAAGTTATGACCATTTAGGAGGACTTTAATCAAGTGGCCTTCACACTTCCTGTAGATTCTCCCAGTAAATCATTTTTGTTTTGCCTTCACTTCCTCATTTGATTTCGGACATTTCTGGTGGATGAGTGCCCCATTATGATTTAAGATTGAACAGCACATATTTCCTGAGACTTAGAGATCAAATGATTTCCCCTAAACAGCTGGAAGGATTTGACTGTGAAGACACTGCAGGTTTCTGGATAAAGAAGACTGCAAATGAACTTTAATGCAGCTTTGAAAAAAGTGACGCGTGAACATTGATGTTAATAGAAAGAAACTGATGATGCCTTTGCCGTTTATAAACAACTCTCAAATTGAATAGAAAAAGTAAGATAAATGAAAAGGAAGTAGATTGAATTCAGTTGCGGGACTGAAATGGTGCTCCAGTTTGTTTGAACTAAATGTTTTGAGATTATTTTCTTGTTTGTTTTAAAGGATCTAACTCATCCATTTATCTTTGCATCTAAATTATACTTTTGATTGACAGGAATCCTATCGGAGACATTTGTTGTCTTTCGGGATCTCGGTTGTGCAGTAATGAAAATGCTTTACAAAAAAAACACAGGCTCTAAAATGTTTTTCACACAATCCCAAATCTTTCCGCACGCTTCATTTTCTTTGCCTGTAGGAAAAGAGAAAGAACAATGACATTAATACACAATATCTATTTCTTGTTTAACTCGTTGCATTGTAGGAACATATCCTGCCTAACCAGTAACATGCTAATCAAACCTACCTCTACTTCAGGTGAAGCGGGTGAAGCGGCTGTAGCAACTGCAGTGACTGCAGCCACTGCACCTGTTGAAGCTGCTGTGACCCCGAACCGCTCCTTCCTCTTTTTCAGCTTCTCATCCTCTTCAATCTTAAAAAACACAACATATTTAGTATCACTTTCCATGCCAAATGTAAGAGTTGAAACATGATCATATTGAAACTCGTCGTCACCTTTTGTGAAACGGAGGAGACGTTCATGCCAAATCGTTCTGCTCTCTTCTTCAGCTGATCAACGTTCACCTTCATGAGACATCAGAAAGGTTTTAATCAACGTCGTGTCATTGAGCAGAGGAATTAAAGAAATGTGTCGGGTAAATGATGCAACACTTACAGGAGCTTTAGGGGCCGCAACACCGCCTGCTTGGAAGACAAGGAAATACAGTTGTGGGGTTAGAAACAGTATAAGAAAATACCCCAACAGAAGCTTCAAAAGTTAAAATATGAAATGACAAAACTTTCACGAGGCGTCAACTACACATCTTTTTTGTTTTTGTTCCTTGAGAAGATAGAAATTCAGTTGAGGAAAAGAGAAAACAACTAACCTGCAGTGGGAGCTGGAGCGGACTTCTCAGTGGTTTCACCAAACCTAAACAAAAAGGAGCATCATTGTTTTAACATGGCTAAATACATTTACTAGTATAAATCCAGTGGACTAATAACCGCAGTTATGTGGAGGGCATAGACTTTTATTTTGAAGTGTACAGGGTCATTTATAGTATTATGTATCTTTCTAAGCTTCCCGGAGTTATATTAGCTTACTTTTAAAAAGGGTGTAGTGCAGAACATGAAAACATTCCCAAATAAGACATGAAGTTATTTAAAAACAAATAGAGTGCAAGGGGCATTTACTGAGTGCATGCAAGATCGACCCCATGAATGCTTCGTTTCTGTTTTTTGTATGTATTTATTTTTATCACCGTAACGGCTCATATGCGTTTTCTGTTTAAAGTACGTTTTGTTAACCTTGGAGTTTTTAGTAACTGGGTGTTTCTCATTGTCGAGTAAAACTGCTCCAGAGCCACTATTTCAAGCATACTACGTCATCGAGTGCCGCCGAAGGACTGTTCCAATGTCCAGCATACTTGGAATTCTACCGAGCCCGGCGTACTTCCTTTCGAGGCTGCACATGTGTAGACTCCGCGGTCTTAAAATCCCCACAGTGCTTTGCGCACGGAGCAATTTCCCCAAATCTGTGGCGGAAAATGAAGGCGGGGCCTCTCATATGACGCACACCTGCACACTTGCTCGCCTGTTCCACTCTTCGTTTTCCGAATGCCAGGAAGTATTCTTGCCTCGCTTCTGAAGCAAGTGACACGGAAGACATGTGCTACCAAGCAAGCGTACTCGACATTGAGAAACACCCACTGTTACCATCCCCTCTAATCTCAAGAAGGACCATTGTTATTATTACCCGGAAGAATAACGGCCAAATCACAGAAATAAAATAGTAAAAGCCGGAAGTATCCTGTCCTACCTTGCTGCACGGATAGCCTTTTTGCTTTCAGCTGTGGCCGGCAGGTTGAAGCGTTCAGCTCTCTTCTGTAGTCTCTGCTCAACAAAAGGGAAACGTTTGAATCAGAACACAAGCTGCTGCTGCTGGTTCTGCTGATCAATATTTGCATTTTCTCTCTTCTTTCACATGAGTGCTGAAAGTTACCGTGGACAGATTATCTTGGTCTTTAAAGATCAGATATCACTTCCACATGATGCATTAACGTCTGTATTAAAATATGCAGATTAAAGGCTACGTACTTCACCAGTAGATGATGGAGGAACGATTTTCACCACCTTCTTATCTTCAGCTCTGAAAGAAGTGACACAAAGAAGTTAGATGACCAAAAATGGATTAGTGGTGATAACTAAAGACTCGTTTTAAACCTGTGTTTATGAGTATGGAGCTAACTATGTCAGACATTTAAATACAAACCCTGATAACTAATAATTCCCGAAATGAAGTCATGTCAATGAGATGTATGCATTTTGGCACAACATTACATTGAAGCACCTTCAATTCAAGGTGGAAGACTGTTGTTTAAAGTCCCTTCAACTGAGTTTAAAGTGGACGTAGCGTTTTCACTCCACAGCAGATCAATTTCAAAAATTGGTGTCTCCATTATTCACTTAGAAGCAGAGTGGGGGTTTCTGGTTATTGAAGCTTAAAATATATTTTAAAGTCAAAACTCCAGCAACACATTTGGGGTATGTGATATGTGTTTGATGCCCTTAGTCACACACAAAATAGGGTTCAGGTAAAAAAAAAAAACATACGTTGCATGAAATATAAAAGGTTTATTTTTTCTGTATTAAACTAAATACAAAAATAACGTACGTCTCTTCCTCAGTAGACTCCTTCTCGCTTTTCAAATCATCGACACCATCGACACCATCGACCTTAGTGAATTCCTAAAAAAAAGAAATGTAAACGTTTATAACAACTTCACAAAATGGATCAGATTTTAAAGGGTGAGTGAAAACATCAGCCATCGCATTACCTCCGTGTCCTCTGCCAGCACATCATCGACATCAACATCCTCCTCTGTTGGGATTAAGGGAAGGAGACGTTTAGAACCAGCAGAGAGCAGGAACAAAAAACAGTTAGAGATATCCGTGATATTGATCGGAATAGAAAAGAGATACCACCATCTTAAATCAAAAATGTAGGCAGGCAAATTAAAATCGAATAATCAAGTCCATGCGTTTCAGATTTCACTCCATCCACCAAGTTAACCAAGTATAAATACCATGTCTAAGTGTGAAGTCTGTCGTCTCACCGTGCTCCTCCAGGTACGCCTGCAGTCGGGCGATGAGCTCTCCTTTGTTTCCCTTAGTGTCCAGACCTCGAGCCTCACACTCCTGCCTCAGTTCAGCAAGCTGAGACAACAAGAGGAACAGCACTTTCATTTGATTGTGTGCCCCGGCATGAGACTGCCCATCTCCTCCCTGTCTGATCACAGAGCTATCTAGCCTGATTCATTTGGGGACTTATACAACAGCTTGGCTCTTTTGAAAATTGCGATGCTGCCATCGATTTTCAATTTGCCTGTTGTTATCATTTCTGAGCTGATAATGGTTATTAAGTTGTATTGCTTTGTAAATCTAGTTTTGAGGTAGTTTCAGAGAACTGGGCCAAGCGGTTATAACACCTAATTTCACTCCCACAGAAAATGTAGTTTAGTTTGCATTAAATATCTAAGCTCCTTGTTAGAAATCACTTTATTTTACCAAACACATCTGGTATGATGTTGCTTTCCTTTAACGAGCTGGGTGGGTAATCTGCGCAAAGTTTCTTGAAAATATTAAAACAATTGATTTGTTGAAATGAAAGTGATATGACCAAAAGATTGAAGCCAAAATTATCCACATGGAGATACCACCAAATGAGAAAAAAAGTGTGTAGTTAATAGAGGTTTACTCTAAACAGAAGTGTTTATAAGACAAGATCACAACAAAGTCCATTCAGTAGCTATACTGGAAATTCAGTAGACAAAATTACATGAATGTTATTCGCATAAGAATTGATTTGGTCAAGGACAACGCAGTAAACATTTCTCCTTATCATTTAATGTGGCTATTATTTCTATTATCAATCATGTGTCCTATTATAAATACAGCGGGACAATTTCAAGTTGTTTTGTGGGATAAACAGTCCAAAACACTTAGAGGAACTCCCTGTAAACCTGAGTGGACAAAGAAAAACTGATAATACTCACATTTGCGAAGCGGATACTACGGTTTTTTTTGGCATGATTAAGCATGATTAAGCATGAAATATTCAAATATATTTTCGGTGTGAGCTTTTTAAGGACTTAGCTTTGCAGTAGATAGTTTTTCAGAGAGCTTTTGAAATAGCATCCCAGAACAGTAGTCATTTAATTTGACGGCTAATGTTTGGCTAACATGAATTATGACCGTGGGAGGTCAAACATGATGTCGCGAATTTAATTGGGCAGAGATGGCGGGATACTTTACATCCAACCGCAGGAGATACATTTCCGTTTCTAAATAAATACCACACCTTTTTGTGCTAATATAAACTAGTTCCCAACAGCTTATTGTTGTTAACGGTGTGTTTGTAGCGTGTCTCGGAGCGGTTTGCTCGGCTAGCTCCGCAGCTGAATGAACAACACGCCGGTTGTTAGCCGGGCACATTTTATACTTCAAAAACCCTATTTATTCGTATGCTTCTTCTCTGGAATTACAACTAAAGATTGTTACAACATATTACTAACTAATAAAAGCATCCAATGTTTGTAATAATTCCATATTTATTCTCAGTACCTACCTTAAGTTTCTGGAGCTCTATCACTTCAGCCATCTTTCTTTGTTGATGTATCACTTCCTGGTCACTTCCTCCAATCAGAGTGCAGCGTCTCTCCTTCTGAACCCCTGGGCGCGGACTCACTTTATTTCACAGCGCCACCAGATGGACGGACTGACGAACTGCATGTTGCTGTTTATTAAACAGTTTATCACCATGAGCGTAATCTGCGCTGGGGACGCTGGGGACATGTCCCCACAACTTTTTTAAATGGCTGGCCAATTGTGTCCCCACCACTTTTTGAAAAGTATGGTGTTCTGTATGTTGAGATTTTGCATATAAAGATTGATCAAGTCTACAAAAATATGTGCAGATTAAACACAAATATACTGTTGTTATACTTTTAGTTGTCTTCAAAAGAGAAAAGGTGCTACATTCATGCACCACACATAGTTAGAGTTGTGTAAACACAAATGATGCCCGGGTCAAATAAAGTAAAGTGAACGGAAAACTTGAGGAAAAAGAAATACAACAAATATTTTTACAAAAGAAAAGAGGAAAGAAGAGTGCTTAGTCTGCATTTCACCACCTATCTGGGTCTGGCCACAGCCCCTCATCAACCTGCAGAAGAAGCATGCACCTATAGCAGGGGTGTCCAAACTATGGCCCGGGAGCCAAAAGCGGCCCGCAGACCATTTTGAATCGGCCCTCAGCAAATTCAAAAAGTACAATGGAATACGGCCCACGAATGAAACTTGTGCTTGTCTTATATTTTACTTCTTTAAATATAAATGTAAAAATACATTACACAGTAGTATTCATGTGTTAATACGACCACTTTTCAAATAAATTCAGTCAATTAAAGTTGGAAACATTTTCTAACATATCTTAGTTGATAAGAAAAAAGCCCAATGACTTATTTACATAACAAGCTTGAAATACACCCTTCCTATTTCTCCTTATTATAATCAATCTGAGCTTCTGTTTTAAGAGATGAGCTGCCAACACTCACAAGCATAATTTACCAACATTTGATTGAGTTTGCTAACTTTTAACAGAACTTATGAGGCGATATACCTCTAGTGAGTGGGCCATCCCTTCGTATATTTTTCTGTATGTGGCCCTGGGTGATAAACATTTGGACACCCCTGATCTATAGCCTGACGGTCACACAGCTTCAACCGTCATGCTGCAAATAACTCTTCATCCTCCATCTCTCTCATCCTCCCTCTCTCTCTTATCCTCCCTCTACGTCTTCCTCTTGCTGCTGTCCACATATCCATTGTTGTTGTAAAAAGTTCTTACATGTAGCCTTTTTCTAGTGCTTTCATCCTGATTGCTGAGTCAACAATAAAGCAGTTTGGTGTTTACGGTCATTTGGCATGTGTATTTGTTAGTTGGTTCATGTGTGTAACATTTTTAATGGCAGTGTTTTGAAAATGGAAAACAAGTGAATATGTCAGATTTCTGTGTCTTACTTAGAGAACCGTGTGCAGTGTTTGCAAAAAGTGCCAAGTTGAATTGCAAACTGGGTGCAGAGCTGAAAGTGTGTTTAGAGTTTTGGAGATTTGAGCTGAGGTTTTGCTCTTTGAGTGAGAGTTTAAATAATTATGCTTTATGTGAGATTTGTGTGTGTTAGCAACTGAATGTAACGTACTACTTTACTCGTAGTTCGGAGCTGTCTGCTACAAAAGTCTGAGGGGATAGGAAATATTTTTCAGCTGAAGACTGTTTTCAAATGTAGAGCAGGTTGTAAGCGAGGCTCCGTTTGTAAATGAGGAAACAGTTCAGAGTGTCTGCTCCTCCTCCTGGAATGAGTCAGAGTTTGATAAGCCCTCCCTCTTCTTCCTGCTCTCAGACACAGCCAGCTCCACTCTGTATTTCCTGGTTCCTCCCCTTTAGATCCACACTGAGGAGGATGGGTGTAACCAACATAAAGTACAAGAGCTGATAGGCCAAATTCACGCCGCCCACACACAGTTGTTCAGATCACAGCTCACAGTTTCAGTTCTCAGGAAGTGAAACTCACACACTCGCTCTCACTGAGAGGTGAAATGGCGCAGAAAGGAGTTCAGCTGGACCGGGAAATCTTATCTTGTCCGATCTGTCTGGATCTACTGAAGGATCCGGTGGCGACTACCTGTGGACACAGCTACTGCATGAAGTGTATTAAAGGCTTCTGGGATGGAGAGGATGAGAAGAAGATCCACAGCTGCCCTCAGTGTAGGCAGAGCTTCACACCGAGGCCTGTCCTGCTGAAAAACACCATTAGCAGCTTTAGTGGAGGAGCTGAAGAAGACTGGACCCCACCTGCTCCTGCTGATCTCTGCTATGCTGGAGCTGAAGATGTGGCCTGTGATGTCTGCATTGGGAGAAAACTGAGAGCCTGTAAGTCCTGCCTCGTGTGTTTTGCCTCTTATTGTGACAAACACCTCCAGCCTCATTATGAATCAGCTGTATTTAAAAAACACAAGCTGGTGGAGCCCTCCAAGAAGCTCCAGGAGAACATCTGCTCTCGTCACGACGAGGTGATGAAGATGTTCTGCCGCACTGATCAGCAGTGTATCTGTTATCTCTGCTCTGTGGACGAACACAAAGGCCACGACACAGTGTCAGCTGCAGCAGAAAGGACTGAGAGGCAGAGAGAGCTGGAGGGGAGTCGACTAAACATCCAGCAGAGAATCCAGGACAGAGAGAAGGAGGTGAAGCTGCTTCAGCAGGAGGTGGAGGCCGTCAATGGCTCTGCTGATAAAGCAGTGGAGGACAGTGAGAAGATGTTCACTGAGCTGATCCGTCTCATGGAGAAAAGAAGCTCTGATGTGAAGCAGCAGGTCAGATCCCAGCAGAAGAGTGAAGTGAGTCGAGTCAGAGAGCTTCAGGAGAAGCTGGAGCAGGAGATGGCTGAGCTGAAGAGGAGAGACGCTGAGCTCAAGCTGCTCTCTCACACAGAGGATCACAACCAGTTTCTGCACAGCTACCCCTCACTGTCAGCCCTCAGTGAACCTACACACTCATCCAGCATCAACATCCGTCCTCTGAGCTACTTTGAGGACGTGACGGCGGCCCTGTCAGCAGTCAGAGACAAACTACAGGACGTCCTGAGAGAGGAATGGACAAACGTCTCACCGACTGAAGTGGATGTTTTACCGTCAGCAGCAGAGCCCACCACCAGAGCTGGGTTCTTAAAATATTCACAGGAAATCACACTGGATCCAAACACAGCACACACACGGCTGGTATTATCTGAGGGGAGCAGAAAAGCAACAAACATGAAACAACAACAGTCTTATTCTATTCACCCAGACAGATTCACTGCACGTTCTCAGGTCCTGAGTAGAGAGAGTCTGACTGGACGTTGTTACTGGGAGGTGGAGTGGAGAGGGAGAGTTCATGTAGCAGTCGCATACAAGAATATCATCAGAGCAGGGTGGGTGGGTGAATGTTTATTTGGATTCAATGACAAATCTTGGTCCTTAGATTGTGACCAAAACAGTTATTCATTTCGTTACAACAGAATCCACTCCCGTCTCAGGTCCTCCGTCCTCCAGAGTAGGAGTGTACCTGGATCACAGAGCAGGTATTCTGTCCTTCTACAGCGTCTCTGAAACCATGACTCTCCTCCACAGAGTCCAGACCACATTCACTCAGCCGCTACATGCTGGAGTTTGGCTTGTATGTTGGAACCACAGCTGAGTTGTGTAAACTGAAATAGCCTGAAGTCATTTGAGGAACTCTTCTACTTCTTAAACTCATTGTGTGTCCATCATTGTTGCTGAGAGCTGATTGTTCATGTCTTCACTGCACAGAGATCAGCTGTCAATCAAACATTATGGGATGTGCTTTAACATCTTCTCATGAGTTGTTCTGTAGATGTTGGAGTTTCTTTAGGCGGCGCTCCTTCCTGTGTCTGTTTAGCCATGGAGGCTGTCACTGCTCAGGAGGATTTCTGTTAACCTCAACTGATATTTCTCTGCATGAAAATGTAAAGTTTGCTCTAAATATTTGTTGAATATTTCCATTGATGCATTTATATTGAGTTCTTTCTCTTTGAATGCCTGAGTCTTAAGAGAGAAAGCAGCAGAGCTTCTTTCATTGTAGATATTTTATTCTCCCTGCTCTGGAAAAAAGAAGATACATTTATAATGACGTGTATTTTCACAGACTAAATGTTATTGTTGTTTCCAAAATCGACTAACAAATGAGGAACTTTGATGTTAATAAAATGTGTTTTATCAGAAAATGTCCAGTTCCAGTTTTTTTCAGTTGCTAACACACACAACTCTCACATAAAGCATAATTATTTAAACTCTCACTCAAAGAGCAAAACCTCAGCTCAAATCTCCAAAACTCTAAACACACTTTCAGCTCTGCACCCAGTTTGCAATTCAACTTGGCACTTTTTGCAAAACACTGCACACGGTTCTCTAAGTAAGACACAGAAATCTGACATATTCACTTGTTTGCAAATTTTCAAAACACTGCCATTAAAAATGCTACACACATGAACCAACTAACAAATACACATGCCAAATGACCGTAAACACCAAACTGCTTTATTGTTGACTCAGCAATCAGGATGTAAGCACTAGAAAAAGGCTTCATGTAAGAACTTTTTACAACAACAATGGATATGTGGATAGCAGCAAGAGGAAGAGAGAGAGGGAGGATAAGAGAGAGAGGGAGGATAAGAGAGAGAGAGGGAGGATATTAGAGAGAGAGGGAGGATGAGAGAGATAGGGAGGATAAGAGAGAGAGGGAGGATGAACTGAAGTCAGATGAAGAGTTATTTGCAGCATAACGGGTGGAGCTGTTTGACCGTCAGACTTCAGGTGATGCTTCTTCTGCATCTTGATAAAGGAGCTGAGGTCAGACCCAGTGAGGTGGTCAAATGCAGACTAAGTATTTTTCTCTCATCTGTTTTTTGTAAAAATATCTTTTGTATTTATTTTTCCTCAAAGTTTCCCTTTCATGATGCCCTATACTTTGTGAAATTGGAAACAATGAAACACTGTAATCGGGGCTCAGACTTAAAGTTCACAAACATTTGGCTACCCTTCTTAGAACATGTTAAGTCCCTCCAGTTGGAGTCTGTCCCCATTGGCTGCGTCGCCCCCCTGTACCGCAACATCTCACAAAAATGTCTCGCAGGTTTTTATTTGTATTTCATTATTATCTGATTGTAACTGATGTATTGTTTCTTGGGGTTGTCTTGTTAACAATCACAGGGTTAATGTAATGTATTGTGTTGCTGCTGTCTTTGTGTTCTGAAAATCTCAAAAATAAATCATATATAAAAAGTTTTCCTTTCACTTTACTGTATTTGTATTTCTGTTTCCACAACTGTAACTATGTGTTGTGCAGGAATGTTGCACCAATTTGTTTGGGAGAAAGATAAAAGTATAACAACTGTATATTTGTGTTTCTGCACATATCTCTGTAAACTTGAACAATCTTTATATGCAGAATTCTCTACATACAGATCACCATAAAAGATGAGTGTGCTTTAGATAAAGCACCACAGTGTGTAGTTGGTTGGACAAAGAGTCTTGTTCTTTAAGTGAAGTGTGTGCCATTTGGTGCAGAAGTTTGGTTTTGGTAAGTGTTTAAGTAGTTTTGGGTGCAGTGCTTCATTTTGCAAGATATATGAGGTGTTTTTCACTTTGGGTGTGTGGTTTTGTGAAGTGTTTAGTGTTTTGATAAAATGAGCCCTGTTGTGAAAAATTTGTTTTAGCGATTTAAAAAAAATGTAACTCTTCAACTGATTTCAGTTCATCCTCCCTCTCTCTCATCCTCCCTCTCTCTCTCATCCTCCCTCTCTCTCTTATCCTCCCTCTACCTCTCCCTCTTGCTGCTGTCCATATATCCATGTTTGTTGTAAAAAGTTCTTACATGAAGCCTTTTTCTAGTACTTACATCCTGATTGCTGAGTCACCAATAAAGCAGTTTGGTGTTTATGGTCATTTGGCATGTGTATTTGTTAGTTGGTTCATGTGTGTAGCATTTTTAATGGCAGTGTTTTGAAAATGGAAAACAAGTGAATATGTCAGATTTCTGTGTCTTACTTAGAGAACCGTGTGCAGTGTTTTGCAAAAAGTGCCAAGTTGAATTGCAAACTGGGTGCAGAGCTGAAAGTGTGTTTTAGAGTTTTGGAGATTTGAGCTGAGGTTTTGCTCTTTGAGTGAGAGTTTAAATAATTATGCTTTATGTGAGATTTGTGTGTTTGCAACTGAAAAAAACTGTAACGTACTATCTTTACTAGTTCGGAGCTGTCTGCTACAAAGGTCTGAGGGGACAGGAAATATTTTTCAGCTGAAGACTGTTTTCAAATGTAGAGCTGGTTGTAAGCGTTTGTAAATGAGGAAACAGTTCAGAGTGTCAGTGTTACGGCTCCCCGATATGAGGACCACAGTAACAGTAATGATACCTGTAATGAGCAGGTGAGACAGGAGCAATGAGGACACAGGTTATTGGGTTTCCTTCCAGATTGCTTCTACTGGTAATTTTATTACACAAAATTATTTAAACATCTTAATTCTCTTATGCATTTCAGTGTATTTACTTAATCATTCACTTTTCTGACAGCTCCATCAACACACATCCACTGTCAATAACCCCTTCTGTGACAAACACACATTTAAGCTGAACTTTACATTCACTAATCTTTTGTACCTTTCATACATCTTGTTTTACAGTATTAAACCTGTATTAAATATCCTTTGAAAATGTAATTTCGACTATTACCCTTCTGCCATTCATTGCAGGTCACTAAAATAGATTTAAACTAGAGAATCATAATGCTACAAACACTACAGCATACCTGTGTAACAAACATCCAGTATAACACTAACTAAACTATACCTTTCATAAGGTGCATATTTATTCATAACGTCATTCATAACTACACATATATGGACATATTTAGTGGGCGGGAGCCTTCAGACACACTGGCCGTTTCTCAATGTCGAGTATACCTGCTGCAGAGCCACTATTTCAAGTATACTACGTCACCGAGTGGCACCGAATGCTGGGCATTTAACATGCATTTAGGCCCAATCCCAAACCACGCCCTACACACTCCCCCTCCGTGACGGAGTGAACTCCGTGGAGTGACACTCGCAGCTCAATGAGGCTCCCTCCTGTCAGATGGAGGGAGTAAATACAGCGGCAAGCTTTGGGACAAACTCCCCTCTCTCCGGCAGAAACAGGAAATGCCGTAACTGTATGTAACAATGGTTTCAAATCAGCATCTCTTAGACAACACATTTAAATTAATAACTCAAATAAAACTCCAAACATCTTTAATTGTGTTGCTTTTTTGTAAAGCTCTTTTAGTTTTAAACATGTTTATAAGCTTCTTAGTTTTTGTAACAGTCTGTAAATATACACAACTTTATAATAAAATTCACACATTTACCTTTTTCGAGACTAAACACAGGTATGATCCTAAGTTAAAAAAATATGAGGTTATCATGAGGTTGTTAACATCGCAATTTATCGGTGGATGTTTGCTGGAACTACTTGTAAACAGTGTGTTTCCTGACGGACACACACAGCGTTGACTCCGGTCAGGTAGAGACCGGTCTCCAGTCAGCACCGATGCACACTCGCTGTTTGATGGCTTGATAGCCCACTCCCCCTCCACACCGCTCCACACTCGTTGGTTTGGAACAGCACTTAATGTGGCTGACCCTCCGCACGAACGGAGGGGTAGTGTGTAGGGGTAGGGTGTGGTTGGGGATTGGGCCATAAACAGTCCTTCGGCACCACTCGAAGACGTAGTATACTTGAAATAGTGGCTCTGCAGCAGGTTTAATCGACATTGAGAAACGGCAACTATCTCACTCGCACCATCTCCGTGTCAGACCCTGGTCAGACCACGTTATCCCCAAGATGGTGCCGCACGGGGGAAGCTACGCTAATACGCACACACATTCATACTCTTTTAAACATGTAAACAGCGCTACAAACACTCCACACTTTCAGTGGGCCGTCACACTATATACGCGAACATTAAAGGGGGGGGTTCGTATGATTTTTGCACTTTTTACCAACCTGTAATGAGCGGGTGAGACAGGTGCAATGAGGACACGGGTTATTAGGTTTCCTTCCAGATTGCTTCTGAGGAAACACCGGAAGTCCGTCCCTCTAACCGGTCCCCGGAACACAAACGTTCCGCCATACTACTAAATGCATTGCTCAACCCCGTTAATGAAATGAAAATAGACAGATGTACAAAATAAATGCATATTCTAACTCTAAATAATAATAATAATAATAATATTAATGTGGTCACACATCCCAGGGGTGCCACATCAGCGCTGCACCTCCTCCTGGAATGAGTCAGAGTTTGATAAGCCCTCCCTCTTCTTCCTGCTCTCAGACACAGCCAGCTCCACTCTGTATTTCCTGGTTCCTCCCCTTTAGATCCACACTGAGGAGGATGGGTGTAACCAACATGCGGGTAAAGTCCAAGAGCTGATAGGCAAATTCACCGCCCACTAACATGTTGTTCACATCACAGCTCATAGTTTCAGCTCCCAGGAAGTGAAACTCACACACTCGCTCTCACTGAGAGGTGAAATGGCGCAAAAAGGAGTTCAGCTGGACCGGGAAATCTTATCTTGTCCCATCTGTCTGGATCTACTGAAGGATCCGGTGACGACTTCCTGTGGACACAGCTACTGCATGAAGTGTATTAAAGGCTTCTGGGATGGAGAAGATGAGAAGAAGATCCACAGCTGCCCTCAGTGTAGGCAGAGCTTCACACAGAGGCCTGTCCTGCTGAAAAACACCATCATAGCAGCTTTAGTGGAGGAGCTGAAGAAGACTGGACCCCCACCTGCTCCTGCTGATCTCTGCTATGCTGGAGCTGAAGATGTGGCTTGTGATGTCTGCACTGGGAGAAAACTGAGAGCCTGTAAGTCCTGCCTCGTGTGTCTGGCCTCTTATTGTGACAAACACCTCCAGCCTCATTATGAATCACCTGTCTTTAAAAAACACAAGCTAGTGGAGCCCGCCAAGAAGCTCCTGGAGAACATCTGCTCTCGTCACGACGAGGTGATGAAGATGTTCTGCCGCACTGATCAGCAGTGTATCTGTTATCTCTGCTCTGTGGAGGAACACAAAGGCCACGACACAGTGTCAGCTAAAGCAGAGAGGACTGAGAGGCAGAGAGAGCTGGAGGGGAGTCGACTAAACATCCAGCAGAGAATCCAGGACAAAGAGAAGGAGGTGAAGCTGCTTCAGCAGGAGGTGGAGGCCGTCAATGGCTCTGCTGATAAAGCAGTGGAGGACAGTGAGAAGATGTTCACTGAGCTGATCCGTCTCATGGAGAAAAGAAGCTCTGATGTGAAGCAGCAGGTCAGATCTCAGCAGAAGAGTGAAGTGAGTCGAGTCAGAGAGCTTCAGGAGAAGCTGGAGCAGGAGATGGCTGAGCTGAAGAGGAGAGACGCTGAGCTCAAGCTGCTCTCTCACACAGAGGATCACAACCAGTTTCTGCAGAGCTACCCCTCACTGTCAGCCCTCAGTGAACCTACACACTCATCCAGCATCAACATCCGTCCTCTGAGCTACTTTGAGGACGTGACGGCGGCCCTGTCAGCAGTCAGAGACAAACTACAGGACGTCCTGAGAGAGGAATGGACACACGTCTCACCGACTGAAGTGGATGTTTTACTGTCAGCAGCAGAGCCCACCACCAGAGCTGGGTTCTTAAAATATTCACAGGAAATCACACTGGATCCAAACACAGCACACACATGGCTGTTATTATCTGAGGGGAGCAGAAAAGCAACACGCATGAAACAACAACAGTCTTATTCTATTCACCCAGACAGATTCACTGATTATCCTCAGGTCCTGAGTAGAGAGAGTCTGACTGGACGTTGTTACTGGGAGGTGGAGTGGAGAGGGAGAAGAGTTCATGTAGCAGTAGCATACAAGAATATCAGCAGAGCAGGGTGGGGGGGTGAAGGTTTATTTGGATGCAATGACAAATCTTGGTCCTTAGATTGTGACCAAAACAGTTATACATTTCGTTACAACAGAATCCCCACTCCCGTCTCAGGTCCTCCGTCCTCCAGAGTAGGAGTGTACCTGGATCACAAAGCAGGTATTCTGTCCTTCTACAGCGTCTCTGAAACCATGACTCTCCTCCACAGAGTCCAGACCACATTCACTCAGCCGCTACATGTTGGACTTTGGCTTTGTAATGAAACCACAGCTGAGTTGTGTAAACTGAAATAGCCTGAAGTCATTTGAGGAACTCTTCTACTTCTTAAACTCATTGTGTGTCCATCATTGTTGCTGAGAGCTGATTGTTCATGTCTTCACTGCACAGAGATCAGCTGTCAATCAAACATTATGGGATGTGCTTTAACATCTTCTCATGAGTTGTTCTGTAGATGTTGGAGTTTCATTAGGCGGCGCTCCTTCCTCTGTCTGTTTAGTCATGGAGGCTGTCACTGCTCAGGAGGATTTCTGTTAACCTCAACTGATATTTCTCTGCATGAAAATGTAAAGTTTGCTCTAAATATTTGTTGAATATTTCCATTGATGCATTTATATTGAGTTCTTTCTCTTTGAATGTCTGAGTCTTAAGAGAGAAAGCAGCAGAGCTTCTTTCATTGTAGATATTTTATTCTCACTGCTCTGGAAAAAATAAGATACGTTTATAATGACGTGTATTTTCACAGACTAAATGTTATTGTTGTTTCCAAAATCGACTAACAAATGAGGAACTTTGATGTTAATAAAATGTGTTTTATCAGAAAATGTCCAGTTACAGTTTTTTTCAGTTGCTAACACACACAGATCTCACATAAAGCTTAATTATTTAAACTCTCACTCAAAGAGCAAAACCTCAGCTCAAATCTCCAAAACTCTAAACACACTTTCAGCTCTGCACCCAGTTTGCAATTCAACTTGGCACTTGTTGCAAAACACTGCACACGGTTCTCTAAGTAAGACACAGAAATCTGACATATTCACTTGTTTGCCATTTGCAAAACACTGCCATTAAAAATGCTACACACATGAACCAACTAACAAATACACATGCCAAATGACCGTAAACACCAAACTGCTTTATTGTTGACTCAGCAATCAGGATGTAAGCACTAGAAAAAGGCTTCATGTAAGAACTTTTTACAACAAACATGGATATATGGATAGCAGCAAGAGGGAGAGGTAGAGGGAGGATAAGAGAGAGAGGGAGGATGAACTGAAGTCAGATGAAGAGTTATTTGCAGCATAACGGTTGAAGCTGTTTGACCTCCAGGTGATGCTTCTTCATCTTGATAAAGGAGCTGTGGTCAGACCCAGTGAGGTGCTAAAATGCAGACTAAGCACTTTTCTCTAATCTGTTTTTTGTAAAAATATATTTTGTATATATTTCCTCAAAGTTTTCCTTTCACTTTACTGTATTTGACAGAGGCATCATTTGTGTTTACACAACTGTAACTACATAAACACTTAGCAAAACCAAACCTTTGCACCACATGGCACAAACTTCACTTATAGTACAATTGTTTGTAGCCTTTATTTATCCAGGTAAAAAATCCCATTGAGATCAACGATCTCTTTTACAAGGGAGACCTGCCGCACATTGGTTACACATGTAACAGAAATACAACAGAAAACAAAAGGACACATACAACATAATGACAGGGGTACAATTTACAAACCTATACACAATGACAGGTACCAGGAGTATCAAATATCATTTCATCCAGCTGTGCTTTAAAATGATGACAAGACTCTTTGTCCAACCAACTACACACTGTGGGGCTTTATCTAAAGCACACTCATCTTTTATGGTGATCTGTATGTAGAGAATTCTGCATATAAAGATTGTTCAAGTCTACAAAAATATGTGCAGAAACACAAATATACAGTTGTTATACTTTTATCTTTCTCCCAAACTAATTGGTGCAACATTCCTGCACAACACATAGTTACAGTTGTGGAAACACAAATGATGCCTGTGTCAAATACAGTAAAGTGAAAGGAACACTTTGAGGAAAAATAAATACAAAACATATTTTTACAAAAAACAGTGCTAAGAAAAAGACTTAGTCAGCATTTTCCACCTCACTGGGTCTGACCTCAGCTCCTTTATCAAGATGCAGAAGAAGCATCACCTGAAGCCTGACGGTCAAACAGCTTCAACCGTTATGCTGCAAATAACTCTTCATCTGACTTCAGTTCATCCTCCCTCTCTCTCATATCCTCCCTCTCTCTCTTATCCTCCCTCTCTCTCATATCCTCCCTCTCTCTCTTATCCTCCCTCCACCTCTTCCTCTTGCTGCTGTCCATATATCCATTGGTGTTGTAAAAAGTTTTTACAAGAAGCCTTTTTCTAGTGCTTTACAGTTTTTCTCGATTGCTAACACACTAAAATTATACCTAAAGCACAATTATTTTAACATATTTTAACAGCATGTCGTTGTGTCCCTGGGCAAACACTTCACCCCAAATTGCTCCTGTGGGGATTGTCCACAGTACTGAGTATGTTAGTCGCTTTGGATAAAAGCGTCTAACAAGTAACATGTAATGTAATGTAATGAAGAATGAGAGGTAGGGGTAGAGCTGGAGGGAGAGGACGTGGACCAAGAAGAATACTCTCTAATGAAATCCGGGCCACTTTGGTTGACCATGTTATCAACCATGTTTTGAGGATGAGAGAGGCTGGACGGAGGGTTCAGCCTAATCTAAGCCGATTTACTGTTGCCTCTGTAATCCGGACACTTAGACTTGAAAACAGGTTAGTTACCAGTTTTTAGCTCTGCATAATTCATGATATATCAGTGCTTATATCTGTTGTGTGAAACGTATTTACTTCATTACTGTAATTGAATTGTTGGCATGTTGCATACTATAACTGTACACAAATCCTGCACAATTTACTGTGGTTAACAACACAGACACTGACCAACCACTATGTCTTTGTTGTTTATCTGAAGGACTGAGAAAAAAAGAGGTGCAGGTGGAAGGCTAAGGATTTTCAATGAGGCACAGGAAGCAGCAGTTACAAACTGGGTTTTGGCAAACAATGCATCACACTTAGAGAGATCCGAAGCCACATCATAAGGAACAACACCATCAGGCAAGTCAGCCTGTCCACATTGGCCCGTGTTCTCCAGCGTAACCAGGTTCAGATGAAGCAGCTGTACAGGGTGCCCTTTGAGAGAAATGCTGAAAGGGTGAAAGATCATCTGAGACATCAATATGCGGATGTAAGTACAACATTGACCAAAGTACTGTAATAGACCATTGATTCAGTAATCCACACATAGCACAGCATTTTTTTGTACTTGTCTAAACCACTTTGATTGATTTTACTGTAATTTTTGTTTTCAGAGAGTACTGGAAATGGATGCTGATGTCATCAGACATGAATTTATTTTTATTGACGAGGCTGGCTTCAACCTCACAAAGACCAGGAGAAGGGGTAGGAACATTATTGGTCACAGAGCCATCATACTGTAGATGTCCCTGGCCAACGTGGTGGCAACATCACAATGTGTGCTGCGATCACACAAAATGTCGTCCTCCACCGCCATGCCCACCTTGGTCCATATAACACAGCCCACATTCTAACATTTCTGGACAGACCGCACCACATTTTGACCCAGGCAGACCATGTTCATCATGCAGAGCAGCCTAGATATGTTGTGGTATGGGACAATGTCAGCTTCCATCGTGCTGTCTTAGTCCAAAACTGGTTTGTTGAGCACCAACAATTCCGCCTACAATATATTCAACCCTACTCTCCATTTCTCAATCCAATTGAAGAGTTCTTCTCGGCATGGCGGTGGAAGGTGTATGACCATCGGCCCTATGAGCACATGCCTCTTCTGCAGGCAATGGAGGAGGCATGTGATGATGTGAATGTGAATGCTATCCAGGAGTGGATACGTCACTCAAGACGCTTCTTCCCGCGCTGTTTAGAAAGGGAAAACATTGCCTGTGATGTGGATGAGATGCTGTGGCCAGACCCTGCTAGGCGGCGAGATGCAGCATAGGCATTTTTTCCTTTCCTTTGTTTTTTGCTCAAAATATTTTCTGTATATTTTTGTACTCTTTCTATCTACTGTATTTGACAGAAGCATCATTTTTGTTTTGCGGTACAGAAACAACTGTAACTATGGGCTGAGATGCATGTTGCATAATGTTATTTTTGAATAAAATATGATTTTTTTTCAACAACTCAATTGTATTTCTTCATTTACTGTATTACTGTATACTCAAGCAATCTTTCTCTGCAGAAACCTCTATGTACAGAGCATAGCCCATAAAAGATGAAAGTGCTTTAGATTATGCTCAGCCGTGTGTAGTTGGGTGGTCAAACAATCTAGTATTATGAATGAAGTGTGTTATATTTGGTCAAAAGTTTGCATTTGGTAAGTGTTTATGTAGTTTTGAGTGCAGTTCTTCATTTAGCAGGATATATTAGGTGTTTTGCACTTTGGGTGTGTGGTTTTGTGAATTGTGTTTAGTGTTCTGAGAAACTGAACAATTAAAAAAAAAATAAGTGTGTTAGCAATCGAGAAAAACTGTAAAGGAAAACTTTGAGGAAAAAGAAAAAGATTTTTTTTTTTGTTGAAAAAACAGAGGAGAGAAAAAATACTTCGTCTGCATTTTCCACCTCACTGGGTCTGACCTCAGCTCCTTTATCAAGATGCAGAAGAAGCATCACCTGAAGCCTGAAGGTCAAACAGCTTCAACCGTTATGCTGCAAATAACTCTTCATCCGACTTCAGTTCATCCTCCCTGTGCAAACTTCCCTGCTTTGGGACGCCCCCCAGGCAGTCTAGAGACAGTTACCGGACGCACCCCTCACACTGTAACGTCTTTAGTCACACGCAGCGCGCGGCCGGTCATAAAGAGACTTCCAGCGAGTGAACGGGTCGTTGTGTGTTCCGCGTTGTGCGTCTATGAAACTATAACCACATCATAACAAACAAACATACTGTACCACCATAACTCCTGTGCACAATTAAAGTTTGGATATCTTCACCCCCTGGATTGCTGCAATCTTTCTGACAGAAGATTTAGGCCAGACTTGTATACACCAGCATTCTTTATTCACAAATTATTACATGGTCCTTCGAGCCGGATGTATACAAGCTGCGCTATGGCCACATCCAGAGATCTGTGTGATGGGCAGCTACCGCTCAGTCCCCGTCCCAGCAGAGTGCGTCGCATTCCCGGACATCTGGAGGACTTCAAGCTCAGCTACCCACATCAACCTCTTTATCCCCCCAATATGAGGCCAGTCTCATCACCGAGACCAGCATATGACGAGTCGCCCAGCCAAGGAGGAGCAGGTTACCCTGTAGCAGCACACCACCCTGATGGCACTCCAGCTCACAACTGGCAACGACTAGAGGCACGCTGGCAGATGATTAGCAGGCAGATGCAAGAGCTAGAGTCTGAAATGGACAAGGTAAAGATCATCTCACATACACAAAGTGCCCTGGCTTACCCTTCATACCATTCACAACAGTTTACTGCATACCAGAGCCGCTACAACAGCCTCCCTCAACTGGAGCTGTGTTCTCCCACAAACCAACGTATGGAAGAAACAGGTTTAATCTCATATCCTCAAGCTCATCCTGCTCCTCTCCAAACGTCTCCTTCAACGTCTCCACCTCAAACACAGGCTGATCCTCCTGCACCGCAGACACAGCAGACTTCCCCCGCGGCGTCTGTTACTTCTGCTGAACAGATGCAGCCCGCACCTCTTATGGCTCCAAGAGCTTCTGCAACAGAGATGCATTCTGCACCCACTGCTTCGCTGATGCAGCCTGCGTCACCTGTCACTTCTCCTGTTGTGGTACAGCCTGAACCTCCTGCCTTGCTAATACATCCAGGTGTTATTCCTGCTCCTGCTGCATACCCACAGTCTGCGCCAGCCCCACCGGAACAGCCATACAATGCACATCACCGGTACTGGCAGACCGCTCCACAGCCATATCAGCCTATGCAGTATGCTGCACCACCTCCAGTACATCACTCCTACATGATGCAGCCTCCTGCACCGGCCTGGCCCACAGCTAATCCTAACATACCCAGTATGATGGAGATGGCGATTGCATCATCATATGGTATCCCAAAGCCAAGATTAACCATCTTCAGCTCAGGAAAAGAAACTGACTTTCTTATGCTCAAAAAGGGATTGGACAGCGTGCTTGGCCCTCACCAACACCTGTCCGAGGATTATAAATACCAAATCCTCCTCGATCACCTCACCTTTCCATCTGCACTCCAGGTAGCTAAGAGGTACATCAACAGCCCGACTCCATACACAAGTGCCATGCAAAACCTGACCCAACGCTATGGCCAGCCAAGACAACTGGTGCAGGGAGAGCTTAAAGCCATCTTGAACGCTCCAGCAGTGAAAACTGGTGATTATCAAGCGTTTGAAGACTTTGCAGCATCAGTTGGCACTCTGGTGGGAATGCTAAACACCATGGAAGGCCCCTCATCATCCGAGCTGAGATGTGGGTCTCATGTTGACACCTTACTCAGCAAACTCCCTCCTCACTTCAGAGACTCGTTCGTGGAATACTGCTTCAACAGAGGAATCATCCAGAGTGGTAGTAACCTCACATATACTCTCCCTGACCTAGCTGCGTGGCTCGAGAGGAAAGTCCAGACATTACAGGTTTCACGTCGAATAACTGTCACATGTCCAGAGCCTGCACACACAGACAGTAAGGAGCGAAGAGTGGCTAAGCCACAGAGAGTCAGACCTGCTACTATACTGCTTGGTAGCCAGCAGGGAGCCCAACACTCTAATTCATCACCTGCTGCTAGCAGTCCTGCCCAGCTAAATAAACGTGAACGTTTTAAGCCCTTCTGCCCTTATTGTAAGAACCAGGAGCACTACCTCAACGCCTGTGCCGACTTTGCTAAACTCACTAACACTGAAAAGGCAAGCTGGATAAAGGATAACAGGAAATGCTGGAGGTGCGGGAGAGGACACACGCCTGAAAACTGCACTTTAAAGAAGCCATGTGCAACCTGTGGACAACAACATCTTATCATCCTGCACGATGTGGCCCTCACAATGACTGTACTGACTGTAACTGCTTCCCCCAGTGTGGTCTTCACAAACCAAGTGAGCCGGTCAGGCAAAGTAATGCTTAAAGTTGTCCCTGTCCGACTACAGAATGGAAAGAAAACCCTGGACACGTACGCTGTACTGGATGACGGCTCTGAAAGAACTATCATACTACCAGCTGCTGCCCGCCACCTCGGCCTCATCGGACAGGAAGAGGTAATATCCCTCAGGACAATTAGGCAAGAAATAGTGCAGGTGAAAGGAGCTACTGTGTCATTCAAAGTGTCAGCCACGACGAAGAAAGGTGTGAAACACAACATCAGTCAGGCCTTTACAGCTGCCGAGCTGAATCTGGCAGAGCAGTCACGAGCAGCTGAGTCCCTGAAGCAAAAATACAAACATCTTAGGGACATCCCACTGCCGTCCTTTAATAAGGTCAAGCCCATGCTGCTCATCGGATCAGATAACACACATCTGATCATCCCCAAACAGCCCGTGCGCACAGGTCCAACAGGCTGCCCAGTGGCTGTATGCACGGCACTCGGATGGACTATACAGGGACCAGCCAGCTTCCATCAGCAGACAGCAGGTGAGAGCAACTGTCTCCATTCATCCTTCCTCTCCCCTTCAGAGGAGCTGCATCAGAACGTGGAGAAACTTTGGCAGCTCGACACACTCCCCTTCAGGAGCATCAATGAAGTGACCCGCTCTGGTGAGGATAAAGCAGCCATTGAACTACTGGAGGACAAGACTGTACGTGTCACAGTTGACGATGTGTCTCGCTACGCCACTCCACTACTGCGTAAGCAAAGTGCCCCCTCTCTGCATGCACCTCCTACTGCAACAATGGCTCTCCTAAGAGCTACAGAACGCCGTCTGTCTAACAACCCTAAGCTATCTGCAGTTTACAATGAGGAGATCCATAAGCTGGAAAAGGCTGGTTATGCAGTGAAGATTAGCTCTGAAGAGGTGAGCAACTCCAAGGAGTCATGGTTTATTCCCCACCATCTTGTACAACACAATGGTAAACACAGAGTCGTCTTCAACTGCTCCTTTAACTACCAACAAGCCTCTCTTAATGTCAATCTGCTTCGTGGACCGATCCTGGGCTCAGCGCTGCTTGGCGTGCTGCTGAGGTTTAGAGAGTATTCTGTGGCCATCAGCGGAGACATACGTGGCATGTTTCATCAAGTGCGTCTCCTCCCTGAAGACCAACCACTGCTCCGCTTCCTGTGGCGAGACGGGGAGACAGATCGCAGTCCAGATGTCTACGAGTGGCGCGTGCTGCCCTTCGGGACCACCTGTAGCCCATGCTGTGCTACATACGCCCTGCAGCGCCACGTAACGACCACAGCAAAGACAATGAAGAGGTAGTTAAATCTGTGATGCACTCATTCTATGTGGATAACTGTCTCCAGTCTCTGCAGTCCCAGGACCAGGCCAGAAACCTCATCGACAAGCTGAGATCAGTCCTTGCCAGCGGAGGCTTCGAAATAAGACAGTGGGCCAGCAACATACCTGACGTTATCTCACACATCCCTACAGAAGCCAAATCAGCTGAGTGTGAGCTATGGCTAAATGCTAATAAGACCGACCCTCAAGAGTCTGCGCTTGGTCTCCTGTGGTGCTGTAGTACCGACACACTGGGATACAAGCACCGCGCTATTCCTTCAGCTGAACCCACCTTGAGGTACGTGTACCGAGTACTGGCTAGCCAATATGACCCTCTCGGCTACATCATCCCCTTTACCACACGAGCCAAGGTCATAGTTCAAGCCCTCTGGAAGAAGGAAAGTGGATGGGATGCACCACTGCCAGACGAACTTCTCCCTGTGTGGCAAGCCTGGGAAAGAGAGCTGCCAAATCTCCAGAAAATCAGCCTACCACGGTGCTACACTTCTGATGTTCCCGACACTACCCCCGCCGACCTACACATCTTCTCTGACGCCTCCGAGAGAGCATACGGCTCCGTCGCCTACCTGAGGTTTGAAGACGACAGAGGTAGAGTGCATGTGTCATTCGTGATGGCAAGGTCACGTGTAGCCCCGAAGAAACAGCTCTCAATACCCCGCTTAGAGCTGTGTGCGGCCCTGACCGGAGCACAGTTGGCCAAGCTGCTGCATACCGAGCTGACACTGTCAATACACAAAACAATCCTGTGGTCAGATTCCACTACAGTCCTCCACTGGATTCAGTCTGACTCCCAGCAATACAAAGTGTTTGTAGGGACAAGGATAGCGGATATCCAGGAGCTCGTCGGAACCGACAGCTGGAGATATGTCCCCTCTGAAGAGAACCCCGCCGACGACCTTACAAGGGGAAAACATCTACTGGACTTGGCTAAGCCCAATCGCTGGCCCGACTTTCCTTCAACTGCCTACAACCGACTGGCCAGCTAACCCCGTGGTTAGTTCTGCACACACAGAGGAGACGCGCAACACCACTTTCTGTGGCAACATTGCAACAGCCGAGCCTGCGGCTCCAGACCTAACACTCTTCAAATCATGGTCTGAACTACTTGAAGTCTCCTACCAATCCATGCACGGGGCGGCTGCTCCACGCATGACTGCATCCAGCCGACTAGAGACAGAGGTTGTCCTGCTTAAAAGAGCACAGCAAGAATCCTTCCCTGCAGAAACGACCGCACTACAATCAGGGAAACAACTCAGCCCTAGTAGTCGTCTGCTGCCACTCTCTCCTGTATACGACCAGGCCGTAGGACTAATCAGAGTGGGAGGCCGTCTCCGGAAGGCAGAGAAATACCTGAAAGAGGACACCATACATCCTATAATCCTGGCTCCAAACCACCCTGTCACAAAGCTGATTATACAGGACTGCGACAAACGTTTGCTGCACGCAGGTCCCGATCGTGTATTCGCAGAGCTAAAGAGAACCTACTGGATACTTCGCGGGCGGCAAGCAGTCAAGAAACATCAACATGCCTGCGTTGAGTGTCGCAAGTGGCGGAACAAACCTGTCATTCCTAAGATGGCAGACTTACCCGCTGCACGGCTACGCATAAATAAACCACCATATTGGTCCACTGGTGTCGACTGCTTTGGCCCATACACCATAAAGATAGGCCGCCGACACGAGAAAAGGTGGGGCATTATATTCAAGTGCCTTACTACACGGTGTGTACATTTGGACCTTTTATGTAGTATGAGCACAGATTCCTTCCTGCTCGCGCTGCGACGCTTCGTGGCGAGAAGAGGGAAACCCTACGAGATCCTCTGCGACCGAGGAACCAACTTCCGGGGAGGTGACCGCGAGCTGCAAGAAGCCTTTGCGGCACTCGAGCCAAGTCTGAAGGAACATCTAGCTGAACAGAGTATCACCTTCAGATTTAATCCACCACTCGCTCCACACTTCGGCGGCACATGGGAACGGGAGATCAAATCTGCCAAAGCTTCATTGCAAGTGGTCCTAAAAAACCAAACGTTGCCTGAAGAGGTCCTGATGACTGTGCTAGTGGAAGTGGAGGGAATACTCAATTCCAAGCCCCTCGGCTATGCGACGTCCGACATCGCTGATCCAGACCCCATTACACCCAATCTCTTGCTCATGGGGCGGCGAGATGCATCATTGCCACAAGCAGTGTATGGCGACTGCGACCTGCTTGGACGTCGTCGCTGGAAACACAGCCAGGTCTTGGCCGACCACTTCTGGGCCCAGTTTACACGTAACTATCTCCCTAACCTTCAGCTCCGTCGAAAGTGGCACACCCCTACGCCAGACCTAACCACAGACCAGGTCGTCATGATCGTCGACCCGCAACTGCCAAGGGCTCTCTGGCCAGTTGGACGGGTAACCAAAGTGAACCCGAGCGATGATGGTAGGATACGCTCTGCAGAGGTGAATATTAAAGGCACTACATATTTTCGACCTGTGGCGAAACTCATCACACTTCCTGAAATGCCAGAGGAATGAGAAAACTACCACACATTCTAGCAGGGACATTTGTGCTATTACAAATTCATCTCGTGAATTTGGGGGCGGCTGTGCAAACTTCCCTGCTTTGGGACGCCCCCCAGGCAGTCTAGAGACAGTTACCGGACGCACCCCTCACACTGTAACGTCTTTAGTCACGCGCAGCGCGCGACCGGTCATAAAGAGACTTCCAGCGAGTGAACGGGTCGTTGTGTGTTCTATAACCACATCATAACAAACGAACATACTGTACCACCATAACTCCTGTGCACAATTAAAGTTTAGATATCTTCAACCCCTGGATTGCTGCAATCTTTCTGACAGAAGATTTAGGCCAGACTTGTATACACCAGCATTCTTTATTCACAAATTATTACACTCCCTCTCTCTCTCTTATCCTCAACAATAAAGCAGTTTGGTGTTTACGGTCATTTGGCATGTGTATTTGTTAATTGGTTCATGTGTGTAGCATTTTTAAAGAACCGTGTGCAGTGTTTTCCAAAAAGTGCCAAGTTGAATTGCAAACTGGGTGCTAGGGCTGCCCCCCGATTAGTCGACCAAAGGTTAGTCGGCCAAAAGAGTATTTGGTCGGTCAAGTTTTAATTGGTCGTTGGTCGCCGAAAAAAAAAAAAAAACACGACACAGGAGGTGACGTCAGTCACTTGTTTTCACGTCAGATAAGCTGATAGTTTTAACCATGTCAGGCGTAAAATCAAGAGTTTGGGAGCATTTCGAAAAAGTAACAGACAACCCGAAGAAGGTGTTATGCAAACTGCAACGGTGTCAGATCTGGCTGAGAGTTTATCTCCAGCAGAAGAAGCTACTGCTCAGAGAGAGGACAGCAGCGGCGCAGAGGAAAGTGAGTCCGCACCAAAGAGGCAAAGGGAAAAGCAGCAGGACATATCAATGCTGATGGCCTTTGATGAAGATCAAGAGACGGAAGATCACAAAAAGGAGATGAAGACATACTTGGAGGACCGAACCAAGGTTGACAAGGGACCACTGATTTGGTGGAAATTAAATGAGGAACGCTATCCCAAGCTTGCCAGAGCAGCTAAGCGCATCCACTCCATCCCTTCCACATCCACGCCATCGGAGCGCATATTCTCAAAGGCCGGCTTCATTGTGAGCAAGACACGGAGCTCACTTCTCCCGGACAACACAGACAAACTGGTGTTCTTGTCTCATAATATGAGAAGACTAAGATCGGATGGAAACCCTGAAAGTCAGGTAAAAGGTAGTGGCCTAGCCTAATATAAATAACACCATAGTTTTGTAGTTTATATAGTTTCCGTTCTTCGTTCGTTCAACTGATGTGAAGTGTTTGAGTTAAGTTTTGCGGTATATTTATAATTTTTGTTTGCATTCTGACCTCAGGAAAAAACTAAATTGAAACTATATTTTTCGTTTCTTTTAAAAATGTAAAATGAATATAAATTATATAAACAAACGAATAAATAAATATAGGCTTAAGCCAACTTAAATATTTAAATATCAATGCAAAAGTAAACAGGCCTACGGAGAAGTATTCTCAACCAGTGGCACGAATGAAAGCGCACGCATGAAACATTTTGTTAATTTATTTCAACACAACAGTGTTGTGTTGAAATAAATTAACAAATGTTAAGACAGTCTCCTTGTTGATATTTCCAACACATTCAGAATCATAATTTAATTACTTGCCGGTTTCGCTAAAAAAGCGGTTTGTTTCATGCATGAGCTTTCATTGGTCGACCAGTGGTCGACCAGTGGCCTTACCTGACGACCAGTGGTCGACCAGGAAAATCTTTGGTCGGGGGCAGCCCTGCTGGGTGCAGAGCTGAAAGTGTGTTTAGAGTTTTGGAGATTTGAGCTGAGGTTTTGCTCTTTGAGTGAGAGATTAAATAATTATGCTTTATGTGAGATTTGTGTGTGTTAGCAACTGAAACTGTAACGTACTACCTTTACTAGTTCGGAGCTGTCTGCTACAAAAGTCTGAGGGGATAGGAAATATTTTTCAGCTGAAGACTGTTTTCAAATGTAGAGCAGGTTGTAAGCAAGGCTCCGTTTGTAAATGGGGAAACAGTTCAGAGTGTCTTCTTCTTCTTCTATCGGTTTTTGGCGGATTGCAAACAACTTTAAAGGTGCATACCGCCACCTACTGTACATGAGTATGAATCATCATATCATTCCATCTCAGGTTGGTTAACAGGTTAACCTATGATCTAATCAAAAAATAAATAAAAAATAAATCAATCAATCAACAAAAAACATGAAATAAATAAATCAAAAAAAAAAATCGATGATCTTTCCTGACCTAATGTTAAATTATTTTTCCTACCCCAGTTTCACTCAGGAATGTAAACAGTGCCTTTCTGCTAGCTCTTACTCCCTCTCCTTTTGTTCCCAAAACACCAACCACACTCCATTCCCTCTCTGCCTCTAAAACTTTAGCCTTTAGTTTTTCTCTTTCAGCTTTATAGATGTCACAATGTAACAAGATATGTTCTACATCTTCTTTTACTCCACAGCTCCCACACTTGTCACTGTCACTTTTCCCCACGACATACAGAGTACCATTCAATGCTGTGTGATTTATTCTGACTCTAACTATCATGATTTCCTCCCTTCTGTTTCTTTCTTTATAAATATGAATTGTAATTGTCTTTTGTACTTTGTGATACTCTTTGCCTTTCTGGTCTTTCTCCCACCTTTTCTGCCAGATCTCCATCCCTTTTTTCTTAATTAATGCTTTTCCTTCTCCTTTTCCAAGTTGAACTTGTAATGTTATTTCCTTTTGTAGTGCACTTTTTGCTAATTTATCAGCACACTCGTTCCCTTTCACCCCCTCATGTGCAGGCACCCAGCAGAACTGCAGATCTATACCGCCTCTGTGCAGTCTTAACAGGCTATGATTCAGTTCTATGAGAAGGTCTTCTCTAACAGTTGCTGTTGATTGTATGCTTTTTAATATGGACAATGAATCTGTGCATATCACCACCCTATCTGGTCTGACCTCTTCAACCCACTGTAATCCTATTATTACAGCCAGCATTTCTGCTGTATACACTGATAATTGATCAGACGCTCTTTTTGAAATCGATATTTTAAAGTCTGGGATGTATATACCAACTCCAACACACTCTTCCTTGTTCTTAGACCCATCTGTGTACATTTTTAGGTAATTGTAGTACTTTTCGTTCAGATACATACTTGTTTTAATTCCCACTTCATTTATTTGCCACTCTTTTTTCCTTTCTACAATACTCATATCTATTTTAGCTTCTGGGAAAAGCCATGGGGGAACACTACTAAATGGGGTTGCTTTGGCAAACGTGATGGTCTCCACTCCATATGCCCTCGTTCTCTCCTTACTCGTCCAGCCAAACCCACGTCCCTGGAACTTTGCATATTCCCAGCAATCCTGTAATATTCTGTTTGTAACATTTTCTTCTCCACTTCCTTGTAGCCTGACCAAGTATGACAGAGCAAGTTTCTTTCTTCTAATCTCCAGAGGTGTTTCTCCTGCTTCTATCAGAACTGCATTGATAGGGGATGACTTCATTGCTCCAATACACAGCCGCAATGCTTTATATTGTATTCTATAAATTTTTAAAAGCGATGTTTTTGCTGCTGCTCCATACACTATACAACCATAGTCTATTGTGGACCTCATAATTGATCTGTAAATGTCTATTAATGCTTGTTTGTCTGCGCCCCAGTTGCATCCAGCTACAGCTCGCAATAAATGTAATACTTTTTTGCATTTTGTTTCCACTTGATTAATATGCATTTTCCATGTATATTTGCTATCAAACCACAGTCCTAGGTATTTGAACTCACTCACCTTTGTCATTGGACGATCATATAGTGTTAGCTGTTGGCCATCAATCTTGCGTTTATTTGTAAATACCATGTAGCATGACTTGCTTTCTGACATTTTGAATCCCCAGTTATATGACCACCTCTCCACTTTTTTAATCGCTCTAGCTATATTCTCAATTACGTATGGGGCATTTCTTCCCCTCATCCAAATAGCCCCATCATCTGCGTATAGAGCCGATTGGATGCATGTGTCTAAGCATGTAAATATATCATTAATCATGATGTTAAATAATATTGGACTGACTGCACTCCCTTAGGCAATACCATTTTCTATTTCAAAATAATTGGAAATATCTGCTCCAACCTTTACTCTAAATGTCCTGTCTGTTAAAAAGGCCCTTACCCAATTGTACATTCTCCCTCCAATACCCATTCTACTCAATTTGATCAGTAATCCATCCCTCCACATAGAGTCATACGCCTTTTCAATGTCAAAGTACACTATTGCCATTATCTCTTTCATTTTCAATGTTTTTTCCACATCATTACTCACTCTTACTAATGCATCTATTGTGGACCGCCTTTTACGAAATCCGCTCTGAAAACTACTCAGCAGCCCTTTCTGTTCCAGTACATGTGAGAGCCTACGGACAATGATCTTTTCCATCCATTTACATAGGTGTGATGTAAGAGCTATTGGTCTGTAGTTACTAGGGTTCGCTGTATCTTTCCCTGGCTTATTGAATGGTAGCACAACTGCTGTTTTCCACAAACTTGGCATATCTCCTTCTCTCCAGATTTTATTGAAAAGACTCAGCAGCACCATTGTCATAGTTTCCATAGGTAACTGTCTAAACATAGCATAACATAGCTGGTCTTGTCCTGGGGCTGTAAGGCTATTTTGAGTTCTGACATTGTAAATTCCAAATCAAGAGCTGACCTATTATCCTGTCTCTTCTCCTTCACGTTTTCATTCTCTGCTAGTATCTGCTGTTTTTGCTGCCTATGAATATCACTGAGATGTTCACCACTATGTACTGCTGCACGTGTCCTTCCTAACATATCTTCCTTTTCTTTATCTGTCACTGCCAGCGTTCAGAGTGTATGCTCCTCCTCCTGGAATGAGTCAGAGTTTGATAAGCCCTCCCTCTTCTTCCTGCTCTCAGACACAGCCAGCTCCACTCTGTATTTCCTGGTTCCTCCCCTTTAGATCCACACTGTGGAGGATGGGTGTAACCAAAGCGTAAAGTACAAGAGCTGATAGGCCAAATTCACCGCCCACACACATGTTGTTCAGATCACAGCTCATAGTTTCAGTTCTCAGGAAGTGAAACTCACACTCGCTCTCACTGAGAGGTGAAATGGCGCAGAAAGGAGTTCAGCTGGACCGGGAAACCTTATCTTGTCGATCTGTCTGGATCTACTGAAGGATCCGGTGCGACTCCCTGTGGACACAGCTACTGCATGAAGTGTATTAAAGGCTTCTGGGATGGAGAGGATGAGAAGAAGATCCACAGCTGCCCTCAGTGTAGGCAGAGCTTCACACCGAGGCCTGTGCTGCTGAAAAACACCATGTTAGCAGCTTTAGTGGAGGAGCTGAAGAAGACTGGACCCAGCTGCTCCTGCTGATCTCTGCTATGCTGGAGCTGAAGATGTGGCCTGTGATGTCTGCACTGGGAGAAAACTGAGAGCCTGTAAGTCCTGCCTCGTGTGTCTGGCCTCTTATTGTGACAAACACCTCCAGCCTCATTATGAATCACCTGTCTTTAAAAAACACAAGCTGGTGGAGCCCTCCAAGAAGCTCCAGGAGAACATCTGCTCTCGTCACGACGAGGTGATGAAGATGTTCTGCCGCACTGATCAGCAGTGTATCTGTTATCTCTGCTCTGTGGACGAACACAAAGGCCACGACACAGTGTCAGCTGCAGCAGAGAGGACTGAGAGGCAGAGAGAGCTGGAGGGGAGTCGACAAAACATCCAGCAGAGAATCCAGGACAGAGAGAAGGAGGTGAAGCTGCTTCAGCAGGAGGTGGAGGCCGTCAATGGCTCTGCTGATAAAGCAGTGGAGGACAGTGAGAAGATGTTCACTGAGCTGATCCGTCTCATGGAGAAAAGAAGCTCTGATGTGAAGCAGCAGGTCAGATCCCAGCAGAAGAGTGAAGTGAGTCGAGTCAAGAGCTTCAGGAGAAGCTGGAGCAGGAGATGGCTGAGCTGAAGAGGAGAGACGCTGAGCTGAAGCTGCTCTCTCACACAGAGGATCACAACCAGTTTCTGCACAGCTACCCCTCACTGTCAGCCCTCAGTGAACCTACACACTCATCCAGCATCAACATCCGTCCTCTGAGCTACTTTGAGGACGTGACGGCGGCCCTGTCAGCAGTCAGAGACAAACTACAGGACGTCCTGAGAGAGGAATGGACAAACGTCTCACCGACTGAAGTGGATGTTTTACCGTCAGCAGCAGAGCCCACCACCAGAGCTGGGTTCTTAAAATATTCACAGGAATCACTGGATCCAAACACAAACACAGCTGTTATTATCTGAGGGGAGCAGAAAAGCCACAGTCATGAAACAACAACAGTCTTATTCTAGTCACCCAGACAGATTCACTGAACGTTCTCAGGTCCTGAGTAGAGAGAGTCTGACTGGACGTTGTTACTGGGAGGTGGAGTGGAGAGGGAGAAGAGTTCATGTAGCAGTCGCATACAAGAATATCAGCAGAGCAGGGTGGGGGGATGAATGTTATTTGGATACAATGACAAATCTTGGTCCTTAGATTGTGACCAAAACAGTTTATTCATTTCGTTACAACAATCACTCCCGTCTCAGGTCCTCTGTCCTCCAGAGTAGGAGTGTACCTGGATCACAGAGCAGGTAGTCTGTCCTTCTACAGCGTCTCTGAAACCATGACTCTCCTCCACAGAGTCCAGACCACATTCACTCAGCCGCTACATGCTGGAGTTTGGCTTTGTAATGAAACCACAGCTGAGTTCTGTAAACTGAAATAGCCTGAAGTCATTTGAGGAACTCTTCTACTTCTTAAACTCATTGTGTGTCCATCATTGTTGCTGAGAGCTGATTGTTCATGTCTTCACTGCACAGAGATCAGCTGTCAATCAAACATTATGGGATGTGCTTTAACATCTTCTCATGAGCTGTTCTGTAGATATTGGAGTTTCTTCAGGCGGCGCTCCTTCCTGTGTCTGTTTAGCCATGGAGGCTGTCACTGCTCAGGAGGATTTCTGTTAACCTCAACTGATATTTCTCTGCATGAAAATGTAAAGTTTGCTCTAAATATTTGTTGAATATTTCCATTGATGCATTTATATTGAGTTATTTCTCTTTGAATGCCTGAGTCTTAAGAGAGAAAGCAGCAGAGCTTCTTTCATTGTAGATATTTTATTCTCACTGCTCTGGAAAAAAGAAGACACATTTATAATGACGTGTATTTTTTCACAGACTAAATGTTATTGTTGTTTCCAAAATCGACTAACAAATGAGATACTTTGATGTCAATAAAATGTGTTTTATCAGAAAATGTCCAGTTCCAGTTTTTTTCAGTTGCTAACACACACAGATCTCACATAAAGCTTAATTATTTAAACTCTCACTCAAAGAGCAAAACTTCAGCTCAAATCTCCAAAACTCTAAACACACTTTCAGCTCTGCACCCAGTTTGCAGTTCAACTTGGCACTTTTTGCAAAACACTGCACACGGTTCTCTAAGTAAGACACAGAAATCTGACATATTCACTTGTTTTCCATTTTCAAAACACTGCCATTAAAAATGCTACACACATGAACCAACTAACAAATACACATGCCAAATGACCGTAAACACCAAACTGCTTTATTGGTGACTCAGCAATCAGGATGTAAGCACTAGAAAAAGGCTTCATGTAAGAACTTTTTACAACAAACATGGATATATGGATAGCAGCAAGAGGGAGAGGTAGAGGGAGGATAAGAGAGAGAGGGAGGATGAACTGAAGTCAGATGAAGAGTTATTTGCAGCATAACGGGTGGAGCTGTTTGACCGTCAGACTTCAGGTGATGCTTCTTCTTCATCTTGATAAAGGAGCTGAGGTCAGACCCAGTGAGGTGGAAAATGCAGACTAAGTCTTTTTCTCTCATCTGTTTTTTGTAAAAATATCTTTTGTATTTATTTTTCCTCAAAGTTTCCCTTTCATGATGCCCTATACTTTGTGAAATTGGAAGCAATTAAACACTGTAATCGGGGCTCAGACTTAAAGTTCACAAACATTTGGCTACCCTTCTTAGAACATGTTAAGTCCCTCCAGTTGGAGTCTGTCCCCATTGGCTGCGTCGCCCCCCTGTACCGCAACATCTCACAAAAATGTCTCGCAGGTTTTTGTTTTTATTTATTCATTTGTATTTCATTATTGTCTGATTGTAACTGATGTATTGTTTCTTGGGGTTGTTTTGTTAGCAATCACAGGGTTAATGTATTGTGTTGTATTGCTGCTGTCTTTGTGTTCTGAAAATCTCAAAAATAAATCATATATAAAAAGTTTTCCTTTCACTTTACTGTATTTGACACAGGCATCATTTCTGTTTCCACAACTGTAACTATGTGTTGTGCAGGAATGTTGCACCAATTAGTTTGGGAGAAAGATAAAAGTATAACAACTGTATATTTGTGTTTCTGCACATATCTCTGTAAACTTGAACAATCTTTAAATGCAGAATTCTCTACATACAGATCACCACAAAAGATGAGTGTGCTTTAGATAAAGCCCCACAGTGTGTAGTTGGTTGGACAAAGAGTCTTGTACTTTAAGTGAAGTGTGTGCCATTTGGTGCAGAAGTTTGGTTTTGGTAAGTGTTTAAGTAGGTTTGGGTGCAGTGCTTAATTTTGCAAGATATATGAGGTGTTTTTCACTTTGGGTGGGTGGTTTTGTGAAAAGTGTTTAGTGTTTTGATAAAATGAGCCCTGTTGTGAAAAAATGTTTTAGCAATTTAAAAAAACTGTAACTCTTCAACTGATTTAAGTTCATCCTCCCTCTCTCTCATCCTCCCTCTACCTCTCCCTCATGCTGCTGTCCACATATCCATTGTTGTTGTAAAAAGTTCTTACATGAAGCCTTTTTCTAGTGCTTTCATCCTGATTGCTGAGTCAACAATAAAGCAGTTTGGTGTTTACGGTCATTTGGCATGTGTATTTGTTAGTTGGTTCATGTGTGTAGCATTTTTAATGGCAGTGTTTTGAAAATGGAAAACAAGTGAATATGTCAGATTTCTGTGTCTTACTTAGAGAACCGTGTGCAGTGTTTTGCAAAAAGTGCCAAGTTGAATTGCAAACTGGGTGCAGAGCTGAAAGTGTGTTTAGAGTTTTGGAGATTTGAGCTGAGGTTTTGCTCTTTGAGTGAGAGTTTAAATAATTATGCTTTATGTGAGATTTGTGTGTGTTAGCAACTGAAAAAAACTGTAACGTACTATCTTTACTAGTTCGGAGCTGTCTGCTACAAAAGTCTGAGGGGACAGGAAATATTTTTCAGCTGAAGACTGTTTTCAAATGTAGAGCAGGTTGTAAGCGAGGCTCCGTTTGTAAATGAGGAAACAGTTCAGAGTGTCTGCTCCTCCTCCTGGAATGAGTCAGAGTTTGATAAGCCCTCCCTCTTCTTCCTGCTCTCAGACACAGCAGCTCCACTCTGTATTTCCTGGTTCCTCCCCTTTAGATCCACACTGAGGAGGATGGGTGTAACCAAAGCGTAAAGTACAAGAGCTGATAGGCCAAATTCACCGCCCACACACATGTTGTTCAGATCACAGCTCACAGTTTCAGTTCTCAGGAAGTGAAACTCACACACTCGCTCTCACTGAGAGGTGAAATGGCGCAGAAAGGAGTTCAGCTGGACCGGGAAATCTTATCTTGTCCGATCTGTCTGGATCTACTGAAGGATCCGGTGGCGACTACCTGTGGACACAGCTACTGCATGAAGTGTATTAAAGGCTTCTGGGATGGAGAGGATGAGAAGAAGATCCACAGCTGCCCTCAGTGTAGGCAGAGCTTCACACCGAGCCTGTCCTGCTGAAAAACACCATCATAGCAGCTTTAGTGGAGGAGCTGAAGAAGACTGGACCCCCACCTGCTCCTGCTGATCTCTGCTATGCTGGAGCTGAAGATGTGGCCTGTGATGTCTGCACTGGGAGAAAACTGAGAGCCTGTAAGTCCTGCCTCGTGTGTCTGGCCTCTTATTGTGACAAACACCTCCAGTCTCATTATGAATTACCTGTCTTTAAAAAACACAAGCTGGTGGAGCCCTCCAAGAAGCTCCAGGAGAACATCTGCTCTCGTCACGACGAGGTGATGAAGATGTTCTGCCGCACTGATCAGCAGTGTATCTGTTATCTCTGCTCTGTGGAGGAACACAAAGGCCACGACACAGTGTCAGCTGCAGCAGAGAGGACTGAGAGGCAGAGAGAGCTGGAGGGGAGTCGACTAAACATCCAGCAGAGAATCCAGGACAAAGAGAAGGAGGTGAAGCTGCTTCAGCAGGAGGTGGAGGCCGTCAATGGCTCTGCTGATAAAGCAGTGGAGGACAGTGAGAAGATGTTCACTGAGCTGATCCGTCTCATGGAGAAAAGAAGCTCTGATGTGAAGCAGCAGGTCAGATCCCAGCAGAAGAGTGAAGTGAGTCGAGTCAGAGAGCTTCAGGAGAAGCTGGAGCAGGAGATGGCTGAGCTGAAGAGGAGAGACGCTGAGCTCAAGCTGCTCTCTCACACAGAGGATCACAACCAGTTTCTGCACAGCTACCCCTCACTGTCAGCCCTCAGTGAACCTACACACTCATCCAGCATCAACATCCGTCCTCTGAGCTACTTTGAGGACGTGACGGCGGCCCTGTCAGCAGTCAGAGACAAACTACAGGACGTCCTGAGAGAGGAATGGACCCAACGTCTCACCGACTGAAGTGGATGTTTTACTGTCAGCAGCAGAGCCCACCACCAGAGCTGGGTTCTTAAAATATTCACAGGAAATCACACTGGATCCAAACACAGCATACACACAGCTGGTATTATCTGAGGGGAGCAGAAAAGCAACACGCATGAAACAACAACAGTCTTATTCTATTCACCCAGACAGATTCACTGATTATCCTCAGGTCCTGAGTAGAGAGAGTCTGACTGGACGTTGTTACTGGGAGGTGGAGTGGAGAGGGGGAGGAGTTTGTGTAGCAGTAGCATACAAGAATATCAGCAGAGCAGGGTGGGGGGGTGAAGGTTTATTTGGATGCAATGACAAATCTTGGTCCTTAGATTGTGACCAAAACAGTTGTTCATTTCGTTACAACAGAATCCCCACTCCCGTCTCAGGTCCTCCGTCCTCCAGAGTAGGAGTGTACCTGGATCACGGGGAGCAGGTATTCTGTCCTTCTACAGCGTCTCTGAAACCATGACTCTCCTCCACAGAGTCCAGACCACATTCACTCAGCCGCTACATGCTGGAGTTTGGCTTTGTAATGAAACCACAGCTGAGTTGTGTAAACTGAAATAGCCTGAAGTCATTTGAGGAACTCTTCTACTTCTTAAACTCATTGTGTGTCCATCATTGTTGCTGAGAGCTGATTGTTCATGTCTTCACTGCACAGAGATCAGCTGTCAATCAAACATTATGGGATGTGCTTTAACATCTTCTCATGAGTTGTTCTGTAGATGTTGGAGTTTCTTCAGGCGGCGCTCCTTCCTGTGTCTGTTTAGCCATGGAGGCTGTCACTGCTCAGGAGGATTTCTGTTAACCTCAACTGATATTTCTCTGCATGAAAATGTAAAGTTTGCTCTAAATATTTGTTGAATATTTCCATTGATGCATTTATATTTAGTTCTTTCTCTTTGAATGCCTGAGTCTTAAGAGAGAAAGCAGCAGAGCTTCTTTCATTGTAGATATTTTATTCTCCCCTGCTCTGGAAAAAAGAAGATACATTTATAATGACGTGTATTTTCACAGACTAAATGTTATTGTTGTTTCCAAAATCGACTAACAAATGAGGAACTTTGATGTTAATGAAATGTGTTTTATCAGAAAATGTCCAGTTCAGTTTTTTTCAGTTGCTAACACACACAGATCTCACATAAAGCATAATTATTTAAACTCTCACTCAAAGAGCAAAACCTCAGCTCAAATCTCCAAAACTCTAAACACACTTTCAGCTCTGCACCCAGTTTGCAATTCAACTTGGCACTTTTTGCAAAACACTGCACACGGTTCTCTAAGTAAGACACAGAAATCTGACATATTCACTTGTTTGCCATTTTCAAAACACTGCCATTAAAAATGCTACACACATGAACCAACTAACACATACACATGCCAAATGACCGTAAACACCAAACTGCTTTATTGTTGACTCAGCAATCAGGATGTAAGCACTAGAAAAAGGCTTCATGTAAGAAATGTATAAAAACAACAATGGATATATGGACAGCAGCAAGAGGGAGAGGTAGAGGGAGGGTAAGAGAGAGAGGGAGGATGAACGAAGTTATTTGCAGCATAACGGTTGAAGCTGTTTGACCATTTTGCGCATATGTAACCCAGTTCACAAAGGGTTAACAACACACAAGTTCCAGCCCAATCGTTACACAGAGTTTTCAACAAATAAGTGCTTTAGCCAATCAGAATGCAGATCCTGCAGTACTGGAGGCGGGCTTTACTGCTCTCGCGATGTGACAGTGAAGGGAGAGATCTGCTTCCGATCGGCAGAAATATAACTCAGATAAAACCGTAATATCTCAATATAATGTTGTCAAATCAAAACGGTAACAATCTGCAGTTGTATATGTGTTTGTGAGAAGGCCTGCTCCTGGAAAGCTGGAAACTGACACAGAAGGACTCCCGAATTTGGTGATTCGCGGTAAAGAAACAAACAAGAGAGAAAATGCATCTCTGTCAGCCGGACTTTAGGTAAAAGTTGAGATGTCATGTGAGGAGAATTAACTAAAATACACTTCATTTATTTACATTTATTTTGAATTAACTGTCATGAATCTGTGTGAGATACAGACAGGGAGAAAAAAGTCAAGGCATTTTTTTATTAAATTATTAACAAAAATCGCAAATGTGCCCTTTCATGCATTTGAGCCCCTTCCACATCCTCTGCACGTTTCAAAGAAGCAACATGCATAGTAACATAACAACTTTTTTCAAATGTTTTGAACTGAGAGTTTGTGTGTGAGACACAATATATTAATGGTTGACAATAACTGGCCTCTGGTCTTAATACAGAGGTTTCTGTCAATATCATGGACTGTGAAATGTATAGGAAATCTGGCTGAGCAGAGGTATGTGTTTCTGTGTGTGTCTATGGGAGGGTGTGTCTTTGAATGTGTGTGTGTGTGTGTGTGTGTCAATTATTGTACATTTTTTGATTTTCATGTTGTATGTGTGAGAGATAAAGAGGGGCACATAGAGGAAGAGAGTGAGGGAGCACACAGAAAGGCTGAGAGCAAAAGAGAGAAGGAGAGAGAGAGGTCGGGGGACATACACCCAGCATGTGCCTCTTTGCAGTAACACAGTAACATGATTGGCTCTTTACCTTTGACTGGTTGGCCAGCCCTGGTGTAGGTTACAAAAACACTTCAAAAACCAACCTTTCAAGCTTCTTATCAACACATTAATTTCTGTTGTTGTTGTCTAACCTCTGTTTGTTTTATAAATCTGCCATATTAATCAAATCAAGACTCGTAAACGTTAGCCAGGTTTAATTTTTGCAACATATTAATCGCATTATTGAGACGTCGTGTTTCATTCATATTATAGGGTTTGCACATGTTGAGGCCTGAAGGGAGTTAAAGGGTTCGTGATGAAACAGGATTTGCTGTGAATGCTGACATTGTTTAAAAAAAAAAAAGAGGTTTAAATAGTTGTCACAGTTTGGCACATATGATATGGAGACAAAAAATCTTGCAACAAAGTCACTGAACAGTTCTTGGGGGATATAAGGACAAATCCGGATGAATTTAGGGAGTCACAAGTGCTTCAGTAATCCTCATTACGGCTGCATTCCTCCTCTCTTTTTCCTCAATGCACAGCCTCTCGGTGCAAACTGTGTGACCTATTGTTCTATTGACCCAGAAATTATACTTTTTTTGTATCACATCGTCTCGTTTTATATCAGCTAATAAAACTTCTAAGAGTGTAAAGCACTTTCAGAGTTAATGGGTTTATCCTCACCAGTAGCTACGTGATTTTCAGAATAAATCCGCACATAATAAGGAGTAATTGGACGTGCAGCCCAAAATAGGTCAGCTGATTTTGGCAGAGATTTATATGACTATTCATATTGTATTGGAAAACACGTGTTTAGTCACCTAAGACCCAAATATTCACAAAACTGTTACCCTCATGATTTAAATAAGATCCTTTTGTATTGCTCTGAGCTTTAAACTTGCACGTTTATATTTATTCCCCTCACTTTTTACATTTTCATTGGTATTTATTATTCTGAAAGAGGCTTAAAAATGTTAACAAGGTATGATACAAAAAACACGATTTATCGTGAGGGAGGCAGTTGAACTAAAAAGAAGGATAGAGTGCAAATATAAATTAGCCTATCAATATGGTAAAATTCAAAATATGATAGTGAAAAAGTAAAGGATAACAGTGAGGTTCCTCCAAAAGAGCATGAGAAAATAGTAATTACATCCGGTGTTTTGTAAAAATGTAATTTACTATTGCAGATATAACCGTACTTCAGTGTAAGAAGTGGTTGAAAAAACTAGAATGGGAATAGAGAATTTAAACATTAATCATATATTTAAAATCCTTTCCTTCAAAATACTTAAAGGTCCCCTATTATACTGTTTTTCATCACTATATTATAGGTCTCAGATATATACAAAACATGTCTCTGAAGTGTTTGGCTCCAAACACCGAACAGATCATTGCAGCATCCCATAATCCCCTCTGTTTCAGCCCTGTTTCCAAAGTGCTGATTCTCTGTCTGTTACTTTAGCTGAAAATAAGGAGCCCCTCCCCACGCCCCTCTGAGAGATATTTGGTTACAAAGAACACAATGGTGCTCTAGGAGGAGATTCAGGTGATACGGTGGGGGGGGGTTACCTTGGCTGGTGATTGGCTAATGGTTACACAAGCCAAACAATCATTATGACATCATAAAGTGACCAAAATCTGATCAGCTCATTTTCAGACAGGTTTTTATATAAATGGATCAGGAGAAAAAGAGAGAGAATCTTTTTTCCTGAAACTTTCAGACTCTCTTTACACAGAGGGGACACGTGTTGATGTAGAAGAGACATGAAGAAGTGGATTTTGCACAATAGGTCCCCTTTAAAGTAAAGTCAAGAAACAGGAAAATGAACTTTTAGAGAATTTTAAACTATAGTAGATCATTTGTATTGATGCATAAGCAGCATTTAAATATTGTAACTGGTCTTAATGGACTTTACTTATATAAATAAAGTAGTTAAAGTATATTCAACCTACACATCTGTAATTAAATCTATAAAAAGGCTCATATATTATCTTTTATATATCAGCCGGTAAATAAATAACGTAAACAGCACAATATCTTTAGGTACAAACAGTAAACTACTTAACTTATAGTCACATTTCACTACTAATTAAGCTCATGTTCGCAGATTATTTATTAGAAAGTTATTTCTTCGTCTTGTTTATTCACACTTGAGCAGGTCTTGTGATCCAACCTGCTTCTATGCAGAAATGACCTGAGGAATTTCTTACGTGATTATGTGGTTCTTACTCTACTGTACGTACGACTGTAATCCCTGTAGGGTCTTTTTACTGTAATGAGTCCAGGAGCCCCTCACCTCTGATTGGAGGAGATCTGCAGGAGGAAGGAGGCGTTCCTTCTTCTAACACTCTGCAGCGCTTTATAAAGCCTGATTTTCTGTTAGGACGTCCTCACAAAAGGGATATTTCTTTCCGAGGAGGTGCTCCAACCATGCGGACGTCTGTGGTGCTGTTGGTGTTTCTGGCTGTGGCTTCTCACACTGTGGCAAGTGAGTACAGAAAACACACCCGCTACCTTTAATACCAATACTTCACAGTGAGTATTTGTTACTCATGGGAGACCCCAGAAGAGTCGTTGATCATTAACAGCATTTAAATGACATTCATTCACTGTAACTCAGAGTTTTATATACTCAAAATGGGAAAACGTCAACATTATCTCATATTAGTCCTACTATTTACATCTTTTAGTAAAGATAGAAGTGGCATTACTGCATTAGATATGATATTAGGAGGCTGTGGCTCAGTGGATAGTGCGCTGAACTTTGAATCAGGGGATAGCAAGTTCGAGTCCCACTGCACTCGTTGTGTCCCTGGGCAAGACACTTCACCCCAGAATTGCTCCTGTGGGGATTGCCCACAGTACTGAATGTATGTAAGTCGCTTTGGATAAAAGCGTCTAACAAGTGACATGTAATGTAATGTAATGTAATATTAGAATAGTAGAAAGAGTGCACATTTAAAATAGAAATTAACCTATCGATAAAGTGGGATTAAAAGTGAAATAAAAGCCTTCAGTCAAAATGCAATGGAAGTATTATTCGGGAAATTAAATATCATCATAAGGTAAAATTGCTCATACTTTGGGAAACTGGCCCCTGTGAGTGTGACATCATGATATTATTGCTGATGCATTAATGTGCAAGCTGAATTTAACTGTGCATTTTGACCTCATTTGAACTTCTACATGCATATTGTTGGTTATTGAGCATCATTTATCGGATGATCAAATGATTTCAATGTCAAAATGAAGTAAACTCTGCAGCTGCCAGATAAATGTAGTGAAATAAAAAGTACAATATTGACTTCTGATGTAAAGCGATGTTAAGCAAAATGTAAAGCAGTATAAATTGAAAACACTAAACATTGCATACAATCAAAATACTTAAAGAAATAATCTGAACTTAAGTGCAGTATTTAGGCACTAAAAAAAAGCCCTTTATATAATATTATATAACAGTTATAGTCATAGGCTGTTAAAACAGATGTATGTATTTTACACATTGTCTTGTCCAAGTGCAGGATTTAATGAGTTTATTCAACTTTCATTAAATTGGCCCACTGATAGTAGCTCAGCGTTTTAGTTTAACCTTCACATTTTAAATAAAGTGTTCTCTCCTTACTTGGAGGTAAAGCCAGTTTTCTAACAATGTGCTGCCTGGTGATTGATCTATAAGATCTGAGGTGGTTTCCCATGACCTCTTCATGCAGCCATGCATGAGTCTGAGTGACAGAATGTGACCTTCCTTAAGCAAAGCACCTATAAGATCATTCATCTTAATCCATACGTTAAAAGTTCAACATTCTTTCAAATCTGTCTTAACGCATTTAAAACAAGCTTAAGTGTGCATTAAAGGAGTTGTTAGTGGTTGTCATTAATTCCTCCTCTCCACACTGAAGAGGTCGATCTGGGGAATATGATCGATACAAACAAGACTTGTAATTTTGTGAATTAAGTTTAAGAGGTGTTTGTCATTTTTTCAGCTGCTCGTGCAAAATCTTACAATGAAAATATTATTTTATCTTATTTTAAAAGTCACCAGTTAACAGTGCAGTCATGAAGAATGGAAAACTCTTGAAGTTAAATCTCGAGAGGAAAGAAAAGAAGAAATTAATTATTTTGAAATTATAATAATACAGGCTTAATTCATAATAATATGAATAAGTAATTTGATTAACTGATACATTTCTCTGTTGTTCTTTGGTATCTTACATCGTGTCTGATCCAAATCCAGCCGTGTGGTTTTGTTAGTCTGTGGTTATAAAAGAAAAAGCACGCACACACTCAGCTGAGCGTCACATGAGAGGGATTGGAGGAACAAGAGAATTATATTATTGCATAATAAAACTAGTTTAGGCTTCACATCCACCTTTTGTCAAATATTACACAATATAAATGAATTCCAACAATTTAGTTTGGGAAACTTTAAACCAATAATTTCACACTTTTAAGAATGCATTTTAATCAATCTCTGCAATAGTACATAAAAGAACATGGAAAACTATCTCTATTTCCCCAATGATTAGTACCAAATTACAGAGTTATATCAAATAAAAGTTGTTAGACACATTACTGGTAAATGAAATGACAGAGACGTGATCAAATTGTGTTTTCAATATTTATATTTTGGATATTTCAGAGCCCAGGAATCGCTTCACTCGTTATCCATCATGGAACAATAAGATGTACCCAATCTGGAAGGATGGAGACGCCCGGTACAAAGACTCCTGGAAAGGTACGTCTGATGTTGGCATAATCTCTTTCAAATGCTCATAATTTATTTTCTTTATACATATTTTTAAAGAACATACGAAGGGCCTTTTTGTAAGATAGTGACATTAGTTAGTAGTTAGATAGTGACAGTTCCTCCCTGGGACTTTACACCTCTGACAACAAAATGTCAACATATTTGGCGACACAGACTTTCACATTTGTGTTATTGCTCAGTGTTTCCTGTGTTCTTCGTCAGGTGGAAAAGTGACTTTTAATGTTGGGAACGATTCCCCGACACTGACTGCAGCTAAAGTCACTTTCACCATCGACCTGGAGTTCCCGCACACCCAGAAGGTGCAGCCTGACGGAGACGTCGTCTGGGCCGAAGACTGCATTATCAACGGTAACACACACACCACGCACACACGCACACACACACACACACACACACACACACACAAACACACACACACACACACACACCCAGAAGGTGCAGCCTGACGGAGACGTCGTCTGGGCCGAAGACTGCATTATCAACGGTAACACACACACACACACACACACACACACACACACACACACACACACACACACACACACACCACACACACACACACACACACACCAGAAGGTGCAGCCTGACGGAGACGTCGTCTGGGCCGAAGACTGCATTATCAATGGTAACACACACACGCACGCACGCACGCACGCACGCACGCACGCACGCACGCACGCACGCACGCACGCACGCACGCACACACGCACACACGCACACCCAGAAGGTGCAGCCTGACGGAGACGTTGTCTGGGCCGAAGACTGCATTATCAATGGTAACACACACACACAAACACACACACACAAACACACACACACACACACACACCCAGCACAATACACACATCACTATATTTTAAGCCATCAAAGCAGCATGGTTGTCCTCACTGAGATATCTCAACAACTATTGGATGCATTGCAATAACATTTGGTGGATATATTCATGATCCCCAGAGGATGCACCCCGAGGACTTTAGTGATCCTCTGTCTGTTTCTTCTAGCGCCACCATGAGGTTAAGATTTATGATTTTCTGTGTAATGTCTCGACAGCTATTAGATGAATTGAAGTCAAATGTAAGCGCAATCATCAAGTAGAAATATAATACTTTGTTTTATGAGCAAATACATTCAAAAAAATAACAATCCCATCAGCCTCAGCTGTGCCTTGAGTTTAGTAGTAATAGTAATTAAATATATAAATTAAAAAGTGCTTTGGGGAGATAAGTTAATGTTTTCAGCGTTTGTTGTTTGTTATGTGTACCTACTGCAGATGGAAATGAGCTACTTGCTAAAATGTGCTATAAATAATTTCCTCTCTTAGTGCTCAAAATAGACATAATTACAATCAATAATTGAATTTGTGATTATTCCTTTTTTTCTGTTATCTAATTTGAATAAGCTTAACTGTGTTTGTAGGTATTTGTTCATAGACATATTTACGCGTTATCTTAATGAATAAATACTTTCATCAAAAATGTGTTTTGTTGTAAACTTGTGCTTTATAAATCTAATTACCTCCTTCTGCAGGAACAGAGTACGGTGAGTCTGAGCCGGTGTACCCGGGTCAGAGCTCAGACCTGGAGGCGGTGTTTCCTGACGGGACGCCCTTCAGAAGGACAAGAAGCCGGCCTACGTGTTCGTCTGGAAAACATGGGGTGAGTCGTCTTTTATAAAAACACAACTTCTCTGAGGGTCACAGAGTGTGTCGGACCACGTGACCTGGAGTATGAGCCAGGCTGGATTATCTTTAAGTCTTTACATATGATCAGATTATGTCACTTCATTTGCCCAACAGGAAGAAATGTTTGAAGAAAACAATCCTTTATTTTCAGGGATTAAAGGCTTCAAAGATATTATACAAAGAAGAAGGAGATTTAAGAGAGGCTTTAACTTGAGGCGTAACCAGTTATATAAAAAAGGTACAAAGTAAGATACACAAACATTATAGTAAGTTATCCTAATACAACAAACAAGCAAAGCAGTTCTATGTTAATATTTATTAGGTAAAGTGAAGAAATACATATGTTTTTGCACTGAAGTCAAGTTTAAATGTTTATGCAGTATAGATATTAATTAAGTTAAAACACTATCTTTTTATTATGTTTTAAAGTACATTTTAAATATTTATGTTGTAAAGTACAGTATAGTTATTTATGAAGAAAAGTAAAGTTGAAATATGTATGCAGTAAAGTAAAGTATACATGTTTAACTTGTAGAGTAGGGTACAATTAAGTATGCAGTAAAGTTAATTAATCTTCATTTTTATGTTTTACAGTATGTCAGGTTTAGTTTAATAATGTTTGTAGTAAAGTATAATCAGAATCAGAATCAGAAACAGAAACAGGTAGGTTGACACGTACGAGGAATTTGACTTCATGGTGCATACATAAAAGTAAAACAAACATTTTAAAAAACACAGATAGAGAGCTATTTTAAGAAAAACTATAATAACATTTAAAAATAATACAAAATATAGTAAAAAAAAAATAGCAATATTTACATAGAAATAGAATGGGTTACAAATCTATATTGTAAGATCCATCCATTTACATGTAAACTCATGTTAGCATTTAGATCTTTTTTCAAGCAACAACTGACCCCGGATGCATCATGCCACAAGTGTGGTACTATGAGATGAATGAAATACAGTGAATGAGATATTATCAGTGAAGAGCCTCTCCCTCTGGATGTGCAGGTCAGTACTGGCAGGTGGCGGACGGCGCCTCCTCCTCCCTCACCATCGACACAGACGACATCCCACTGGGCTCGTACACCGTGGACATCGTGATCTACCACTACCGCAGCAAGGAGAAGTTCATCCCTCTGGGGTACGCCTCCACCCAGTTCTCCATCACCGGTGAGTCAGGGGCTGCATCACAAACACAAGACAATCAGTGTTAGTATATCCTCTGGACCTTTAACTCCAACACCCTCCCCTCTCAATAAGCCAGGAATAAATATAACACTTTACATTCAATTATCACATTACATGTCATCTGTCTGCAGAGGTTGAAGAAGTACTGAGATCTTGTACTTTTGAAAGAACATCCATAACATTCATCTGTTTGCAACTCATATATATCAATATTCCAATTACTGTATATAAACTATTCTGTATTTTATATTATATTATATTTTATTTACCTGTACTATGTTATCTGTTTTATTGTGTTGCATTGTTAGAGGAGCCTGTGACCTAAGATTTTCATTGTCATAACTACACTGTAGCTATGCACACATGACAATATAAGCCTTGAATCTTGAAACTTGAAATTAGAAGTACCAGAGTTTGGTAATACTCTGTTACAAGTAAAAGTCCTGCATATAAAATGTTACTCAAGTAAAAGTATGAAAAGTATTAATTAATGAATTAATACTCATAATGCCGATTGGACCATTTCACAATCATATATATTATATGTTTTGATTATAATCATTGATGTATTAATGTGTTTATCAAAGCTGGTAAAGGTGGAGCTAGTTTTAATGACTTAATTGTACTGCTGGGTAGCATGTGAATGTAATCCTTATTTAAGTTATCAGAATCAGAATACCTTTATTAGTCCCACTGAGGGGACATTTACATTGTTACAGCAGAAAAGAGCCAAAGACAGCTCAATGTTACCTAAGAAGCATGCATAAAAAATATATATATTAAAGATAGAAATCAGTGTTAATATATCTTCTGGACTTTTTGCATGACTCAGAGAAAAACTCCAACACCCTCCCCTCTCAATAAGACATAAATAAATATAACACTTTACATTCAATTATCACATTACCTGTCATTTATCTGCAGAGGTTGAAGAAGTAGTCAGATATTGTACTTAAGTAAAAGTAGAAGTACCAGAGTGTAGGAATACTCTGCTACAAGTAAAAGTCCTGCTTTCAAAATGCTACTCAAGTAAAAGTATTAGCATCAAAATATACTTAAATTATCAAAAGTGAAAGTGCTCATTATGCCGATTGGACCATTTAACAATCATATATATTAAATGTTTTGATTATATTCATTGATGTAATCATGTGTTTATCAAAGCTGGTAAAGTTGGAGTTAGTTAAGATAAGATAAGATAAGATTAGATGGACTTTTATTAATCCCCGTGGGGAAATTCAGTAGTTTAACAGCAACAGGGTAAGATTGAAAAACAGAACAGCACAGATTCACACAGATTAAAGATCAAATTAAAGATACAATTAAAATGATATACTGTTAAGTAACTTTTAAAATAAGAAATGAGTTAAATTAACATATATACATATTTGGGTTCTATATAGATATGGTTTCTACATATCCATTACTGCTGGTAGCATGTGAATGTAATCCTTATTTAAGTTAATAAAACAAAGGACACTACATGTTCAGGTTTTGGGTAAAACGCAGCATCAAATAATAAAAGCTGCAATGCATTGAAATCTGGAGGTGTCATGTTAATGTGAACTAAATTACACAACCTGTACGTGTTCCTGTAGTGCAGGGGTGTCGGCCCTCAGCAAATTCAAAAAGTATAATGAACTATGGCCCACAAATGAAACTTGTGCTTTTCTTATATTGTACTTTTTAAATATATGTGTAAAAAAAGCCCAATAACTTATTTACATAACAAGCTTTAAATAGATCTTCATATTTCATCTTATTATAATCACTCTGAGGCTTCTGTTTTAAGGGATGAGCTGCCAACAAGATAAATGAAACCCTATAGAGAGCTGTGATGTAGGCTGTTTTTTTCTTAAAGCATATTCATGTATCAAGGCTAATTTAGCTACATTTTGCTAACTTATAATTTAACTTACGAGGCAATATACCTCACCTCTATAAGTGGCCCAGCCCTTCGTATATTTTTCTGTATGTGGCCCTCGGTGAAAAAGGTTTGGACACCCCTGCTGTGATATACACTTGTGTAATTCTTTTGGTGGGGTTTTTTTTCAGATCAAATCCCCTTCGCCGTCTCTCTGGACCAAGTGAACGACATCGTGGCCGGAGACCTGCGCTTCATCCAGAACCGAGCGATCGCCTTCACCATCACGCTGCACGACCCCAGCCAGTACCTGAGCTCCGCCGACACCACCTTCAACTGGGACTTTGGGGACGAGAGCGGAGCCCTGATCTCCAGAGAGCTCACCGTCACTCACACCTACATCACCTCCGGATCGTTCAAACCGCAGGTGGTCATCCAGGCCGTCATCCCGGACAAGGCCTGCGACCCTCCAGCAGATCCAACCAAGACCCCTAGTCCCCCCTCCCACCAGGGCACCACAGGTAACAGAAACAAAAACAACAGGTGTCTTAAAGGTCACCTATTATGCAAAATGCACTTTTTCATGTCTTGTATACATCAACACGTGTCCCCTCTGTGTACAGAGATTCTGAAAGTTTCAGGAAAAAGGATTCACTCACTTTTTGTCCTGATCAATTTATATAAAAACCTGTCTGAAAATGAGCTGATCAGATGATGTCATAACGATTTTTTGGCTTGTGTAACCATTAGCCAATCACCAACCAAGGTAACCGCCCTGGGATTATGGGATGCTGCAATGATCTGTTTGGTATTTCGAGCCAAACACTTCAGAGACATGTTTTGTATATATCTGAGAACTATAATATTTGACGAAAAGAGTATAATAGGGGACCTTTAATGTAAATTTAATTTTTAAGCTTTATATATTAGGGATTTGGTCTTAGAGTTGTTGCTCGACCGAAGGCCTTTTATTCCAGAAAACCACTATAATATAGCGTAACCTGACTTTTTATCAGTGTATATTCTAATAATGAATTTCCTGACCAAACAAGCTCACTATGTGGGTAGCAGCTAACAGTAATAACTGTATTCCTTATTACAAATAACTTACTAACCCTAAGTACATTACATTACATCAAGTACAATTATGATTAGTATTTTCATTTCCAGTGAAAGCTTATACCTAAGTAAACTTATTTTCCCAGGTTTTTATGATCAAACGATACAAAGAACAATGGTTTCACCTTAACTTCTTCCCCGAGAAAAAATCATAGGCCTCTCTGATAACCAATCACTCTTCCATCTGTCTCCAATTCATCTTGCCTGGTGCTGCCTTCGAAATAAAAGCACAATGAAAAGCTCCAACATACAGACGTATTGAAGCACAGACCTAACTCATCGATCCTCCCTGTGTGCAGTGAAAGCTGCTGCTCTGGTGTCTGCTGTCCCCATACTGATCTCCACTAAGGCTGCTGGTCTGACTCTGAGTCTGGTTCCTTCAGACACAGAGGAGGACAACACTGAGGACGAGGCCTCCAGCACCTCCAACACTCAGGACGCTCCATCAGTGGCAAAGACTTCCTCCTCCGTCAACCGTGACGCTCCGGCTGTAGGTGGAGTAGAAACAGGTAGGATTTCAAATTAATTTGATCAGAAGATCACTTGTTTATTCTACACTAGAGCCAGTATGTGTGTTAGTAAAATATCACTCGTCACCGGCTTGAGCTTCAATATCAGGATACGTGTATTTATGATCCTCTCAAGAATGGAAGTAGTCATCACATACAGAGCATTTGGTACAACTAGTTCCTGAACAGTGTCCTTCACATGCTGATATACAAGAGAGGAGTTACACAGTCACAAGATGGAGGAATACCGGTTCAAAGCAGTATACAATGTTTAGTTCAGATTAGCTCCACGTCAGAAATGATCATGCTTGTCATATGTCTATCTCCATAGAGGCTGCATCATCATGTTAATCACATAGCTATCATATGCCTAAAACAGTCCTGATGTAATCATACATCCAGTTTTGTACACAGATACGTAAGGCCTTTGATATCATGTGAACTCTGATATTGGAAGAGTACATTCAGTATTTTCCCAACAATGTGCAACAAAAGAAGTGCAGACTAATGAGTTCATACCAGCTGACCGGTGATCCAGATGAAGAATCACCCGATTTCCTTAAAATGTAAATGTGATGTAAATCTTTGAAGAAGCACTGCCATTGTGTGAAGCACGCAGAGCACTTCAGAATGAAATGCTCTATTGTGCTTTATCCGTATCTGCATGCTGACTGAGAGTACCCGGCTCTGATTTTCTGATTTAATAAGATTTATCTACAGATCTACATAACACTATAATCCAAGTTGTAGCATGTAAGAATAAAATCCCATTCCTGTAAATGTGGTATCTGGTTAAAGGCTGTTTGACAGTACCTCACAGGGTTAAAAAAGAGCCTCTGTATGCATTGTTAACTTTACAGGACGCATTATGCATGATTGCACATTGACCATGATGTAACCATGTTGAGTATAGACAATGCGAACAAAAATATTTAGGAGCAGGCCCATTGATGGTGTGGAGAATATAATCTGAGCTGGACATGCAGCAGGTCTGCTTCTCTTTGTTCATTACTACCAATTGTAGTTGAACTGGCAGTGTACTGGAGGAAGCACTCAGATATATCACTAGAGTAAAAGTCGTAATGTCACAGAGTAGAAAAGAAGCAGGGAGTTCTGCATTCAAATCTTTACTTGAGTTAAAGTACTCATTATGCAGAATGGCCCATTTCAGAATACTAGAAATAACATTATTGGATTATAACTATTGATGCGTTAATATATTTATCACTTTAAAGTTGCAGCTGGTAATATAGAAGCCATGTTTTACTTAAATCTCTCCAGGGTAACTTGTAAACTTCACCAACAAATGCAATATTAACATGAATGTGTCAATCAACTGTGTTGTAGTGGAGTCAAGGTATAAAGTAGCAGTAAATGGAAATACTCAAGTAAAGCACGTGTGACTCTAGCTTTGAATGTTGCTATGAAAACAATTTACCAAGTCATAATCAAATCAAATCAAATCAAATGTATCAGAGCCCCAAATCACAAGAAATGCCTCAAAGGGCTGTACAAAGCAGACAAAAGCAAAGATAAAAACAAAATACAAACGTCATAGTATAAAAATTATAAAAACATTATACAACATGTTCCATCAGATTACACTGTATCAATGTCTACATTTCATCTGTTAGCACTGAACTAATCTCCTGCTGCTGTTTGTTCTCAGCAGGTGCAAAGCGACCAGTGACTCTGACAGGCAGAGCTACAGTGGTGGTTCTTGCTAAGAGAGAGGCTGATGATAAACCAGATGACTGTGTGATTTATCGGTATGGCTCCTTTTGCACCGGCATCGAAGTGTTTGGTGAGTTATCTTTCATTAGTGATATGTTTATAGAGGCAAATGAAAACTATAGGGGCACTTGGAGAACTCCGCCAAGGCCTTATTCTCTATCTCGCATTTTAAACTAAGATAAATATGAGTTGTGTATCCACTTCATGGGTTGTCTCTTGGCCAATGTTAGACATTTTCACCAAGTGTAATACATATCAGGCCATGAGTGTTTCTGTAAAAACAAACCTAACACCGAACCTAGTTGGCCAATGAAACCTTTGAATGATATAGTCACTTCTTGTCAAGGCTTGGTTGTTGGTGGTCAGATTCCCAGGCCAATGCAGTCAATGTAACATACAAGTGTACTAGGTCAAGACACTGAACCCTGAATTATTGTGAAGATTAGTTTCCTCTGTATGGCAGCTTCTCTCTTGAGTGGTCGGAATGAGTGGTCGCTCTATAAATGCAGTCCCTTTGTCTTTTTCAGAGGCCATTGAAAAAGTAGAAATTGTACAAATGGACAACTCTGTGATGGCAACACATAACATGGAGAGAAATGTTTTGGATATCACTGTTACCTGCCAGGGAAGGTACATGCATTACACTTTATCAAATACTACTTTACAAAGCATTTAATTGTTTGTTCCCACTCTGACTGGAGCATGTTCTTCCTCCAGCCTTCCTAAAGAGGTGTGCAGCGTGATTCTGGACGCAGATTGCTTGAAGCCGATTCACACAGAGTGCAACATGGTGGAGCCCTCCAAAGAGTGCCAGCTGGTGTTGCGTCACTTCTTCAATGACTCTGGTGTCTACTGCATCAACGTGTCCATGGCCAATGACGTCAGTTTAGCTGTCACCAGTGCCAAAGTCAATGTAGACATAGGTACGCTAAAGAACCAAAATATTACAGTCTAATTATTCAGTACGTTACTTCTATATCTTGCTTACTAATCATGTGATTCTTGTTTCAGCTTCAGGTCTGTCGTCTCCAGGCACCATCGCCATGCTGTTGGGTTTCCTGGTACTCGTTGTAGCTTTAGGAATAGTGGCATTCTCCTACAAGTAAGAATTGCTTTCACAATAACAATCTTTATTTTTTACGTTAAAGTTCCATTGTGTAGGATTTATTGGGATATAGTGGTGGGTTGCAGATTCAAACCATTTAAATACGCCTCAAATCACTTTCTCCCTTTCCAAACCTAAAGAAGAAGGACAGTGGCCTTCAAATAAAGTACAAATATTAAAGGCCCTCTTTAGAGACAGTGTTTGATGTTTCTATTATAGGATATTATACTAGATACTGTGTAGGATGATGTATAAACAACGTGATGAAGCCAAACTTGAAGTCTGAAAAGTGAAACCAGTGAAGAGTGCCTTAAAACTGCATGTTTTCAAATGCAAACAAAGTCAGATTGTATAGAAGTCTATGATAAATGGAGCCTACTTCTCAATTGATTTGTTACCCCAGTATTGATTTCTCTAATGAGTTCAATTTCTAGTTTCAAGCATTCTTCAATAAAGTATTATTTTCAATGGTGAATTATTGTCGCATTTAGAGTAAAATAGCCAATAAAGCAGCATATGATTAAGGCCTTGGATTGACAGGTTGACCAAGAAGTTATTGGTTCCTGTTATTTTTTTGGTTTTCATATTAAAACTTTATATCTTTCATAGTGTGTTTCGAGTTAATACAAAAATCTTAACATTTGAACATTTGAGTCTCCTAAAGATGTCTCTGGTAGTATTTAGTACCGCCCTCTTTTGTCCCTTATGGAACCAAAAAACCAAGATAATAACAATGAATCAATTACTATGTGTGATGTAAAAGGGGTTGCTCGCATATGGAGAAAATGATCACCAAACTCTGCAGTTGTTCTCAGCTTTTGAGCGTTGTTCAGTTTTTCAGCATCTTTCAGCTTATTGTCTCAGTTTGACTGCAGCTTCAGGGAATTTGTTGGCTCTCGTGGCTCTAAAATCACCTTTTTTAGCCACACCCATGGGAAATAAAACAGAAGTCCTTGAGGTGAACTGTTTTAGGATTTAGCATCCATTTTAGGAATAAATGGGCTTGAAAAGGGATGGCAGAGAGTATAGAGTCAGTTTACCATTACATCTTTTTATGGGATTTTATAAAAGATAATACAAATATCGAGTACTACCAGCTTAACCGTATTTAATTTTGTCTTAATGTACATTATCTAATTTCATATTCTGTTCTTGTACATATCATATTCTATTTACATGTATATAGACTTTAATTTTTAATTTTTGTATTTTATTATATATGTTGTTGGAGGAGCTCAGGTCAGAATAATTTCCTTGCCATTTCTACACTGTAGCTTATGTGCATATGACAATAAAACCTTTGAATTTGAATGAACCATAAAGCATGTTTAACTAAATAAAGTTGTCTGGACTTTGTGTTTCCCTCGCCAGGCGCTTTAAGGCCTACCGCCCTCTGAAGGAGGACCTGATCGTGTCTTCAGGCCCGCAGGTCGACCGGGGTCACGTCGGCTCTGGATCCTCGATGTTCTGGAAGCTTCTGAACAGACGGGGAACCGTGGACGACTGCCCTCTGCTGCAGGACCGGCCCGTGTGAACCAGCCTCACATCCCCAAATACTGAGAAACTTGTGAACCGCAAGATTTCTGCACCTGAGATGTCTTTTTATACTTTTTTTTTTACATGTTTTCTGAATAAATATTACAATAACGGCTGTAATATTTAGATGTTTCGATCAAAACTTCCCTGCAATTTTCTTCTAGACATGCTCTGATCTTTTGTACCTACAAGTTTATCAGTACAAATTGTATACTTTCATTTGGACAAAAAACTAAATTTGAATGTTTGAATAAACTTTGCTCAAAACAATCTTACATTGGAGTCATCTGTATTATTGAAATCCACTATGGTAATGAATACATGCTATATGTTCTCAAGTACAAACTAATTATACCCAGCTTCTGAATTTAGCCAAGACATTAATAGGTGTTTTTTTTAATGTTTTTAGAAGTTAAACAACGTTCAGCTTTCCTTCCACAAAGCGTTTATTCACTACAGCTTGCAGTACTCATTACTATTACAATTTTTAAAATATAAATCTTCCTGCATAAATGCTTTATAACTAAAAAGGTAAATATTTAAATGATCGGTGTTCTGAGTATTAAACATTATTTTGTGGTATAGCTCAAACTATAGATTTTCAACATTTTGTTTGACACTCACTATATATTTAGATTTTAATTCATAAAAGACAAACACATTCACATGTCACAGGAATTTTATTGAGAAGACAGACAAAATGGTAATTCGACAAAACATTTGTTTTGAATGCTAATGCAATCCATAAAATGTTTTTACTGATTAACAACTTTGTCCCTTTTTTAATATTCCTCTCCCTCTTCCTCTCCCTCACCCTCAATGGAGTCGACTCCAACCTCCTCGTAATCTTTCTCCAGAGCGGCCATGTCCTCTCTGGCCTCAGAGAACTCTCCCTCCTCCATACCCTCACCCACATACCAGTGCACAAAGGCACGCTTAGCGTACATCAGATCAAACTTGTGGTCAAGCCGAGCCCAGGCCTCTGCAATAGCAGTGGTGTTGCTCAGCATGCACACAGCCCTCTGGACCTTGGCCAGGTCTCCACCAGGAACTACAGTGGGCGGCTGGTAGTTGATGCCCACCTTGAAACCAGTGGGGCACCAGTCCACAAACTGGATGGAGCGCTTGGTTTTGATGGTGGCAATGGCAGCGTTCACATCTTTGGGAACGACATCACCACGATACAAAAGGCAGCAGGCCATGTATTTACCGTGGCGTGGGTCACATTTCACCAACTGATTGGCTGGCTCAAAGCAGGAATTAGTGATTTCTGACACTGAGAGCTGCTCATGGTAAGCTTTCTCTGCAGAAATAACAGGGGCATAGGTGGCCAGAGGGAAGTGGATACGGGGATAGGGCACCAAGTTTGTCTGGAACTCTGTCAGATCAACATTGAGGGCACCATCAAAACGAAGGGAGGCAGTGATGGAGGACACAATCTGACTGATCAACCTGTTCAGGTTTGTGTAAGAGGGACGCTCGATATCGAGGTTCCTACGGCAGATATCATAAATGGCCTCGTTGTCTACCATGAAGGCACAGTCAGAGTGCTCCAGGGTGGTGTGGGTGGTCAGGATGGCGTTGTAGGGCTCCACCACAGCGGTGGACACCTGGGGAGCTGGGTAGATGGAGAACTCAAGTTTGGACTTCTTGCCGTAGTCGACGGACAGACGCTCCATCAGCAGGGAGGTGAAACCAGAGCCGGTGCCCCCTCCGAAGCTGTGGAACACCAGGAAACCCTGAAGACCAGTGCACTGGTCAGCCTGGAGATAGAGAGAGACAAATATGAGATACAAATTCAAGAATTCATTTTGATATTTTGAATTTGTTTTAGGAATGTGTCACTCTATACGTCAAGTTACCCACCAGCTTTCGGATCCTGTCCAGCACCGTGTCAATGATCTCCTTGCCGATGGTGTAGTGTCCTCGGGCGTAGTTGTTGGCAGCATCCTCCTTGCCAGTGATCAGCTGCTCAGGGTGGAACAGCTGGCGGTAGATCCCAGTGCGCACCTCATCTATGGAGAATAAGCAACAATTATAGGAGTGTTTGACTGACTGGTTAAAAACCTACACATGGCAGCAACTATGATAGTTTATCATATTTAATGAGAGTTTACCGATGACAGTGGGCTCCAGGTCCACAAAAACTGCTCTGGGGACGTGCTTTCCAGCTCCAGTCTCACTGAAGAAGGTGTTGAAGGAGTCATCTCCTCCTCCAATCGTCTTGTCACTGGGCATCTGTCCGTCCGGCTGGATCCCATGTTCCAGGCAGTAAAGCTCCCAGCAGGCATTGCCAATCTGGACTCCAGCCTGACCAACATGGATAGAGATGCACTCACGCTGTAGGAAGAAACAAAAAAACAAGAGATGATTTATCAGAAAACAAGTCGTTTTAGTTTCACATTCATTTCTATGTCAATGCTGTGATCATTTATGAAATCTACAACAGTTAATGTTGCATAAATGCATCTCAATATAGGGAATATGGAACTGCTCCCCCTGTCTGAGGAGAGCATGCGGTGCAGCCCCTCCCTGCACCACAACCTGAGGGGACAGAAAGCCTGACAGCAGCCCCCCTGAGGGAGGACGCTGCCCTCCTCTTTCCTCCAGTCCTTTTTGCCCTCTTGGCTTTTTTATCCCACACTCTCCCTCTTTTGCAAGCATAAGCAAAAATGCAAATTGCCTTGTCAGTGCACATAATTGGTCTGGAATATTCCACTTGCTCTCATGCCTAGAGGGTGGGGCACAATCACAGTGGATGAGAAAAAAACTAGCTAAAGCTCCACTGTGTCAATATATATATTATGATTGCTTATAGGCCTAATCTAAATTAAATTAACAGTTTGGATTAAATAAAAATTGTATTTAAATGAACCCTTTATATTTCGTGCTATGATTGAAACAGACGCTTTGTGTTGCATCAATTTGTTTTGTTGATAAATGTTAGATTAGAATACAATATAAAGAAATATTTTCCTTTGTATAATATGAATTAAAAAGTCATATTTGCAATCTTTGTCACCTTTAATCCCCTCCCTATCTGCCCCTCCCTGCATCCAAACAGGATAAGGCATTGGCAAGGTGTCAGATTTTCGTGTATGGACAAAAATTTGACCAAAATCTAATATATGGACGGAAAATGATGCACACTGACAGATTTATCCACCCGAGTGCCTGTAATAAAGCCTGAATGGAGACAGTCGGCATTGTTCACCTCTATCCACAATCACACCGTGTCACTGCTGCAAAACCGGCAATACGCCACTCGATACTGCTCTTTTTAATCCCTAAATACATAATTGGCCAATGTTGTAACAATAGCTTTTAAACCGTGTAGCTTTGGAGACACAATGGAGACATTGGAGACGTTCCTGAAGAGATGGAGACACGTTAACGACGTCGTGTTAACACTCACTGGGTGCTGCTCAAACCTTCATTTCAGATTAGGAAAAGTAGACTTACCATTTTTTCTTTTTGAGGTTCAGAGAGAGGGAGAAAAAAAGGAAGAAATGTGAAGAAAAAGCGTTTTTAAACACGGTGTGGTTTGCGTCGCGAGGTGTACCCGTCGGGGTCGATGCAACAACTGCTGAATGGGAGGGCGGGGCTTCCGCTTTTATACCGGCAGCAGGGCATGGTATCTGGTTCTGTGCACCGTGGACACAAAAAGATTTCACTGCCACCCTTTAGAGATGATGTTCAAACTGAGCATGTCTGTATTTTTCATAACTAATTTAACAGATTTGTATTGTTATATACTCCTAAAGGGCATTGCAATAACTATATAGTTGGCAGGGTATGCATTGATTTGTTACAGTATGTCATCACGGATATAAATAGCCTATTAGGTTGTATAGTGGCACTTTTTCATTTTTGCATTGAAGGTCTTGTTACAGTTGTTATTTTGTGTGCATATATTAAAGGGTATCTGTGCACTGTGGACAAAAAAAGGATTTCACTGCCACCCTTTAGTGATGATGTTTATGTCTGTATTTTGCATATAAATCTGATCTGATTTGCATTGTTATATCTACTCCTAAAGGGCACTGCTATAAATATATTGTGGGCAGGGTATGCATAGAATTCCTGTATGTGATTGAGACCATAAATTATCCTATTAGGCTTTAAAATGACCATTAAATAATCTCTGAAGTGTGTGCATAGCTTACAAGAGGCCACCTTTGATGAGGGTAAGGGAACCAACTCACTCAAGTGTCATTTGAGGAAGACAAAAAAGGGACATGTTGAGTATGAGCACAGTTTCACTAACTAATATGCTGTATTCTTATAACTTATTTATGCAAATTAAATCAAAATATATGAAGAAATATCAGTCAAGTGTTAAATAACGGTATAAGGGAGCATTCGTGTTGCAATGTAATTTATTGTTATTTTGTGTACATGAATTAAAGGTCAATCTCATCCAATAAAGGGCCACTTCGAACAAAGCATTATGTATGCGGGTGAATCAGCAAGGACTGCATACATGTATTATGTAGGTGTGGCAAACTGTAAATCAATACAAAGCTATAGTCATGTCCTGGTGCGCATTCTCTATTACATATATTGTATTTGTATTATTTTGTATGAACCTGATGAGCTGTTCATGATGTAAGATGGCTGAATGCTTCTGCCACACAAGATGCTCCCATCACACTGGTATCAGCTGGCGTCCATGTTGATGCTGAGGCCATTGGATCCACCCGGCAGGCCAGCTCTCCTCTCCTCTCCTCCCTCTTTGTCCCAGATTCTCTGCAATGATGTCATTCAGTGGGGCGATCACGTGGCTGCATGTCAGCCTATGTGCTGTTCAGACGTTTGGGCGTGACTGCTCTGCTTCTGTCCTGTTTGAAGAACTGAAAATGCCTGAATTACAGTTTAAGTGACATAATAGTCGCACTGAAGCCCTTCACATATGCTGCTTATTTACAGTATGACTGCTGCAGTAACAACATTGACCCTGTTGCCCTTTAAGCTGCCTTAAATCCTGGGAATGTAAAGAAGCTTTACATAATATAATCAGCACCCTTCTGGTTCCTACTGCAGTGTGAACTCAACGCCCGGTGTTTGACAGAGCAGCTGCCCTAATGTCAGTGTACCATTTCATAATTTATTCAGAAGGAAGTCAGGATGAATCATTTACAACCGGCTTTTTGTGGCTGCTGTACTCCATATGAACGGCAGAGGATGAAAGAAAAAGACAGGATGCAGCCTTGGATCTCAGCCAGTGCTTCGAGAAAATTCTCCTCCTCCTCTTCTTCCTCCTCCTCCACCTCCTCCTCCCAGCAGCTGTGGGACTGGGAGGGGCTGAGCAGCTGCACAAGAGGAGAGAGGAAGGATGGGAATCTGATGGGAATGCTGGAGAGATGGGAGTGGTCGGCCCTTCATAGCAGGAAACTGACCGCACTGTAACCTTCAGGAGAGAATATGATACCCAACAAAGTGACAAAGCAAATGTTTCACCTGTCAAAGCAGAATCTATATTTCATGCAGGTGCTGTTACATAAAGAGGCAGTCAAGTAAAAGAAGAAGGTTTTTTTTTTTTTAGGTACAATGAGCTTTTTATATATAATGATAATGATACTTTGTGTGACTGGTGTCAGGTTGTAAGGCCAGGGAACTACTTGAAAGAAAAACTGTTCTGGTGGTCCATGTGGTCTTTGGCCTTATACATGTTTTTGTTCTGCAAATAAAAAAAGAAACACTACTAATCATAAGCAGTGAACATTTGCAGGATTTATATAGATTTGAACTCACTGTCATTCAAAAGCATTCTAGCGACAGACTGAACCATATTATAATAATACCAACATGTATTCATAGAGTACTCATCAAAACAAATTCTTCAGAGAGAGACAATGAAATATTATACCAAAATAAATGTTTAAATACATGAAGTGCAAAATTAAAATAAACAAGAAAGGATGCAGAACATGGTGAATTAATTGTATATAACACAATAAATTGGTATTAAGTTGACAAATAATATATTGAAACAACATTCATATTTTAAACAGTTCATTTAAATAAAGAATGTAAGTTTGACAGGCAATAATTAATTGAGTAAAAGAGGAGAAATATGCCAGTTGGCCTAATTTAAGTCACATTGGACACATACACATTCAATATAAGGTACATTTAAAGGACTTCTTCTGTGTCATACTGTACATGCTGGGGCCCATTTTATGTAAGCGGGTAAAAGACAAAGAAGACAAGATAATGATGTGAAAGGAGACACAAAACTTTCTATTTGACTAACATGATGAGAACAACTCTAATGCAGTACCAAAAATGCCCACCCTGTGCCTCAGTTGACCAGAAAAATACCAGGATCCATTGAATCCAAAATCCAGACTTAGGTACAGCAGCACGAGAATTGAACACATACATCACAATCAAATACATTAAGGTCATTAGTACATTCAAGAAGTCTTAGTGCTATCATATTGACTACAGAATAATAAGGAAAAAGCCCAAAAATGTGTAATTAGACGCTGCAGTTACTTCATTATTTCATAAATCTCCTCAGCTGACTCAATGCCTTAAAAATCTCAGAAGTGACATCGACTTAAGGGCATCATGTCAAAAAATACTCACAAATGCAATGACTTTAAAAAATGAGTAGATGCCATGTAGTTAATGTGATACCTTCAGAAAAATATCTTATATCTTTGACCATCTGATTATTATTTTCTCTGCAGGTACCCTATTGCAGCAATCTCTATAAACCCAAAATCTGCTTTTTTAAACTGTGCATCTCAAATGTATTTTAGGCCACCTCACATTAAAGAGGTTTCATGTCTGGGTCTGGGAAAACTGTTGTCATAGAGCTCCTTTTGTTGTTGGCAACCAAGCAGCTTTACTGTCTGGTACTTCTCTTTTATTTAGGTATTTTTATGGTCTTTCTAATTGAAGGTTGAATGTTTAACACAAACAGAGCCGCTACATACATCCTGTTACATTTCACGAAGAATGGGGTTTTATATGAACAACCTTGATGTGTGTGAACAAAGAGCTCATCCACATTGATGTCATGCCGGCCACACCCTATCATCCTCAACACCATTTTGTTATATTTCTGCCATGAGTTTTATGAGAAGAAGGGGTCAATGCACTGATAGACGAGAGGACATTTGTTTCATTACATATACACAACATCAGGGTGCAAGATTTTTTGGAAATAAGGCTGAGGCACCTCACATCCCCCACTGTGGCAGCTGCACTGCAGACTGTTAATGCTGCCATTTAAGCTGGGTCACATGACTGCCGGATAAAGGCGGTCTATGGGGATATTCTGCTGTATCCAGGCAACCCCGTTATTCATTTCCCTAGCAACGGTTGAATCTTGGGAGGAGAGATGGGGGATGGGCGCCTGTGGATGTGGCCTACATGACAGGACAGTTTGACCTCTTTTGTGTACAGTAGACCGAAAACAAAAGTACATTTTGAAATAAAAAATAAACCGCTTGTTGTTCGATGAAACCCACACCCATCATGTTTTTACATTTGTGGACATATTGACTGCATGATGATTAATGGGTATGAAAATTAGCTTAGAGAGGACACTAGTGCACATGAAACAAACATATGTCTTAACAAAGGTTGTCTGGATTTGTTTGTAGGCATACTTGGAAATGAAGGGTTTAAACATTATGCATAAAATGTGGAGACATATTGTTTTTAGGCTATAGAGGGTTAATAATAACACATTATACCAACATCTGTGTTGGATTTGTATAGCTTTGCAGTGTGGAAAGAAATCATACATTTGAAACATAAGCAGATGGTAAGAGGCGTAATTTAAGGGTTTGATGAGCTGACTGACTGATTGTACTGGCAGGTGTTTCGACATCAGTTGTTTGTATTATGCATGAACACAAGAGGAAAGAAAAAAATCAATGTGACTTTAGTAAAAAAGTGTGATGTATTCTCAAAATGCAGACTCCATTGGATTATATTCTAATCTGTAGTGTGTTATTATAAATAAATAAAAATCTAATTCTAAAGTATCTAATCTTGTATAATATTTTACAAGTTGTTTTCTATGTGATTCTGCATGGATTACCTTTTTTTATTATATGGAAGTGCCAGCAAACACTGGGCTGTATGTCAGACTATTTGTGGTACTCCCTTGCACAAAGTGGAGCAGCATTTTCCTCCTCACAGTAACCGGCGCCATGCTTGCCGGGTGTGGTCTGGGAGGCGGGCTATGTGGCGAGACAGGCGATCGTCCAATAGAAAGCCACGGATAGAATCGAGCGTCTGACTAACAGGTCGTTGACCAATGGCAGCACCGAGGTCACCGGCTCAGGCTTTGCACTTGTATTTAACCGCTGTCCATCTCTTATGCGCCATTATCTCTTACAACGACCCCATAACTGTCGTATTGTAAGATTTTCTGTGCAGGAACTTCAATCCTCCACCGCGACTACAGAACAAAATGGTAAGAACTTTTCAAAAATAAATGCCAGGCTTATTAAGGTATGCCAGTGGGAAGTAATGACAGTGGTACATTTCGTGAGTTTGATATTTAATTCTCCCTACAAACCGATATCAAACCAACGAAATGTACACGTTTATAAAAGTGTGAAAAGGCTCGAGGTGTGAAAAAAGTATTTTTCTCTTAAACAAGTAATTTCTAGCGTATTATTTAATATGAGGTTTGGTGAAGGGAGGTGCTTTGCATGGGGGTACAGCCAGCTAACGTTACGTCACGGGCCGACTGAACAAAAGAGGTTTTCATCTGACTGCTATGTGGACAGAATGAATAATGAAGTCTGCTGTGTTGGGTCCAATTCTAGCCCCTGTCAGCACTAGGCTACTCGTTACAGGGTAATATAGCCTAAGTGATCTGCAGTCTTCAGATGTCCCACACCCAGAGAAAGCCTGTCCATACAGCGAAAATGTATTAAGTCGACGTTACTGTTACCGCCATGAATTGGTTGTTGCTTGGCATATTACTTATACTGCACCATAGCATGTAAAGTGTCCCCTTTTCCATAACCCAGAACAATTTGTACAACAGCTACTTAATTATAATGTTTATTTAATCCAAATGCCATTATGTGTCTGTATTGTATTGATATATATTCCTGTAGCTTGTGAGACTGTATATTGTACTAAATGTATTCAATATTTTGTTACATTGTGTATTATTCAGATACTGTAGGGATGTCTTTTCTATTGTGAATTTGTATTTGCTTGCAGCTAATGCTATTTTGTATTGTACTTGTATCTTATTGTATCTTTTGGGATAAATAGAGTATCTATCCATCATCTATCTATCTATTAGATTTTTTTTCGCCTTATTTAACTATTACCTTCATTCTGCCAGCAACTGTATTCTCAATAATATAGCTGTGATATTTATTTTGAATATAGTAAAACTATTTGTTAGCCCACTTTGTTTCCCATTATACCATGTCTAAAACAATGCAGACAAATAACCTTTTTTTGCCTGAAAGCAGTTGTGAACCTTTCTTCTTAAAAAAAAAAACAGTTTTTAAGTGTTAAAATTGCAAGGTTTGAGATTAATAAGATCTGTAATCCAATCTTCTCTCTCTGCCCCCCAGCGTGAGTGCATCTCTATCCACGTTGGTCAGGCTGGAGTCCAGATTGGCAATGCCTGCTGGGAGCTTTACTGCCTGGAACATGGGATCCAGCCGGACGGACAGATGCCCAGTGACAAGACGTGTGGAGGAGGAGACGACTCCTTCAACACCTTCTTCAGTGAGACTGGAGCTGGAAAGCACGTCCCCAGAGCAGTTTTTGTGGACCTGGAGCCCACTGTCATCGGTAAACTCTAATTAAATATGTATGCCATATATAGCTTTAAGTCAAACCCTTTAGTCATTTCTAAACAAATTGTTCTCTTCAGATGAGGTTCGCTCCGGGATCTACCGCCAGCTGTTCCACCCTGAGCAGCTGATCACTGGCAAGGAGGATGCTGCCAACAACTACGCCCGAGGACACTACACCATCGGAAAGGAGATCATTGACACAGTGCTGGACAGGATCCGCAAACTGGTGGGTAACTTGACGTATAGTGACACATTCCTAAAACAAATTCAAAATATCAAAATGAATTCTTGAATTTGTATCTCATATTTGTCTCTCTCTATCTCCAGTCCGACCAGTGCACTGGTCTTCAGGGTTTCCTGGTGTTCCACAGCTTCGGAGGGGGCACCGGCTCTGGTTTCACCTCCCTGCTGATGGAGCGTCTGTCCGTCGACTACGGCAAGAAGTCCAAACTGGAGTTCTCCATCTACCCAGCTCCCCAGGTGTCCACCGCTGTGGTGGAGCCCTACAACGCCATCCTGACCACCCACACCACCCTGGAGCACTCTGACTGTGCCTTCATGGTTGATAATGAGGCTATTTATGATATCTGCCGTAGGAACCTCGATATCGAGCGTCCCTCTTACACCAACCTGAACAGGTTGATCAGTCAGATTGTGTCCTCCATCACTGCCTCCCTTCGCTTTGATGGTGCCCTCAATGTTGATCTGACAGAGTTCCAGACCAACTTGGTGCCCTATCCCCGTATCCACTTCCCTCTGGCCACCTATGCCCCTGTTATTTCTGCAGAGAAAGCTTACCATGAGCAGTTAACCGTGTCAGAAATCACCAATTCCTGTTTCGAGCCAGCCAATCAGTTGGTGAAATGTGACCCACGCCACGGTAAATACATGGCCTGCTGCCTTTTGTATCGTGGTGATGTCGTTCCTAAAGATGTGAACGCTGCCATTGCCACCATCAAAACCAAGCGCTCCATCCAGTTTGTGGACTGGTGCCCCACTGGTTTCAAGGTGGGCATCAACTACCAGCCGCCCACTGTAGTTCCTGGTGGAGACCTGGCCAAGGTCCAAGGGCTGTGTGCATGCTGAGCAACACCACTGCTATTGCAGAGGCCTGGGCTCGGCTTGACCACAAGTTTGATCTGATGTACGCTAAGCGTGCCTTTGTGCACTGGTATGTGGGTGAGGGTATGGAGGAGGGAGAGTTCTCTGAGGCCAGAGAGGACATGGCCGCTCTGGAGAAAGATTACGAGGAGGTTGGGGTCGACTCCATTGAGGGTGATGGAGAGGAAGAGGGAGAAGAATTTTAAAGAACAAAAAGGAACTAGTTAAATACCATAATGTTGATTCGTCCTTAAATACATTCCAAAAAGAAATGTGGATGTCAATTTGATGTGATAGGAAAGGCCAGGGGGGATAAAACCAGGTGGTTAGGTTGGAGTTTACTTGTTCGAGGGTGAGGAAGAGGAGTATTAAAAGGGACGTTATGCACTAGTTAGTCAGGAAACAATTGCTAATAATTGAAGGCATCTCAAAAAGTAATAGTTTTTTTACAACTCAGAGTTTGTCTTTTCAGAGGTAGTGATGCAAAATGTGTCTGTTCTGCTCTCTAATAAATGTCCTGAAAAATATGAAGTGGTGTGTTTTCTTTTTTTGGTTTAATATAAATAAATCTTTAATAAGTGTTGTGATTTGTAGTTAAATCTATGATCAGTATATTTGTATTATGTCTGTCATTAATATATGTAAAGAAACAAGCCCCTTAACCCAATGAATGATCTTTCGACAGTAACAGCAGCTAAGTGTCAGATAGAGACTCCAAAAACATTTTATCAGAAAAGATATTAGTGCCAGCTGCCACTCAGAGATACTCTTAAATGAACACTTCAGGTCAGGGTGAGTAATGTATTTGAGAAACATGCTTTTCTTATATTTGTGAAATGCTTGTAACACCCCCACAGCAATCAATACATAAACAGCTCTGACAAAAAAAGGAAAGAGGTCTGTTGAAGATATTCCATTCTGTCATTTAATTTGGCCTTAATTAAAAAAGAACTAAATGAGTCTTTCATTTACTCTCAAAATATGTCACCAGCATGTTTTCAGGATCATGCTTTGTATGGCATCATATTACTCATCCTCAGGTGTTAGATTTTCTAAAAAGCAATATTAAACGTATGCTTAAAATATGTGCTAAGGTTGACAGCCTCGTTCAGGTTTTTAAAAAAAAAGCGTTTATTAATGTCATATGGTCGAAAGCAGGCCTTTTGACCTGGGTGTAGTGAAGCAAAGGGCTGCGACTCCATTTGGCGTCTCTACAGTACCAGTTAAAGGTGCAGTTGTGAGTGGATTGCTACTGTAACCAGGCACGGCAGGATCGATGGATGAAGGCCTTTAAAGGTCCCCTATTATACTGTTTTTCATCAATATATTATAGGTCTCAGATATATGCAAACATGTCTCTGAAGTGTTTGGCTCGAAATATCAAATAGATTGTGCATTGTAGCATCCCATAATCCCCTCTGTTTCAGCCCTGTTTTAAAAGTGCTGATTCAAAAATAAGGAGCCACTCCCCACGCCCCTCTGAGAGATATCTGGGGACACATGTTTATGTATAAAAGACATGAAAAAGTGGATTTTGCATAATAGGTGATCTTTAAAGTTCAGATCCTGGCTTTCCGCTCCTTTACTCAGCAGAATGGGGGTTGGTATCCTCAGGAATATTGGCAGGGGGAAGTTCTGGCACCCGAGCTGGGAGGGTGTTGTGGTCGTATTCATCCCAGAACAGTTAGAATAAAGGGTTGCAGAATGAGAGGCACTGCACGGCCATCTTTATTTTTTAATCTAAGTCTTGGTTTGGTTATTGTGCTGTGGGTGGAATCAGATCAACAACACTGCAATATTCCAAGAGGTTAAATGGGGGATTAGGGTTCAAAGCAATGTCTCAGGGGAGATGCAGAACACTTGGTGACACGTGAGTTCAGAGGTTTGTTTAGCAGATACTAACCCCGGTAATTGAAAGAATTAAGCACCTTTGTAGAAAACTCCCAACTGAAGGAGGAAGTCTGGTGACAAACTCTAGGAATATAGAAGTTAAGGTACTACTCAATGGCTTTGGCTTTAGGAATGGACAGGGTACCAAAAATAACAGGAATGCTTGGTGCAATCCTTAAGTAAAATGTGAGAATCTGATGATTACCTTACATGCCAAGGTGATTAGGGACTGTTGACGTTGGAGTGGGCACACATGAATGGGCTATTGAACTATTTGAAATTCGATAAAAAACACCATACTAGTTTAGTTATAAAGGATTAGGGTGTTGGATAAGGGGGGATTTATTAGCAGAGATGAAATCTGATTATAATTATCATGTTTTCAATAATGAATAATCTACTAAAACTAAGAATTGTTGGGTTTTTGTTGGCTTAAAATTAGCCCATATCTAGATAGGGATAGGGTTCTCAGGAGTGTGCCATGTTGCAAAACGACACTAATTACTATATGGCCCTGTTGTAACAAAAATAGAAGATTTAGCACAAATAAAATGATCGTATATATTTACCTAGGCTCTAACAGTTTTCAAAGTATAAATTAAACATTGTGTGATGTGTGTATTCTGTAAAACGAATTCCCTTATCTGATCATATAAAATTGGTAAAACTCAAATTTAGATGTTTTTTTTTTTATTCTTAAAACCAAAAGAAAACAAATGAAAAACACAGACAACTTAATATGTTGTAGGAAATTTATTAAGAACAGAGTCAAACTGATTTTTCAGGATCGCTAACTCTGAACAGCCGAACTTGTAATGATAGTTAAACATTCATTTTTAGAATTAATTGTATCATGTTTAACTAATGCCTTATTGTCCCTTAATATTCCTCTCCCTCTTCCTCTCCCTCACCCTCAATGGAGTCGACTCCAACCTCCTCGTAATCTTTCTCCAGAGCGGCCATGTCCTCTCTGGCCTCAGAGAACTCTCCCTCCTCCATACCCCTCACCCACATACCAGTGCACAAAGGCACGCTTAGCGTACATCAGATCAAACTTGTGGTCAAGCCGAGCCCAGGCCTCTGCAATAGCAGTGGTGTTGCTCAGCATGCACACAGCCCTCTGGACCTTGGCCAGGTCTCCACCAGGAACTACAGTGGGCGGCTGGTAGTTGATGCCCACTTTGAAACCAGTGGGGCACCAGTCCACAAACTGGATGGAGCGCTTGGTTTTGATGGTGGCAATGGCAGCGTTCACGTCTTTGGGAACGACATCACCACGATACAAAAGGCAGCAGGCCATGTATTTACCATGGCGTGGGTCGCATTTCACCAACTGATTGGCTGGCTCGAAACAGGAATTAGTGATTTCTGCCACGGTTAACTGCTCATGGTAAGCTTTCTCTGCAGAAATAACAGGGGCATAGGTGGCCAGAGGGAAGTGGATACGGGGATAGGGCACCAAGTTGGTCTGGAACTCTGTCAGATCAACATTGAGGGCACCATCAAAGCGAAGGGAGGCAGTGATGGAGGACACAATCTGACTGATCAACCTGTTCAGGTTTGTGTAAGAGGGACGCTCAATATCGAGGTTCCTACGGCAGATATCATAAATGGCCTCGTTGTCAACCATGAAGGCACAGTCAGAGTGCTCCAGGGTGGTGTGGGTGGTCAGGATGGCGTTGTAGGGCTCCACCACAGCGGTGGACACCTGGGGAGCTGGGTAGACGGAGAACTCCAGCTTGGACTTCTTGCCGTAGTCGACGGACAGACGCTCCATCAGCAGGGAGGTGAAACCAGAGCCGGTGCCCCCTCCGAAGCTGTGGAACACCAGGAAACCCTGAAGACCAGTGCACTGGTCAGCCTGGAGATAGAGAGAGACAAATATGAGATACAAATTCAACAATTCATTTTGATATTTTGAATTTGTTTTTAGGAATGTGTCACTCTATACGTCAAGTTACCCACCAGTTTGCGGATCCTGTCCAGCACCGTGTCAATGATCTCCTTGCCGATGGTGTAGTGTCCTCGGGCGTAGTTGTTGGCAGCATCCTCCTTGCCAGTGATCAGCTGCTCAGGGTGGAACAGCTGGCGGTAGATCCCAGTGCGCACCTCATCTATGGAGAATAAGCAACAATTATAGGAGTGTTTGACTGACTGGTTAAAAACCTACACATGGCAGCAACTATGATAGTTTATCATATTTAATGAGAGTTTACCGATGACAGTGGGCTCCAGGTCCACAAAAACTGCTCTGGGGACGTGCTTTCCAGCTCCAGTCTCACTGAAGAAGGTGTTGAAGGAGTCGTCTCCTCCTCCACACGTCTTGTCACTGGGCATCTGTCCGTCCGGCTGGATCCCATGTTCCAGGCAGTAAAGCTCCCAGCAGGCATTGCCAATCTGGACTCCAGCCTGACCGACGTGGATAGAGATGCACTCACGCTGTTGGGCAGAGAGAGAAGATTTGAATTACAGAATGTATTCAACTTGAAACATACCTTAAAAAATGTAACTTTACAACTGCTTTCATTTTTTGGAACACTGTAAATGCCTAACACTTCATTGTGATGTTGTCAGTTAGCCTTTAAAAATGAGCTGCAAAATGGCGGTGCATCAGAAACCGTTTCAATTAATTATCCACACCATGCATCAAAAAGCCTTTCAAATTACAATTTTGTATAATATGAAATCTGTTTGAGCTTCAGTTTATAATTCATTTCAGAGTAACACATTGCAATGTTTGCCACTTGCTGACCCCCAGTACGCAGTGTTTCCAAACTCGTACACCCTTGCCTACATTTCATCTTGTGTTCAACCCTTTGTAATCGTATTTCACCCAACTGCTCCTTCAATGAAAATCACTTGTATGTCTCCCCCTTAATACAAACGAATTTAAACAAGACATGTACACTTATTGTCAGTGAAAAATATTAATATTAAGACTCACTTCTAGTAGTTTCAACATCTTTTGTTAAGAGCTTTTAATGAGACACTTGAACTTGCTTGTCTTTCATAAGCTTTGATAGTTCTAGGGGCAGGAACATTGATTGTAAAATGTTCCTTTGTGTGTAAATATATAGCAATCCCTAATCTATTTACGCACCCCCTGCAATCCCTTCAAGTACCCGTAGGGGTTCTCGTACCCCCGGTTAGGAACCACCTATAGGACCTTGTATAAAAGGTGCAAAATTACCGCGAGAGAAAGAGAAAGAGACGCGATGATTTAGGTCATGTTGCACTGTGTTTAAATCATCCACTGAGAATAAAAGCCTCCCATTCATTTACAATTGACAATAATGAATTATTTTAGATCTGTTTTTATTTCTAAAGGAGGGATGTATAATTTAACAAAAACGCTTAATTATATTATAAAAGGAAAATCATTACTACCAAGCTAGTCAAGCTGAGTGTAGGATGCACTAAAGAAATACATTTGAATACATTTCTATTATGCGTGTATTCTTTTTTGTTGTCTCGAAGCAGCCATGTTAACAATGCACAACCCTAATTACCTACAGTGGAGCAGAGGATGGCGACAGAGAAATCTATACTTTATCCCTCTTCTATTCACAGACATTACATCAATAATAAATATAAATACTTACCATGATTGCTTGTCAATATTATGCAATGTAATGAGACAAGCCGGAGGAGTGTATTCGTCTGAGGGGTGCAGTATCTGAGGCTGATATGGTGATGCACCAAACTAAATACTCTGCCTCTGCAGGAGAACAGGTGAATTGCGCCAACAAATGAAAACCCCTCCTTTTTCTGCCGCAGTAACTATTTCAGATCCAGACAGCAACCTAAGATTCTGTAACTGTGACATGAGTTTGGGACATTTGAAAATGTACTGATTATTTGTTCTGAGGTTTATTCTCCATTACAGGGATTCATGTCATCTTATTTGCTTTGGGTGTGAAATGGTTACTGCGGCAGAAAGAGGAGGAGTTTTTATTTGGCGCACTTCACCTGCTCTCCGATAGAGGCAGAGTGTGAGTGGTCCATCAGGAGCAGATCATTCTCAGACTCGGACACACTCTCTTCAGGCTTGTCGTATTACATTGCATAATAAAGACGAGCAATCATGGTGAGCATCATTTCTAGATATTTTATTTTCAATGTTAATGGTTGAGAGTGCATGCAAAGAAGAGTAAAGGATTTAAATCGTAAAATATTCATATGACGTCATCCTTTCTTCCCCTTTGCTGTAGTGGGTGATGGCTGTATATTGTGCGATAGTCAATATGGCTGCTGCTATGCAAATGATTAGCTGTCTTTCAATGCTTGATGAAAATGTAGCCTCATGCCTTTTTGCAGTGCAAGCCAATATCTATTCCTCAGCTTCACTAGATTTGTAAATATACTATTACTAGTTTGTAATCTTGATTTTAAGACCTTTTTTCCTTTTAAGCTTTTATTAAAAATATAATTGAATGCACCTTGCTCTAAATATGTGTTTATGTTGTTTGTTAAATTATACATCCCAGCGAAATTATGATGTGGATGAAATATAGAATATCTCTGTTAAATATTTTTTCTGTAAAAATATATGAAAATGAATGTCAGACCTCCATTTCCAGTGGATGAGTGCGCCCTTTCTTTTCTTTTTTTTAAAGGGACAGCACTCTGCAACATGTCTGACCTACATAATCCTCTCTCTTTCAATCATTCTGCATGCAATAAACCTGTTTCATGTGGAAGCAGGGACAATTTTAAAATGCATTTGCTCCTGTAAAATAAATTGTAGACTGAACCTCAAAACAGAGATGCTTTCACAGGAATAGTAAATGCTTGTCATGCAGAGTGGGGAGAATGAATCGAAACAGGCTCTGGTGGGTTGCCATTTTGAAGTTTGCTATCAGACAAAAAAACGTTCTATTGTTGAATAACTTGGCTGCCTGGTTTGATTGACCCACTTGTAAGAAGTCTAGCTACATCACTTATGTGTGTGGCTCTTTTAATTAAAAAATTAAAGCAGTTGTGAACATTTCCTCTTAAAAAAAATAATTTTTAAGTGCAAGGTTTGAAATTAAATAAGATCTGTAAACCAAATCTTCTTTTTCTGCCCCCCAGCGTGAATGCATCTCTATCCACGTTGGTCAGGCTGGAGTCCAGATTGGCAATGCCTGCTGGGAGCTTTACTGCCTGGAACATGGGATCCAGCCGGATGGACGGATGCCCAGTGACAAGACTCTCGGAGGAGGAGACGACTCCTTCAACACCTTCTTCAGTGAGACTGGAGCTGGAAAGCACGTGCCCAGGGCAGTTTTTGTGGACCTGGAGCCCACTGTCATCGGTAAGTGTCATCACCTGTGGCTGACATTTTATTTAAGCAAGTTGAAAGTCTACATTGTAAGCCACAAAGGACTCAATGGCTGTTTTTGTCTCTTCAGATGAGGTGCGCACTGGGATCTACCGCCAGCTGTTCCACCCTGAGCAGCTGATCACTGGCAAGGAGGATGCTGCCAACAACTACGCCCGAGGACACTACACCATCGGCAAGGAGATCATTGACACAGTGCTGGACAGGATTCGCAAACTGGTGGGTATATTCAGAACCAAAGGGATTTAATCCTAATATTGATTTCAAATTACATTGCATAACTGTTCCCAAGGTGATGTTTGTCTCCCCCTTTGTTTTCAGTCTGACCAGTGCACCGGTCTTCAGGGTTTCCTGGTTTTCCACAGCTTCGGAGGGGGCACCGGCTCTGGTTTCACCTCCCTGCTGATGGAGCGTCTGTCCGTCGACTACGGCAAGAAGTCCAAGCTGGAGTTCTCCATCTACCCAGCTCCCCAGGTGTCCACCGCTGTGGTGGAGCCCTACAACGCCATCCTGACCACCCACACCACCCTGGAGCACTCTGACTGTGCCTTCATGGTTGATAATGAGGCCATTTATGATATCTGCCGTAGGAACCTCGATATCGAGCGTCCCTCTTACACCAACCTGAACAGGTTGATCAGTCAGATTGTGTCCTCCATCACTGCCTCACTTCGCTTTGATGGTGCCCTCAATGTTGATCTGACAGAGTTCCAGACCAACTTGGTGCCCTATCCCCGTATCCACTTCCCTCTGGCCACCTATGCCCCTGTTATTTCTGCAGAGAAAGCTTACCATGAGCAGTTAACCGTGGCAGAAATCACTAATTCCTGCTTCGAGCCAGCCAATCAGTTGGTGAAATGTGACCCACGCCACGGTAAATACATGGCCTGCTGCCTTTTGTATCGTGGTGATGTCGTTCCCAAAGATGTGAACGCTGCCATTGCCACCATCAAAACCAAACGCTCCATCCAGTTTGTGGACTGGTGCCCCACTGGTTTCAAGGTGGGCATCAACTACCAGCCGCCCACTGTAGTTCCTGGTGGAGACCTGGCCAAGGTCCAGAGGGCTGTGTGCATGCTGAGCAACACCACTGCTATTGCAGAGGCCTGGGCTCGGCTTGACCACAAGTTTGATCTGATGTACGCTAAGCGTGCCTTTGTGCACTGGTATGTGGGTGAGGGTATGGAGGAGGGAGAGTTCTCTGAGGCCAGAGAGGACATGGCCGCTCTGGAGAAAGATTACGAGGAGGTTGGAGTCGACTCCATTGAGGGTGAGGGAGAGGAAGAGGGAGAGGAATAGGTCCAATAAGAAAAACCCCTTGAAAGTTTAATTCCTTACCAATACGCAGAAGCTCAAAATCTTGCCTTTGTACTAGAAATGTAACGTGTTTCTATTCCAAATGTGTCACTGTAGTTGCAAAAAAACAATTGGATGGTTTATGGAGTGTAAATAAACTTGGGAAAAGTACTTGTCTGTATTGTTTTTCATATTTTCACAGTTTTAGGACGTGTCTTTCGAAAATATGTTCCCGTGCAATATTAAAGGTTTTGTCTACTGCCTTGCAAACATTTAAATGCTGGTAAATGCTGCAAATCTATTTTTCATTTTTTTTGTACCAATTGTGTGCTATGCATTTAACTGCATCATGGTCGCATGGCTTTGTGCCATTTGTTTTTTTGATCAAATTCAGAATAAAGCATTCATGGTCACCAACAAGGTACTGCCAACCAATAGAGACTTATATTTATGTCAAGATTCCCCTAAATTCATATACGCTACCAGTGATCAGTTTAATTCAGAGAAACATAATGGTGAGATTTGTGTTCAAATACTTATTTCAGACTTATTTAATAGTTTGCAATTTAAGATGCGATAATGGTCTTAAAACAGTGTTGAAGTGAAAGGCTCTTCAAAATTCATGATTTCCGGTTACCTGGAGACCCCTAGTGGTAGTTAACTGAGAAAAAACGGTTAAAATTAGGTCAAAAGTAGGTGTGGTAACTGGGTCTGCAAGAAGATATTGCTCAATTCCAGTATTCAATATCGTTTTGGGATTTAGGCTTCATATGTCGATTCGCAACACAGGGTTGCCAAACAAAATGCAGTTGCAGCAGAGTTCCTTTATGCTACAGAGGAAAAAGACAAAATAGTAGTTTGACATTTGAGCATCATTATATTAAATGTATTCTAAAATACACCATTTATTTATAGGTAATATATACACAAAACTGTTTATTTGTTTTATCTGATAAGCTCAACCTTTATATTGAAACAGACTGAGATGAACTGTTCTAATTGCATAAAGATGACTTTACATCAAGAGGTATTGCTGTCCCAGTTGCATTCATATATGTAAAAGAGCATACCTAAACAAATACGAGGTGAACGGAAAAATATGGCTTGAATGCATTTGAATCTATGATGTGATATTACTACCAGAGATTGCAGAATGCTTTAAGCATAAGTGCTAACTACAGAAACAAAACAATCGAAACTGCTCTATTACAAAATAATGTCCCAACAGTACATGTGCCCTGTGGAGTGGTGTAAAAAGGAGAGCAAACCATAGTACGGTCAATAAACAATCTTTATTTCTTTGGGTTAATTAAAGCATACATCATTTAATACTCCTCTCCTTCCTCATCCTCATCCCCCTGACTATCAGCTCCAACCTCCTCGTAATCTTTCTCCAGAGCGGCCATGTCCTCTCTGGCCTCAGAGAACTCTCCCTCCTCCATACCCTCACCCACATACCAGTGCACAAAGGCACGCTTAGCGTACATCAGATCAAACTTGTGGTCAAGCCGAGCCCAGGCCTCTGCAATAGCAGTGGTGTTGCTCAGCATGCACACAGCCCTCTGGACCTTGGCCAGGTCTCCACCAGGAACTACAGTGGGCGGCTGGTAGTTGATGCCCACTTTGAAACCAGTGGGGCACCAGTCCACAAACTGGATGGAGGGCTTGGTTTTGATGGTGGCAATGGCAGCGTTCACGTCTTTAGGAACGACATCACCACGATACAAAAGGCAGCAGGCCATGTATTTACCGTGGCGTGGGTCGCATTTCACCAACTGATTGGCTGGGTCGAAACAGGAATTAGTGATTTCTGACACTGTTAACTGCTCATGGTAAGCTTTCTCTGCAGAAATAACAGGGGCATAGGTGGCCAGAGGGAAGTGGATACGGGGATAGGGCACCAAGTTGGTCTGGAACTCTGTCAGATCAACATTGAGGGCACCATCAAAGCGAAGGGAGGCAGTGATGGAGGACACAATCTGACTGATCAACCTGTTCAGGTTTGTGTAAGAGGGACGCTCGATATCGAGGTTCCTACGGCAGATATCATAGATGGCCTCGTTGTCAACCATGAAGGCACAGTCAGAGTGCTCCAGGGTGGTGTGGGTGGTCAGGATGGCGTTGTAGGGCTCCACCACAGCGGTGGACACCTGGGGAGCTGGGTAGATGGAGAACTCCAGCTTGGACTTCTTGCCGTAGTCGACGGACAGACGCTCCATCAGCAGGGAGGTGAAACCAGAGCCGGTGCCCCCTCCGAAGCTGTGGAACACCAGGAAACCCTGAAGACCGGTGCACTGGTCAGACTGAAAACAGAAGGAGAGAGAGACAATCACCACAACAGGTTGGAGCATATAAAAGAACAGTGTAAATAAAAGCTACTAGTTTAAATAAAGCCAGATTTAATTACAGCAGGACTTTGAGCCAATGTTCAAAATGGTGCTGGATTCTGCAGTATGTTACTATAACAATAGAGGGTTATTATCATACAGTACATTTGCTCATAAGAACTGAACAAGCTAATAACAGCTAATGTCATTTTAATCTTTTATTCAAACAAGTTATAGTGCTGCCAACATGTACATTAACATGCTTTAGTTATAAACCATGTTATAGTACTGTTTACAAAAAAAGAAACTCAAGTTTGTATTTTTGTTCCTTTAAAAAAAACCAACAAAAATAAAAAGTGTACAATGAGATTTTCTGATCTGTTAAAACACCATTTAAGTTTGTTATACCCCCTATTAAATGGGTAGGGGTGCATTATCTTTTCTGACAAATTATTGAGAATCAAACAATGTCCTAGGCTTCCAGCCTTATTAGGAAGGAACCTACCCTTGCTCTAAATATACCCACCAGTTTGCGGACCCTGTCCAGCACCACTTCAATGAGCTCCTTGCCGATGGTGTAGTGTCCTCGGGCGTAATTGTTGGCAGCATCCTCCTTGCCTGTGATCAGCTGCTCAGGGTGGAACAGCTGGCGGTAGGTCCCGGAGCGAACCTCATCTAAAAAAGAGATTTAAATCAGAAATCCCTTCAGGGTTTGCCTTTCTGAAACAAAGAGGAAACTATGACATTTCAATGTTTTGAGTTTACCAATGACAGTGGGCTCCAGGTCCACAAAAACTGCTCTGGGGACGTGCTTTCCAGCTCCAGTCTCACTGAAAAAGGTGTTGAAGGAATTGTCTGTGCCACCAAGAGTCTTGTCACTGGGCATCTGTCCGTCCGGCTGGATCCCATGTTCCAGGCAGTAAAGCTCCCAGCATGAATTGCCAATCTGGACTCCAGCCTGACCAACGTGGATAGAGATGCACTCACGCTGGAGGAAAACAGCAATGTGTAAAATGTACAATAAATATCGTCACACAGCTATAAGTGTTTCCATGTCTTATAAGATGCTTGAGATCATCACATGTTAAAGTGGGCACAATGTCCGAAGGCATGGAGGGGGGGTTAAAATGAAAGGATCCTTTGTGAAGAACAGATACAACAACATCATGACCGGGTCAGTTGTCACATGTTTCACATTTATTTACAGCCATGAAAAGGAATCAGTTCATCAAGACAAACACATAACCGATTGTTTGTGCATAAAATATGATTAAGGCAGAACACGATCTAAAGGCTTTATTGTCATATGCTCAACAGCGTGCTTGTTGCCAATGCAAATCCTAAATCTCAGGCTCCTTTAACAATGTACTTCATGCACAGTATACTTAAGACATAGAAAGATATGAAATAGTGCAATAAAACAAGTGCATGTGAGATATTGATGCAAGTATACAAGAAATAAAACATACAGGCAACAATTTTCGCATGTTGAGATTATATTACATTAAATATCTTTAGAGGGACATCATGTTTAGTCTACCTACAAGACAGAGCTGTGGTCATATTTTTCCCACACACATGCAGTTTTTAAACCAGTAGTATAATCTGTTAAACAATACAGATTAAAGTGTCTGATCGTACATTTATTTGGAAACCCAGGGGTGGCAGCAAGGCCCTTTAAAATATGCAGTTAAGCAGGAGTGTGACCAGAATACTTATACTCAAACTGGGTCATTGTGCACACTGCAAAGACAGGGAAGGATTTTTTTTAAATGCCCAAAAATGTAATTAAAAAAGCTCCTCTCTGTTTAAAAAAAAAATACACAATAACCCTAAATAAAGTCACATTTAAAAAGTTTGCATACAACTTTGTTAGCAGACCTTTCACTGGAGGCATTGTTAGCTAATGTTAAAAGTTCTGCAACTAGCTTGTGCCATCAATATAAATTGATTACAATTATAATTCATGACATGTGCTCTATGTGGCTGGTTTAATTTAACATACAACTTTTTAAATGTTCCATACTCACCATGTTTCCTGTTGCTGTGTGTCGAGGGCTGGAAAACCTGATTAAGAGACTGAATTAACTCTCACTCTGCGCTACAAGGAGTGCTGCGTGAGATGCTAGCACCAGGTCAGCTATACGAGGCATTTTATACACAAGTTAAGTTACAAGGAGGGGAGAGCAGATGGATCTGATTGGCCGAAATCACAAGAGCTTCCTTCCTATTGGTTAAAGGAAAACCTTGATGTTCTTCGCAGGTGCTACAGATAACATAACGATGACGCTCGAGGATAATATAGACACGAGTTCTGTCATGCACAATTCATCCTAATGCAATGGACAAGTTCCATACCCAACATTTCACTTTAGCGTTAAAATGTTGCTTTCTTGTTTCTTTCTTATACTGGTGTCAGCAGTGGGTTTGAGAGTATATCGGACGTCACCTTGGTAAACAAAAATTCAATATAAAATGTCTCTATAATTAGAAGTAATAGTCTAAGAAAAGTGGTCGTCCAGACTTTATTGAACCTTCGAGATAATTTTAAATTATATAAATTCTGTCTAAAGCCATGGTAAGCGACAGGTAAATGTAAATAGCCAACACATACTTAAATAAACTAATGACTCAGCATATAATGTAAGTAAAAGAAAATAAGATTGCAGGATATTATAAAAATACAAACATTTCGAACTTAGGTTAAAATAATAATCTCAGATTCGCCCATTATATAATATTGAATTATAAAGACTTATGCAATTTTTGTTTGTTATTAAAGTTAAAATGCCACCATATGGATTAATCTATAAACACATATTTCGTCCATTTTACATTGTATTAATAATGTGCAATATTTTCCTCTAAATATTGAATAGAATTATGAAATTACAAAAAAAGTAATGTTGTTAAAGTATGTCCTCTTGAGTTAAAATACTTACCTTGGTTGATTTCTGATTTGTAACTATTGGGTACATTTAGGAAAAAGCAGATGGACATTTAAAGGTGAAAATTATATATATTGAAATAATCTTATGCAGTAAAAGTAATTTAGAGTATTTTGACAGTGCTAGTTCTGTTGGAAAACCTGTCGAACTAAAATGTGCAAGATCTTTATTATGAAAACATTTTTAGAATGACCTGACCATTGAGTGAATATACTGTTTAAAGTATTTTAGGCAGATTATTAGATTATGAGAGTACAGTGAGTGTGTAAAAAAAGTGCAAACAATACATTCAGTTAAACAGATTTTATTTTCTGAACATTGATAAAAAGGCACAGAGATTAATACTTTGGAATGTTTGCCTTTCTAATACTCCTCTCCTTCCTCATCCTCATCCCCCTGACTATCAGCTCCAACCTCCTCGTAATCTTTCTCCAGAGCGGCCATGTCCTCTCTGGCCTCAGAGAACTCTCCCTCCTCCATACCCTCACCCACATACCAGTGCACAAAGGCACGCTTAGCGTACATCAGATCAAACTTGTGGTCAAGCCGAGCCCAGGCCTCTGCAATAGCAGTGGTGTTGCTCAGCATGCACACAGCCCTCTGGACCTTGGCCAGGTCTCCACCAGGAACTACAGTGGGTGGCTGGTAGTTGATGCCCACTTTGAAACCAGTGGGGCACCAGTCCACAAACTGGATGGAGCGCTTGGTTTTGATGGTGGCAATGGCAGCGTTCACATCTTTGGGAACGACATCACCACGATACAAAAGGCAGCAGGCCATGTATTTACCGTGGCGTGGGTCGCATTTCACCAACTGATTGGCTGGCTCAAAGCAGGAATTAGTGATTTCTGCCACGGTTAACTGCTCATGGTAAGCTTTCTCTGCAGAAATAACAGGGGCATAGGTGGCCAGAGGGAAGTGGATACGGGGATAGGGCACCAAGTTGGTCTGGAACTCTGTCAGATCAACATTGAGGGCACCATCAAAGCGAAGGGAGGCAGTGATGGAGGACACAATCTGACTGATCAACCTGTTGAGGTTGGTGTAAGAGGGACGCTCAATATCGAGGTTCCTACGGCAGATATCATAAATGGCCTCATTATCTACCATGAAGGCACAGTCAGAGTGCTCCAGGGTGGTGTGGGTGGTCAGGATGGCGTTGTAGGGCTCCACCACAGCGGTGGACACCTGGGGAGCTGGGTAGACGGAGAACTCCAGCTTGGACTTCTTGCCGTAGTCGACGGACAGACGCTCCATCAGCAGGGAGGTGAAACCAGAGCCGGTGCCCCCTCCGAAGCTGTGGAAAACCAGGAAACCCTGAAGACCAGTGCACTGGTCAGACTGAAAACAGAGGGAGAGACAATGATCACATGTATGCGTTACAAATCTTTCAGACTGACTCTGAAACAAAGAGAATGAAAAGTACTGAAGTTCAGAGTATAAAGAACGTCTGGAAACACTGTTCAGCTTTTTCCCAGCTGTGTCAGAGACACTGGTATTGTTTTCAGCTGGTGAGTCAGTGTGCGTAATCCTGGCAAAGCTGCCTGAGGGCACTGTACTAAGAGTTCAACATACTCAGGAAATTCTACAACATTGGTTATTAACTTGGTATAGAGCCAGGGTTTCTCTTTCTTGCTTTAAAAGCAGTCACAAGAAAAAGCTATTGTGTTTGCAGCATATGACTAATCAAAACCATTCCAGATGTGCAGTATAGGTTAAAATGAAGGCAGAGTTTGAAGATGGGTGTGGTCAGAACAATGGGGCAAGAGTATCCGCTTAAATTCCTTTTATGTGACAACCTTCTTGGCATTAAAACTGATTTATTCAATTTAATATTTTAAAGTTCTGAATATACCCACCAGTTTGCGGATCCTGTCCATCACCAGGTCAATGACCTCCTTGCCGATGGTGTAGTGTCCTCGGGCGTAGTTGTTGGCAGCATCCTCCTTGCCAGTGATCAGCTGCTCAGGGTGGAACAGCTGGCGGTAGGTCCCAGTGCGCACCTCATCTATAAAAGAGGAATATGCATATATTTAAGGGTTTGACTAAGAGGTGGAATAATCTACACCAAATCAGCATCGTTGCTTGTTTGTAGTGAGAACTTACCGATGACAGTGGGCTCCAGGTCCACAAAAACTGCTCTGGGGACGTGCTTTCCAGCTCCAGTCTCACTGAAGAAGGTGTTGAAGGAGTCGTCTCCTCCTCCAATTGTCTTGTCACTGGGCATCCGTCCGTCCGGCTGGATCCCATGTTCCAGGCAGTAAAGCTCCCAGCAGGCATTGCCAATCTGGACTCCAGCCTGACCGACGTGGATGGAAATACACTCACGCTGTGGAAAAAGGAAGTTGTTATGGCACTATAACTTCATGTATTTTTTTGTTTTAAAGGCGTGGTTGGCTCACACTTTTGCTTAGTTTCACAAATTAGATGCTGAAGGCAACTCATCACATGTTGAGGGCTGCTCTAAAGATATTTCAATATTTAAATTAGGAGAAAAAAAGCCTCCTTTGTTAAGAACCAGAACATCATGACCAAAGTCACCTGATCAAAGTATACATTAAGCCTAGGAACAGACAACCCTTTGAGAAAAGGCTATTTATAACAGAGGCTAATTATTCACACATAACCTGAAAGAAAACAGTGTTGATAATACTTTTCCTAAAACCAAACCAAATACAGCTCTTGTTCCTTATTTGTAATATATATATATATAATTATGCTTTTAGTGATCAGGGTTTGTCTGAAAATCCAGAGGTTGCCGTTTCATAAACGCCAGCCTCTTCAAACAGTGGGTAAAAGAGGAATGTGTCAGGCTGAAAGCACACTATCCTCTGCCAACAAATGGGTCAATGTACAGACAAGAAAAAACCAAGAACAAACTTGAATGTGGACTGTGCCCTGTCAAATTGACACATATTTTACCAATATTACAGTTCAAACGAAAACGTTAATCTAACACGGTAATATATAACTGTAGACAGCAGGCATATGCCACTCCTTAACAGTTATACAGTTAGTTAACCTAGTTTGGTCGCCGCGTGAAATCACACGTTCATGTACACAATATAAGTTAAGAAAACGTATATTTTTACACTTACCATGTTTTTTTTAAAGTTGGGAAGTTCTGAGTTTTGATTAAAGAGAGGAAAGAGGAAAAGTTAGCTCTCGCAGCAGGGCCTTTATGAGTCCAGTGTGAGACGCAACTGATGCCTTTTTCTAGGCGGGGTCATTTATACTTTCTCAGCTGGAGGATAAGAGACGCCGAATCAGATTGGCCGAACGTCTCGTGAGCTTGATTCCTACTGGTCAAAGAGTGCTGCAGGGACGGTAGAATGGGTAGCAAAACCAGGAAATGAGATAGCATTTTAGCACGTTTCTGATCATGCTGGCCAATGAGGTGTCCGGTCAGCCTGAACCATAGACTGTATATGGTCTGAACGAGTTGCAGGCAGCAGGATTTTACATATACTGTCATTTCTGAGTTAGATTGTTTCTTTTACTCCCCTCTTTTTCTAAGTGCATATCAGCTTTTAGACATGATGCGCTGATGCTTTGTTTTCACTCTTCAGTGGGCGGGGCCGTCATCTTGGGCAGGATGTGACGTAGTGTTGCTTGCCCTGAAGATGCTCTAAAACTACTTTTTGGTTAAAATAAAACAGGAACATGTATGTGATGTGTAAACGCAGATGATGGATTGCCCCTGTGTATTCAAATGTAAACAGAAAGCAATCATCAATATAGAGTTGTGGATTCAAAATGTCAGTAGAGGAAAATCATAATATGTGCTGGTCACTCAAATGAAAGATAAGGTCATTGCCAGGGGTTATCACTACAAACCAAGTCCATGGATCGAATAATCCTATTTAAATATATTGGTTGGTTGATGTACAGGAGAAATTATATTATATATACATATATATATATATATATATATATATATATATATATACAGTATAGATAAGGTGTTGCTTTGGTTTTGAATGGTAAGCTTTCAAAAACACATCATTACACATATACCGGGCTTTGATGAGGATGGATTATGATTACATGGTTTATTAAGCAGCAGTTAAAAGTACTACAAAAAAACTGGACAGAATACAATGGAGAACAATGAGATTACTGTCGGTTCCCTTACCCATACAACTGTACTATTTGGTATGCCAGAAACCGATTAAGTCATTAAGCAAAACCTACAAGTATGCCCTACTGCATATTGCAGTATGGAAGCCAGCATATGTATATGGCTATTCTGACCCACAATACTTTATCGAGCAAGAGGGCAAAGGTAAAGATGCAATGTTGTGATGAAGTAGTGCAGTGGTGCCCTCTGGACCTGATAGTGCAGCAACACAAATTGCGTAATGCATAATACCAATTGAGATTTAATAAAAAATCCTACTTTGAAATAAATAGTTAAGTTCTTTATAACTACGCATAAAGATACAAAAGAGAAAAAAATTGCATAATTTAAAACAATAATAAACAAGCTATTGTCAGAGTCAGTTATAAAGAATATATAAGGAGGGCTTACTATTTTCTGCAGTTGATACAATGAATGATATATACCAATAAAGAATGACAATATTACTCATGTCAGACAAAGATATGTTTGAAAATGACTTAAATATATATATATATATATATATATATATTTATCGTAATTCAAATATGAACGTCAAAATTCGGAATATGCCAATCTTTTTTTCTTATTATCTTATTTGCTAAACGTTCTTGTAGAGTAATATGCATGTGTTGTATTATTCTACTACGTCTATTTATTAATGTTCAGCAATAACCACGTTTTCCCAGTACATCCATGGGACTGACTTTCTTAGGTGGGGTGATTCCGCTTTGAACAGGAATTTTGTTAGCCAGTGTTCTTGTTTTCCATGTGCTCAATAAAGTTTCTTTAAAAAAATTCTAAAGAATTCAACCAATCAGAAGTGGACCCACGTGTTTTTTCATCCAATCAGATTCCGCAGCAATTGCGCCGCGTAAGATAGTATAAATAGCCCCGCCTAGAAAAAATACATCAGTTACTTCTTACCCTGGACTCATAAAGGCCCTGCTGTGAGAGATAACTTTGCCTTTTCCTCTTCTTTATCGAAACCCTCTGTCTTCACATCTTCAGAAAAATGGTGAGTACGATAGTACAGCTTTTCTCCACTTAGAGGATGTGCGTTTAACCAAATGCAGCGCTCTGAACGTGTGTCATCATGCGAAAACGTAACCAGCTTAACGTTTTTAACCGCTTACTCTTTAAAGAAGACGCATCATTTTTATAGTGAAACAAAAATGTTGCGGTATAAGCTGGTAAATCAAGCTTCGTCATTAATACGTCGTTTTAACTGTGGTGTTGGTAAATTAAGTGTAACTCGACGGCACAGTCAAGATGTTGAAGTGACGCATTTACAATCGGCGCGAATTGTTGGAAATAAATATACTTCCTGTCTCATTAGTGGCCGGGTTTAATGGTTTCATATTTAAAACATGATATTAACACAGATAAAACATTTTTTTCCGAATTTCAGTGAACCAGGGCGTTTTCAAACGTAGGTTTGAAATGATTACTCGCTGCCGATATTTAAATAAAATGAACGCTCTGTCTCCCCAAATCTCGCGAGAGTTATTTTTCCTGCGACGGATTTGTGTCGACCTCGGTTTAGTGTCTTTACATTACATTGCATTTAGCTGACGCTTTTATCCAAAGCGACTTACAATAAGTGCATTCGACCAAGAAGATGCAAACTTGAAGAAAACAGAATCATATAAGTACATCAGGTTTCATAGAGCCAAAACATTTCAAGTGCTACTCAACTAGCTTTAGATAAGCCAGTCCTTTGTTAGTATATAAGTGCTTTGTTAGTAATTTTATTGCTCGAAGTGGAGTCGAAAGAGATGAGTTTTCAGTCTGCGCCGGAAGATGTGTAAGCTTTCTGCTGTCCTGATGTCAATGGGGAGCTCATTCCACCATTTTGGAGCCAGGATAGCAACCGACGTGTTTTCTCTAATGTCTTCACATTAGAGAGATGAGAGACATGGTTCCAATTTTTACTTTATTTAGGTCGAATTAGATAATAATTATTATGTGTGTTTACGTTCTGGCCTGCCACGCCACTAGTCTCCTAAAGGGGTGTGGCAGTGGCTCAATCCGTGTTGACACCGTTGCAGAAAATGTAAATGCGTAGTCTCCTCTCTTAACACTGGCCCACATTCACGTCCAATCTTGCCACCTGTCTGCCAACAACTGCATCATTGTGCTTTCGGTATTAGACGTATAAACAGTATTTAGCCTCTTTTTGTTTTTAATTATAACTGTCTTTCTGTTCAGATGACAAATGTGTGCGTCAGGTGATTTAAATCATGATATGATGTTTGGTTCTTATTTAAATAGCCTTTTTCTCTAGAGCAGTCCTCCCACATGTGGTGATATGCCACTAGAATGTATGTATGTTACACTGTTTTTGCACAAGATTCAGTCATCTAGGCTTCCTTTTTATGATAGTTTCTTAACAACCTTTTTTTCCTTTTACAGCGCGAGTGCCTCTCAATCCACGTTGGTCAGGCTGGTGTGCAGATTGGCAATGCCTGCTGGGAGCTTTACTGCCTGGAACATGGGATCCAGCCGGACGGCAGGAAGCCTGGTGACCAGAACATCTCAGGAGGAGGAGGGGACGATTCCTTCAACACCTTCTTCATGGAGACTGGAGCTGGAAAGCACGTCCCCAGAGCTGTGTTTGTTGACCTGGAGCCCACTGTCATCGGTAAACTCTCATTAAATATAAATGATAAAAGTATCATAAATGCCTTTTCCCCCCTCTGTCATTCAAAACCTTCAATAATCTAATGCTCATTACCCTTAGATGAGGTGCGCACTGGGACTTACCGCCAGCTGTTCCACCCTGAGCAGCTGATCACTGGCAAGGAGGATGCTGCCAACAACTACGCCCGAGGACACTACACCATCGGAAAGGAGGTTATCGACCTAGTGATGGACAGAATCCGAAAGCTGGTCAGTACATTTAGAACAGAAGTCAATTTTGCTGAAGAGTATTAAATGGAAATGAATCAGTTTATTGCTAAGTAGGTTTGCACATACAAGGAGTATGCAATAATATTGTGGTGAATGGCAAAAATAAGTATTGCAAAAGCCAAGTATCATAACTGATAATAAATATGTGAAGTATATGTTTTAAAATGAAGAGCTGTACAGTGTTTCAAACAAACACAAGACATAACAATCTCGTATCACTCTTTCAAAGTGAGCATATTTCCCCGATTCTGGCCCACTTGCATCGGCTTCCTCCACCCTGCAGAATTCAGTTTAAGATCCTCCTGATCGCATTCAAAGCCCTCCATGGTATGGCACCCTCTTATCTCTGATCTGTTTTCATTTAATCTATATGTTTACATGCTGTGCACTAATACGCTTTTTTTATCATTAGCTGTGAACCCTTGGCACTGCTGTCTTTGTATTATATAAATACATTTATTATTATTATTATTATTTGATGATTTTCTCTTTTTGTTTCAGTCTGACCAGTGCACCGGTCTTCAAGGTTTCCTGGTTTTCCACAGCTTCGGAGGGGGGACCGGCTCTGGTTTCACCTCCCTGCTGATGGAGCGTCTGTCCGTCGACTACGGCAAGAAGTCCAAACTGGAGTTCTCGTCTACCCAGCTCCCCAGGTGTCCACCGCTGTGGTGGAGCCCTACAACGCCATCCTGACCACCCACACCACCCTGGAGCACTCTGACTGTGCCTTCATGGTTGATAATGAGGCTATTTATGATATCTGCCGTAGAAACCTTGATATTGAGCGTCCCTCTTACACAAACCTGAACAGGTTAATGAGTCAAATTGTGTCCTCCATCACTGCCTCCCTTCGCTTTGATGGTGCCCTCAATGTTGATCTGACAGAGTTCCAGACCAACTTGGTGCCCTATCCCCGTATCCACTTCCCTCTGGCCACCTATGCCCCTGTCATCTCCACGGAAAAGCTTACCATGAGCAGCTCTCGGTGGCAGAAATCACTAATTCCTGTTTCGAGCCAGCCAATCAGTTGGTGAAATGCGACCCACGCCACGGTAAATACATGGCCTGCTGCCTTTTGTATCGTGGTGATGTGGTGCCTAAAGACGTGAACGCTGCCATTGCCACCATCAAAACCAAGCGCTCAATCCAGTTTGTGGACTGGTGCCCCACTGGTTTCAAGGTGGGCATCAACTACCAGCCGCCCACTGTAGTTCCTGGTGGAGACCTGGCCAAGGTCCAGAGGGCTGTGTGCATGCTGAGCAACACCACTGCTATTGCAGAGGCCTGGGCTCGGCTTGACCACAAGTTTGATCTGATGTACGCTAAGCGTGCCTTTGTGCACTGGTATGTGGGTGAGGGTATGGAGGAGGGAGAGTTCTCTGAGGCCAGAGAGGACATGGCCGCTCTGGAGAAAGATTACGAGGAGGTTGGAGCTGATAGCCTGGGAGATGAGGAGGATGAGGAAGGAGAGGAGTATTAGAAAGGCAAACATTCCGATTTATTGATCTCTGATCCATGCTGTTTTATTAATGTCAAGAAAATAAAGTTGTTCATTGACTGAACCTGAACCTATGCTTTCCTCTCGTCAATAAATACACTGTTAAACATTACCTCTCTGCCTAGATGGGTTGTATGTATTCACTTGCTCAGTTCAATCAAAAATGTTTTCACCACAGATGCTATTGCTCAATTCAGTCACTTGGAGGCAGTGGTGTTTAACATGTATCTTTTTTTCCTCTGAACAGACCAAGCATGGCAATCTAGTTAAATTTACTGCTACATTAATCACTAAATTATTTCACAACGTCAGATGATTCAAGAGTACCATTTGCATATTTAAGATTGGATTTGTGCTTTACGTGAGAAGAACAGAGTCCTAACCCCGGCCTGGTCTATAATAGGGTGTGGTATTCACTTTGGCCCAAGGGAGGGATAGTAGTGAGGCGGGGGGGTGGGGCTCTCATGCTGGCAGACAGGTGGTGTTTAAAAATACTTAGTTCTGCTGTTCCCAGACTGGAAAATGAATGAAACTGAAAGCAATACATTAGGAACCATGTAAAGCAACATTGAAAAAGGATAAATAGTGTTGTAAGGAGATGAGTGTTTTCACAGGTGTTGTAAACGTTTTTTTTTTATTTTCAGTTCTATAATCATTCACCATGTTCGGTTACAAATAAATGCTTTTTCTTGACATTAAGCAGGGATATTTAATGTCATTAAAACAGAAAAACAAAATGGATTCTACAATACACTGACCTAAATGAATACATTCCTATTGCACTTTCAATTGCCTTAGTTAATGGATTTTGTACATTTATGATCAGTTATTGGGCAGAAACGCATGCCAAATAAGAAATGTATTAAAGCTAACTTAATGTGAAATGTCCCTTTTATGCGTTAGAACAACTCACAACCAGTTTGTTCATCTGCAAAGGAAATTCATCTTAAAACCTTTGTTCTCAAAAGCAACGTGTTAAATGGCTCAAAGATAATCTAGCATATCTGGAGGGTGCTCTTCTCCCCGTAAGACATGGAGTTAAGAACCATTCAATGTTTTTCTCCATCTCACAATCATGAGGTAATTGGACTGTTTGGGGAAATAAATTAATTTAGCTTTGCATTACTGCCTCTGACAAAAAAAAAAAATCATACAACAGAATATTTTGAATGCTGAAAAGATGTGCACTTCAAAATGATACAAAAATACAGACGCATACAGTGTCCTCATGCGTACAAAAGTTGACGTATTTGGCTCTACTAAAACGCCCTGAAAATAAGGCATTGTGAATCAGAACGGACGGTTTACTACACTAAAACATACATCAAATTGTTCACAGGCCAAAACATCCCCTTCTGTTGTGTATCGATATAAATCTGTAAATTGAGGAACTTACATCATACAGTGATACAGTGTTTTTTTTTATTAACATAAATTCTTTCTCTTGTTTGCTCATTCTATTGCAAAACATACACAGCTCTCATTGAACAACCAACTGGAACATACAGTACTGTGACACTCATAAGCTTCCTATTGCCCCCTTTTCTACAGCTCCCAAACCAAAGCAGCAAATTGACAATAATGCATATAAATCCCAGTGAAAAGAGAAAGTTTCACAGTGTAGTACACCACAGTCTCAAATGCAATTAGCTGAAATGTAACTCGACATGCTTTGGAGTCTTAAGAGACAGAGCAGCAGCAAGATGAAAACCAAAAGACTGGCTTAACGTTGGATTGCAGTATTTCAGCAGTTTTCTGTTGAACATTGTAAATAGTTAAAACAATACCAGTAATCTTCACACGTCTGCTGCAGTGTCTCACTCAAGTTTAAGGCAAAGTGGAGAGAATATTCAGTTTGTATGTTATTAACATTCTTCATAATACAAACACATCTTGTGACAAAGTGTAATTATCTTTCCGGTCTAATCAGCCAGTGTGTGCCAATGAAGGATTGGGTTAAAAATCCTTTTTTTTTGCAAAAATGTGACTTCTTTAGCGCTGCTTCTCCAGTGTAAGCACGGAGGACATACTCTACCATCCAGCCCCGACTTTAACATGCAAACATCATCATATCCAGACGTTCTGAATCAGGTTCATGTCCTTCAGTTTGACAATCCTCTGGACAGAGAGGAGCTTCACATAGCCTCACACAGTCACACCAGCAAAAACCTTTAGAAAAGCTGCGGCGATCTGCGTGAGGCTTCTTATTATTATTATTATTTTTTCTTATCTCTGGTCCTAACTGAGGAGGACGCGTCTCTCTCCAACACTTCTGCAGAGTGGTGACCTGCAGATTAAAACACAATTTGTATTTTAGTAGACTCCCTATTCCCTCGAGTTTGTATACTGCATTATTTTAATCACATTTTATTTGTTTATTAATTACCTGAGGTGGACGATGTCTCATGACAAAATGTGTACGAAGAGAATGGCCAGGCCAATGTTGAGAAGGATGACCATGCATATCATGATGGTGTTTGGGCCCTTAAAGAGAAGTAAACATGAGACATGAGGGCAGGGATTCAGTTTACCATCTTGTGAATGTGTAGAAACCTGAACAGTTTGGAACAATTATTACTCAAGAAATATTTTTGGGTATTTTTTGTACAAAACATTTGTAGTATTATGGGAAACCAACAGACATCAATGTTCAATTGATGGTCGAAGCTTGTTCCTTTTTAAGAAGATGCAAATGTCTTTTTAAAAAAATGATTTTTAGTTGCTAACTTATCTATTTTTAAGACTGCTGTAATTCTATTTATGAATCACTCTTAAAGGTGGGGTAGGTAATTCACTTCAGAACACTTTTTGTTATATTCCATGGAACGCTCTTAACATCCCGATAGCAATGAATACATTAAATGCTTTGACAATAAATACATAAAAAATGTGTTCTGTGGAAGCCGTGGCGCTGTAAAAAGCACGACCAATCATCTGAGCCGGCCCGGCTAAAATAACTGGATGGCCTACCTGCCTGTCAGCCTTCCATCTGTGCACAAACTTATCTCGTGCCCTCATTGGTCATGTGCGCGTTCGTGTGTGTTGGAGGAGGGGCTCTGTAAGGAAGTCTGAAGGAAGGGGCAGATTTTTTTCGGCTGCGTACTTTCAAATTCTACCGCACTCGAGCTGGTTTCTCTTCTTACCTACCCTACCTTTAAGTAAACTAATTTTAATGTACATTTAAATATAAGTAATGAGATCCTCTAGGCTGTATTCCTGTAGTTTTACATTTAACATATTTCATCTGTTGCACTCTCAATGAAATATGAGTTAAGGGAAGACTTTAAGGTCCAACTGCTTGTTCCTTAGTTTCCTAAAAGAGTAGAAATCTGGATTTATCTTGAATATTTTCACATCTTGTGATTAAGCAGAGGTCATTTATAACCTAATACTTCTACATTTTGGGAGATGCACTTTTTTCACTTGGCAGTTATAATGTGGCATCTCTATTTAGCTAGCATGCAAACATTTGCTTATCAGCACTACACACTGTACAGTTGTGTGTGTACAGGAATGTAATTAGTCCAATTATGTGTTACGGGAAAGGTAAGGGAAAGACCAAAGTGATTTGAATTCATCTTGTAAATATCATACAAATTCTCCAATCATGAATCCACATATTTTACTTGAAACCACCAACGTGAACCTAGTGGTGGTGCTAAAGGAAAAGATTGAGGATCGTCAAATTGACTAGGATTTATCGGCGGGGGATCATGAATGTCAGTAGAAAACTAAATGGCAACATGTCCAATCGTTTTTTTGCATATTTGTGTTGACCAACGTTTTGGATTGACTACAATTGCTGACTCGGTAGTCGAAGCTAAAATGACTAAATAATCAAATGTGTGTCATTGTGTTGATCAGCTGTCTTACCTCCAGCTCTAAAGACTCAGCAGGCACATCAGGACTCCGGCTCAACGCCATGGCCTTCTGTCTGGATTCTGCTTTGGGCTCCACCTTTGCGGCTGGTTTGGCCACGATGGCTTTGGCCTCCACTGGCGTTGGTGCTGGTTTCGGTTCAGGAGTCGGTGTAGGTTTTGGGGACGGAGCTGGGCTCGGCTGTCGTTTCGGTAACGGCGTTGTCTCTGCTCTGCTGGCCGGCCTGCTCGCCTCCCTCGACTCCACTTTGTTCTCAGAGACGGACGGCGCTCGTTCCTGGACTGATGGAGCTCTTTCAGGTATGACCTCGATGGTTTTAGGCTCGGGGGTGGCGGCTTGTGATGGCACTTTGGACGCGGGGCGCGGCTCTTCTTCTTCTTCTTCATCTTGAGAGATGAGGCTATTCCTTACAGAGGCAACAGGTGCAAAAACAACATCTGGAGCTGGTTCCTCTGAATCAAACTTCTGCAGGGGCTTTATCTCCAGGTCTGATCCCTGCTCGTTCTTGCTGCTCTGACGGCTGGGGGTGCGAGAAGGGCCACGACTACCGGGGGCCTCTGTGCTCTCAGGTGCAGCCGAGGGGGGGGCAGAGGTTGCTGGGGTGGTGGGGCGGCTGCTGGGTCTGCTGTTGGACTTACTGCTGCCCTTACTGCCTCCATTTTTAATGGATTTGTCTTCGTTCCAGCTTCCTGGACTGAGGAGCTTGGGGTCTTCCTTGCTGATGATGCCTGGGCTGGGGGAGGGGGTGCGCGCTGGGGAAGAGCCAGGCATGAGGTTGTCCAGTTCATTCATGAGGGGGCTCTCTGGTGGCGTGGGCAGGGGCTCCTCCTCCGCCAGTAGAGGCTCATGCATGATGGTCTCGGTGGTCTCACTTCCCTCGATGCTCTCATGTATCACTCTCTTCTTCAGATACTCAGGACCTGTGGGAGACCAGGATATTAGAGAAGATAAGATAAGATAGAACTTTATTGATCCCAATTTGGGAAATGTTCGTGTTGCAGCAGCATAAAAGACATGGCATTGTACAATACAAATTAAAAAGACTAGAAATAAACAAGAAAGTAGAAAATATACATGTTGAATTTACAAATGAACAATAACAAAACATAAGTATGTGAGGGATGGAATATTACATATGAAACTGAATATATAAATGTCAAATGTAGAGTGAGATTTGAAGTCCAAGAGAAGCTATGGAGCAGATATTAATATGTTAGAGGGACAGTTATAATACACACTTTACCTTTTTTACAACAAACCATGGGAAATATTGATTAACCAGATCATGACTTCTAGAAAGAGATGTTGCTTTTACATTTTTTTTATATATCCTTTCAGTGCTTTGAGGCTACTATTTGACCAGATCCCATGAAAAGCCTTAAACCGATCATTAAAGTCCGCCTCTCAGAGCTATTTTGAATTCATGTTTGCTTCTGCGGCTGGTAGCTGCATAATTCCCGATCCAATTTGTCCCTTTTAGACACCCAATTATTTAATAGCTGGACTTAATTAATCCCAAAGATAGCTAGGGGATCAATCAATCAATGTTTATTTATATAGCCCAATATCACAAATGTTACATTTGTCTCAGTGGACTTCCCAGTTTGTACAGAATATCAGTATGACAATACGACACCCTCTGTCCTTAGACCCTCACATCGGACAAGGAAACATGGGAGAAACCTCAGGGAGAGCAACAGAGGAGGGATCCCTCTCCCAGGACGGACAGACGTGCAATAGATGCCGTGTGTAAATTGAAAAGATAATACATTTACAACATAGGTAGTCCAAATGTTTGGAAATGGGTGTGTGTATAATAAGAAGATGAATCCACGAGGATATCCATCCAGGACTCATGATCCAGGACCACAGCAACAGGCACAGCCACGACTCAAGATCCAGGGCTCGCGATCCAGGTAGGAGCTAGGGGATGTATTTTTTACGATAGTGTTTAGTGTAATAGTGCCTTTGGTGCTCATAGTCATATTTTGGGGCTCCAGGACGGAGTGTGTGTGATTGAATGAAAGTAAACTACACTGTCTGTGTTTGTGGTAATCAAGGAAATGCATCAGTTTGTCTCATTTAAGTGATTTGAATAGCTATTATGAAACAGTTTTCTTTCTTTGACAGCAATTGAGGTCTATGGCACAGAGAAAGGCGTTATACGAGGGTTTGGACACACAGAGAATACTTGTTAGTGGTTCAATTCATAGCAGGACTTGTCTTTTTGTAGTATTACTCTGACACAATTCATTTAGCCTCTCAGAAACATGGATTACTGTCAGAGTACGCTCTCTGCTGAGGGAGGAAGCAGGAGAAAATAGCAAGAGGCTCCAAAATGGCTGTGGTGCTTTTGTGTGAACATGTAAGTGTGAGTGTCGCCAGACTCGCAATGAAACTGATATGATCCCTTCGACCCAATAAGATCTTCCTTTTTTAGACATTCAGATGCGACTACCCTTGTGGAGTGCCTCAGCCGAGGATCTGCCAGCTCCAAGTGGAGACATGCACAGGGACACTTTATTAACTGATGCCTGCTTAGTGGTGGAAGAAGTTCTCCCTAAGTGAAAGCAGCAATACCAAAGTGTAAAAATAATCTGTTACAAGTGAAAGTTATCCATTTCTAATTTAACGTATAACTTATCAATATCAAGTATAAATAATGGATATCATATTATCGGATAATCATTAGTGATGCATTCTTTTGTCATTGCTTTAAGGTTGCAGCTAGGTAGACATTTAGCTGTATTTTATATTTCCTGCATACTTCAGTAGCTTGTGTATTCCTCAATTAGATCAATAAAGGTATCATTATCCAAACAGTTGCATCAAAAATGTTTTTTTTGATTGTATTCTTAGTATGAATCTGAATCTGTAAGGTAACTTAAGTTATTGGATACATAGAACAAGTATAAGTCCCACTAACACAGAAGGGAGTAGAAGTATAAATAGCAGAAAAAGGAATATACTCAAGTAAAGTATCTAAACATTGTACTTAAGTACAGCACTTTAGTGTACTGATTTATTATTGTTTTCTTCAGTTAATAGTAATATTGATCTCATAGGTTTCTCTGCTGTAGATGAACAAATATGTATATGTGTTTTATTTGTATGAAGTTCATAGTTATACTAAACACGTAAGAGAAGCACTTATGACTTGAGAAAGATGATAAAAGTATGTGCTTTTTTTATAAATGTTTACACGGACTGCCCCCCCCCCCTCCCTCCCTTAGGGGAATTCATCCACAGAAAACACACTGGACGCTGCACTAGGTCAGAAACCAGAGGAGACTGTGAAGCCCACCGCAGACGGACCACTTTTGGACAAAATGTCCTTTCCATTAAAGGCAGCTCGTTCTGGAATAGCCTCCCAGCTGAGACACGGGATTGTCCCACTCTCAATAGTTTTAAAGGTCAACTCAAAGAATGGTTGAGAAACAAACAGACGTGCGAGCACCGCTAAATGCACTTTAATACTCCTCTTGCACTTTAGGTAGCTCTTTTATCTTATCTTGCACTGTATATGTCGTTGCTGCTACATTGTACTGCCATGTGGTTAATGCTTGTATGTGCTGCTCTTGCTCTTTTGCACTTTTTTGCATATCATGTATTTGTTTTTGCTATGTGTATAATTGTCATGTTCTTAAATGTTTTTTGTGAGGGACTGCGGATGGAAATGAGCTCCAAGCTAAAATCTGGCATATTTACACTATTTGCATTTGTTTGTTTTAAGTGTTCATTAATGTGCATTGTCCCTGCTAAATAAACGATGAAATGGAAATGGATGAATATGAGTCTTAACCAGAGAATAATCCAGGTGGAAATAACTGCTTGTGTTTATAGCCAATTATGAACCATTTCAGTCTTCCTCTCAGAGCCACTGACCCGGCTGGTAGAAGGAGGGGGACAGCTCTTTGGACACCAGCCGGGCGATGCTGGACTCGCTGTTGGAGGCCAGAGCCGCCAGCTCCGCTCCGTCGGCCTTCCCCTTCGAGTGGGTCGTCCTGCGGGGGAACAACGCATCACAGATCATCAGTCACTGGTACAACTCATACAGATTTAATATCTTCAGGTTACTGTTATGTTTCTAAATTGGGGTTTACTATTTAGTTGTATGTTTTTACATCCTGTATGAGGGTTTTCAGTCTGTGGCTATAAGTATGGTTTTATTGTCTCGTGCTTTTACATTAGTTTATTTTTGTCCTATCGGTTTTGTCTAAATGTATTTATGCTGCTTTTTATATATATTTTTTGATGTACAGCACTTTGGTCAAATCTGTTGTTTTTAAATGTGCTATATAAATAAAGTTGGAGTGGATTGGATTATCTGTATGTATGCATACATCTGAAGGTTATTATAATAAGGTGGCACCACATTCACACATTGAAGATAGCTTGTATTTACTACAGTGTAGGTCTAAAATATTCACATACTGCAACTACAAAATCTGCTCAAAGTGCTCCAAAGAATAATGATGACAATATCACGCTTGATTAGATTACAACACTTGTAAGACTCTTCAAAACTTGACACTTCTGGACAGTTGAATGTAACCTGATCAAACCAACAAGCTACCAGATAAACAAGAAATGATTGTAAGAACAATAGAAACACACCCTTATTGGCAGAGAGGGGAATCACATCAAGCTGCCAGTCCCCACTCTCTCTGAATGAGACTCTAATCACTCTAATTGTGCCTTTTAGATTAAATGGATTGACAACAGGTATGGAACGAGTAGGCTACCAAAGAATGAGATACTGCCACAAAAACTATTTTGGTGAAGCAAAAATACACTAAAAGCTCCTCAAATGGGACTTTGCTATTAGAAAATAAACATCCTGGGTTTTGGATAGTCGATTGAGAAAAAATAGCAATTTAAAAGACATATTTTACTTTTTTAGACCAATCTTTTATTGAAATTATCATGACAGATACAGATGAACTGATAGTGAACACGTTTCTTTTGTAGCTTAAATATCACAACCTGTGTTCTCTAAACAATAAGCGTGTTAAAGACTCATTCAAAGTCGATGATGCAGTATCATGTTAATATTGAAAATGAATTATGCATAACTAGACTTTGGATTTCACTTTTATATTATGTTTTATCTTTGTGTCGTTTAATGCACGTTGACCTTGATCTTGTCTTTTCTGATTAAACAAATGATGGATGTTGAATGTGAGACCTTCAGAAAAGATGGCTTAAGACAGTTTAACCAACATGACTGCAGTGCAGGGGATTGTTTATAGTGTTCAATCAGGGCGCGGTGGCTACAAGTCATATGGCTAATTAAACCCCCTGTCCGTTAGCTAATAATACATTAGCTTTCGAGAGAGGTGTCCTTTTCTGCTGTTGGACTGGAACAGAAATAAATTATACTTTCATCGCCCCCAAGCAGGACAATGAGTTATGGCTGTAAGATACTAAAACATCCATCAACACACATCATACATATTTGTATGTGACAGAGACAGAGAGGGGTCAGGAGTGATGAATAAAAAGACAGAAAAGTTCGGACGACAATTTAAATGGTGGGGAGATGTGTGGGAGAGAAACTTTGGGAATAGCCTTTGCAGACCATTTACACAAAATCTATATAACACACTAGAGTAGCAATATTTAATTCTTATCATCATTGTTGTTATTATATTAGTAATTTACTATCTTATCATAAATTACCAACACTAAGAGTCTGTTGTTGTTTAACTGATGCATTGCTTGGAGCTAAATGCTAAAATAATTCGCACAATGTTGATATAACAGGAATAATTTTTAACATGTTCACCCAGTACAACCGTGTTAAAGTTACGCTATTAGTTGTGCTAATTGTTAGCACTTAACACGCTGTCTAACTTTCAATTACCGTACAAATTAGATTTCTGACCAGATGGTAGCTCTAGATAAAAGTAAAGGGATCGCAGTTCATTCTTTGAGGAACATGAATGTGTACCATTATTCATGCTAATCCCTACAATAACTTGTGCCAATGGATCTTATGTAAGCAGAGATATTTAACAAAAAAACTGAAAGGTTTAACGTGCTGGTGGTGGTAATAAAAAGTCAGGAGTTCATCAAAGCTAGTAGGCTTCATCCTGATGGGGACTGTAATATCTGCACCAAATATGAAGACTGCAAATCGGATAATTCAGTCTGGACCAAAGTAGACAACACACTGAACAAATATATAATTTCCGTGCAGAGAGTTCAAGGCGCTGCTGCTGCACATTAACAGGGAGAATTACTGATTGTGATTACTCTGTGGATACTTGACATACTGTAACTTTACACCGAGCTGAATATAGCTCCTGGTCCACTTGAAGACTCAGAGGGGAAGGAGCTTCCCTCTGGAACAATTAGAGACCCCCGAGGCTCGCTGTTTGAGATGGATGAGCTCCACCTGCCCACACACCGTCAGCACCTCCGTCCTCTTCCAGGAACAAACACACCCCCTTTATATTCACTCTGACATCTTTCAATAAAGCACAGCTACAAATAACAGCAGCTGCTTTTTAGCAACAAGCTTTTTAGGCACAACTCCCAAAGGCAACAGCACAAACTAAACCATTAATACAACACATCAAAGAAACACACTTCTAAGTTTGACAGCAATGTATAAAGTGAGTATCATGTGTAGTTCTGAATATAAACATACATCCATGTGTATTTGACATACAGTATATCATTCTACTGAGACACAGCTCTTAATGGATAAGGTTGCAGGCTTTTCTACATTTTTATACTCACACTAAAAAGTAATGCCTAAATACAAAATAACCAACGTTGGTGTGAGACAGGATGTGCAGGGCTGCCTGCAAATCGTGGCTCATTGATATGTTTAAAAAAAATCTGTCAAAAATGCTTGTATCAATTAATTTCACGTGATACTCCACAACATTTCAGATGTAATATAATACTTTTTACAACAATACATGTATTTGATGGTTAACATAGGATGCATTGCCTTTGAATAAACTGCTAATTGGTATATAAAATCATTTTCTATGCCTTGATTGAAGTCACCAGTGGTGCCTGCAGAGCTCAGAGACAGACTGTGAAGGCTACTAAAAAATGTCTGCTGCATTCAAGGTCTTCAAGAGCACAGTGGCCTCCATCACTCTTCAGTGAAAGCGGCAACTTCTCATAACCCAGTGTGAGTATGAATGTGTGTGTGTGTGTGTGTGTGTGTGTGTGTGTGTGTGTGTGTGTGTGTATGGGTGTCTCAATGCATCACCAGGATTACTTTCAGCACCATAGATGTGCACAAAGACTGGAAGAGTGTGAACCATCATCCTGTGTCCTTGAGAGAAGAGTAAGAGCTCAACCCTGCTTATCATTGCAAAGGAATGACAGATTCAACCCTAATATATAACCAGTGAAATGATGCTGCATCATTCACTGAAAACAACCACCAGGAATTGAAGAGCAGCCGAGTACTGAGCTGTGTTTTCATATATTTGTATATGGCCACTGTGGGGATAGCTTCTCAAATCTGCCTGCATTGCTGCTAAAAGCATGGGAGATTGTTATGTCTACCATCACCTACCACAAGAAAATCCATTGATTGCCACTGTCATTTGTGTGTACTGATATATCATTAAGTCACTGCATTAACTGCCATACCGGCTTTGTATTTGTGTTATAAAAAACAAAAAACAGGTATATCTTTTAAATTATAAGTTCAGTTAATGACAATACAAATGAGACAATCGCCAAAAACACAGATAACATCAAATAGGTATTTATTTGGAGTGGATTTCTAGGATCTTTGGGTGCTTTTACTCCAATAATAAGGGAATGGAAGTTATTTTTGGTAGTTGAGGTAAAAGAAACACAATCCTGCCAAAAATGAGGAAGTTATTGCTGTATGGTCCTTTTTTAGTTAAGACTATTATTAGGGAGCAGACAAAGGAAGTAGCGTTGCTCTCTTAAATTAACTCTGGATTTCTGCAGCCCTCCTTCTAACAACAGAATGAACATGATGCAGATAAAAAAGAGCCAGCACGGCCCTTGAAGTTGTATAACTGCTGCAGTGCGTCTCTTCAACCAAACATGACATTTGACACTGTGACCTAAATACCCTTTGTGCCTTTAGGGCTGCCTTAAGGATTCTTGTTGTACTCTGAGGAGGAATGACACGTCAGCAGCCTTCAACATTTAAAGCTATGAACAATTGTACAAATTTAAATCCTATTTTAGCCGGTGCACAATGGAGAAGCCTGTCTTCGTCCCGCTGTTTTGTAACCACTTGCTTTGTGTCACGCTGCAGTTGTCTCAAAGGCTGCTGAGGGCAGGAGATATTCTGTCATTCTGGCATGTGCCACTTTATCTTTGTGGAGGGGCCTATTCAACTGTGTGTGTGTCAATGTGTGTGTGTGTTTGTGGGTATGCGTGCGAGAGAAAGAGAGTGTGTGAATTTAGTCTCTATAAAAAGACGACTAAATGTTTCAGACTATAATCAAATCACTTCACAAAATAGGTGTACATTAGGAGCTAATTGCAACCTCATTATTGCAGCATTGCTAAGAGGTCACATAATAAATACGCCCATAGTAAATAAGTACTCAGATCATACTAAAAAAAGAAAAAAAATTAGCAATACCACATTGTAGAAATACTAGTAAAGGTCACACCCTCAAAAAGTAGAAAAGTCTTTATATATGCCATAAGTAAAGGAGCGTATGAACCATTTCAGAACAATATCATTTATATAATTGGATAGAAATTATTGTGTTCGTTTGGGGCTTGTTTTTTCACTTTTTAGCTTTTTGTATCCACCATGCTTAAAAATCCATAATCAAAAATGTGGTTATTATATGTTGTACTTGTCATGAAAAGTAACCAAAGTTCAAATAGATGTAGCAGGAAAAAGTACAATATAAAGTAGCCTACATTTTTTTTTATTAAAGTACAATTCCTCAAGAGTGTACTAGCTTGAGTACATGTATTTAGTATCGTTCCTTTGCTAGAAGAGCAACAGAGATCTGATGAATAGTCCTGAGCTGTGGTGAGGATTGAACTCTATTTACAAATGCTACACACAAAATGCTCGTATCAGCAGTAGCTACAGTATGTAATCCAAGCCGCCGAACTAAAGCTAGGTGTGGTACATATATACACCAACCCTTTATACCCAAGCACTTGCTTATGAGCTGTGTCATATTTATACCCGTGGAACCATTTGACACCGCTGCTGACGCAAGATGGACCGAGATCTCCGACTGCCGGCAAGCAGCGGGTGAGAGAAACCAAATCAGCGAGCAGACGGCTGTTTTCAAGCAGAGGTGTGCACCATTTTGTATTTGATTTGCTAAAACAGGACAAAAGAGTTACTTTATAGGTAATAGCCTGGCTTAGGGTGTAAAGGATGACATGTAGTGGGATTAAGTAACATACAAAAAAGGCAGCTTTAACCTTCACAATAAGAAAGCATAATAAGATTACTGGTACAAATGTAAAACACTCAAAAGTGTAGAATGATACCAAAACTAATCTTCCAGTTCATCTTCATGGCCAGTTAAAAAAATGCTTTTTGGGGTTTTCTCTTTCCTGTAGTGTGTTATATTATTTTGTGCATGTAAATGGTCTGCAAATGCAAAAATCACTGTGTTCCCTCCAGATGGAGTTTCTCTCCCACTCACACTCCCCCCCCCCTGCCTGAAACGCCTCCATTGAACTCCTTTGTTTACTTCTGTACCATAGGGACATCACTGTGTAACACTCGCATTTCTATTGGCTAGCGCTCCAACACATTGTATGGGACAGGCCAAGGGGCGGGACATCTCTAAGCTGTTGACCAATCACAACAGAGCTGGCCAGCTAACCAATCAGAGCAGACTGGGCTCTGGTTTCAGACAGAGGGTGAAAAGAGGCATAAGCACAGGCAGAAAAAGAAAGACCTTTTTGAACATTAAAGCCATAAACTCAAAAATACAAATATGAACCTGAAAATAGCATAGTAGGTCCTTTGAAAAAATATCTTGGTTTCTTCTTCTCTAAGGTTACACTGTTCTGTTTGTGTTGTAACAGAATGTAATCAACTTTTTTACATAAAATGAGTTATTCTAATGGAATATATTTGTAACCCTCCCAACCCTCAATAGGTATGCAGACAAACACTGGGATTCAGCTTATAAACAGTCTGGCTGTGTGTCTGTGACTAGGCAGGAAAAATGGGGTTTGCAGGCCGGGGGAGGGGAGATAATCAGCTGTTGCATTCCCCTGTGATTGTGATACAGCAAGAGTGCACCTGCCCATATTTAGTCAGGGCTCCTCTGCGTGTTTGTGTGTGTGTGTGTGTGTGTGTGTGTGTGCGTGCGTGTGTCTGTGTGTGTGTGTGTGTGTGTGCGTGTCTGTGTTTGTGTGTGTGTGTGTGTGTGCATTTGTGTGTGTGTGTTCGTGTCTGTGTTTGTGTGTGTGTGTGTGTGTGCATGTGTCTGTGTTTGTGTGTGTGTGTGTGTTTGCGTGTGTGTGTGTGTGTGTGTGTGCATGTCTGTGTGTGTGTATGCGTGTCTGTGTGTGTGTGTGTGTGTGCGTCTGCGTTTGTGTGTGTGTGTGTGCGTGTGCGTCTGTGTTTGTGTGTGTGTGTGTGTGTGTGTGTGTGCGTGCGTGTGTCTGTGTTTGTGTGTTTGTGTATGTGTGTGTATGTGTGTGTGTGTGCGTGTGTATGTGTGTGTCTGTGTTTGTGTGTGTGTGTGTGCGTGTGTATGTGTGTGTCTGTGTTTGTGTGTGTGTGTGTGTATGTGTATGTGTGTGTGTGTGTATGTGTGTGTGTGTGTGTGTGTGTGCGTGTGTATGTGTGTGTCTGTGTTTGTGTGTGTGTGTGTATGTGTGTGTGTGTGTGTGTGTCTGTGTGTGTGTGTGTGTGTGTGTGCATCATTTACACTCTGCCCTGCCACACAGGTCCTCCTGCAGCCGGCCCACGCATCAGAACAATGTCCACAGAGCGTCTGAGTGCCAGTCAGCTAACGGACCTGAAGAGGACAGGTCTGGCATCTCATTCAGCGCACACGTGTATTTTTAACCGTCGACTTCATCGCCAAAGGATCATGAAGTGATGAAACCACTGCCAGGAACAGATGTGTCATGTCTCCACTGCTTGTATAATAAACAGATTTCCATTCAACATGCAGGAACAGCCAAGAGTGGCCGATGTTTAGTTTGTGAGGTGACTACAGTATTAAGATCCTCTACTGACATAGAAAATAAAACTATGTGAAATACTATTATTATAGTATATTGGCAAAACGTACTTAAAGTGTTAATAGTAATATTCTTTCTGCAGAAAATGAATACAACTCCTTAACTGTGTTTCTCTTTTGCAGTGGTCGCTTCTTCCCTTATTTATTTGTATTTGTTAGTAGCCTATTTTCTATTTTGCTTAGTTTATTTTGGCTAACACATTTACAATATATGCGAGTATACACCATGGTTTTCCAGTAGTTTGGTAGCTGTACTTCCTATGAGGTGTTGTTTGGTTAGTTAAGGCCACCGAGGTGTTTCTGGAAGCTTTCCTGATAAACACTGAGCTGTGCAGGCGCCTGTGGATGTGCTGTAGGTGAGCTGGAAGCACTGATGCAACGGCCCATAACTCTTATATAGGCCTACTGCTTATCCTCTGGAGTACAATATTTAGATTTCAATCTGCAGGGACAGGGCTCTGCAGTCCATCAGCGCTGTAAACACTGAGCTTATTTCAGGTGCTGAAGACGACGTGGAGAAAAACAACACGCCTTGTAAGGGCATAGCTAGCTGAAGGTGGATGTGTGCACATCTGAACAATACACCACATGAATTATTGATTTCTTATGAATTGAATTCAGAATGCACTGATTATAATGAATTTTAGATGTGTTGTTAGCTTAAGAAGTTCTGAGAGGCTTGTATTATTACCTCTGGAGACGCAGGCTAGCAGTTTGCCCCTGTTTCTGTTCTGTGATGCTAAGCTAAGTGTCTCATGGCTGTAGATTCACATTGTCTTTCTATGTTATTAATGTAATCTCATGTTATTGTTGCCCTTTTTATCCTATGTACGTACAATTAGTGATTTAATTGCAAAGGTAATTTGTTTGTCCAAAAAGAGCGCCATAAATGTGACTCATAAAACTGAGACCTATAATGATTGGACAGTTATGAGTTTGGTTTTACGATCACACTCTTGGCGAGACACTATTAGCTCTTGTTTTCTTACTGAAATGACCTGCAAGTTTAACAGGCTTGAAAAGAGCTGGTCGAATTCTCTGGATGACAGGAAAGTTGCTTCAATGCTTCCTTTCTTATCTCCTTTATCTTAGGATACACTGGACCGTACTTTATCGTCTCACAATTCCTTGCAGTTTTAAACCAATGTTAACATCCTTGTTTGATGGTACACTATGGATAAACATGTTCTACTTTTCTATGTGTTGCTCAAAACAAACAATGTTAAATGTCTGTTCCTTGCATCTTGTGTTAAATATTGATCCTTGTTGATGTTGCAGATGTAGCTGCTGTGATGCAAGAAACGTTTCAGACTTGATCTGACAGTAAAGTATTGTGTTTTCGTCACATTCTGCCTCTCTGTCCCTATTTCCTCTTGCTCTCCTCTGCCCTTGGTAACACCCCTCCCACCTGCTCACCTGTTCCCCATTTCCCTCGTTAGTCTGCAGTATATAACCGGCCTTTTTCCACTCATTCCCTGCCAGATTGTTTGTTGCCATGCTGCTTTGGGTGCTGAACCCCCCCCCCAACCCTCTGATGCTGTCTGCCTGTCTGCCACCTTTACTTTAACATGAAATCACCTAACTGTCCCGTTCTCAGTGAAATTACCATACATGCTAATACTGTATTGCTAATTTTATTTCCATAGGTGCAATTTTTTACTGGTCGCAATTTCCTTTGACCAATTGGAAAGTGATAAGGCAAATTGTTGACGTGAAATGCAAGGGAGTATTTATTTTAATTCTCAACACCAAGACATTAGTCCTGAAACATTTTAACTTTTTGATCCTCTTGAAGATCCAATAGAGCCTGATTTTGGTGAACATTTATTAGAGTAAATGTTTCTACAATCTTTGTTTTATTTACTTTTTTATTATTTATACTTTTTCTGAATATTGACTGTATTTTATTTGAGCCCAGAGATGTTCTGTTCTTTGATTTACTAAGAGTAAAATGATTTCTTGTGTTGCATTAAGGTCTTAATGTCTTAGAAAGGTTGTATTGAAATACAAGCTGTACATGTATTGCAGGTGAATCCTTTGTAAGCTGAGCTCACCAAATATTATTATTACTTTTAATACCACCAGTTCTACACCCACAAAGAAGACATGAAATACATTATTTAAATATTTAGAGCTGTAAAATGGGACAGGTCTGCTTTAAAAGTTAGTCCAGTTCTGGTTGTTAAAGTGCCCGTAATATATTCTGCCAGTTCAGACAGATTTCATAACAGAAACTGAGTCACATAGGGAGGAATGTGTGTTGAAATTGTGCAATTATTGCAAAAAACTCTCTGCAGTGAAAACAGTCAAAGGTTATCTAGCTTTTATCTAAATCATGATGGGCTTGAACATTTGGTTATTCAGCGCGTGATATGAAATTCTGTGGGAAAAACACTGTGACTCTAAATAGTAGCCACTGCGCTCATTATTTCTTATCTGTAATACGGTATAAAATAAACATAATGGTGGTGATTTCTGTTATGGGAGTTGTTTCGACTAGCAGCCAGTGAAGTGAAGTGTCTTTTGTATTGCCTCTTGTCTCTACATGATCTGTTACCCTCATTTACCTTCAGTGTCATTTGAGAGAAGCTAGGCCCAGTTTGTGTCTTTCAGCATGAAGCAACAGTTTCTATAACGTTTCCAACATTACTATGATGTTCTGAAGATATTTCCAGAATCTTTAAACACTGTTGAAATGATTCGAATAAAGAAAATATTACATATGTTACATGAAAGAAACTGAACTTCTCTGGTTTCAACTATATTGTATCCTGGCAGACATATCTCCTTTTTTACAAAAAAAAACAAAACATGTTTTGCATGAAAATACAAATACTTCAGTTACAAATTAATAATCTTATTTCGGCATTCAGCAGAAAGAATATCTTTTCCAGATGGGGAGCAGAGTGTTTAATTATTCAGGAAAGACCTTCAGAACTGCTATACATTTTGTTAAATAACCTTTTACGTTTTGGAAATATCACAAGGGACATTTTTTCAATTACTTTTTTTAGAAAAAACTGATGCTTAGCCCCTCGAAGGTCCAAAAAGTGTTTTTCTGGGATACTTCTCACATAATATTTTGAGTTGTGCATTGCATTTAGTGTGCCTCTACCATAGAGACATTCTGAGCTGCATTATGATATACATATAAGGTTGATTTAGACAGAGTGTAGCTGTGATGCTGACTTTAGCTTTAGGATGGTGCTGTGATGCTGACTTTTTCTAGGATGATGCTGTGATGCAACAGTAGTCTGAGCATTTACCACAGCTTCACCCTGCACAGCCGGACAGAGCAGCTGCAGCTGTGCTCACAGCCAGTGGCACTACACTGTCGGCCTTTTCAAAGGAGTAATGAGCAATAAATGCCTCATATAAAACGTCACATTGTCCCTCCTTCTCTCTATTCCTCAGAGCATTCTCCTAAACTAGCAGTATATTGTAACTGGACTGATATGACACAGTAACTGTTTCTATGAATCAGGGTGGAAGCAAACTATAAAAGTTCAGGAAAATATTTCGACCATGAGCCATCAGGTGCTCAGAAGCATTGTGACTAATGCAAGAGTCGTACAAACTAGGGTTAGGTTGAATAGTCATTGTTTCTTACACATTTACTTGCACATGGGTCACTTTCAACACTCTCTTGCACTATTTTATTTCTATTCTGTTTATTTTCTAACTATTTGTATTGTTTTATGTCTTATATATATTTATGTTGCATTGCTGAAGGAGCCTTGGACTCAAGTTTTTCATTGCCAAAATACACCAAAGCTATATGACAACAAAACCTTTGAATCTGTTCTTACCGGGAAGCAGCGATTTCTGCCTTCTGCTTGCCGATGGCAGCGGCCCTCTGAGCGCCCTCCACCGCCCGCTCCACCTTCTGCTTGATCTTGGTTCCCTTCAGCTGGATCATCCTCTTCTTCACGGCCTTCACCAGCAGGTTGTTCATGTACTTGCCTTCCTCCTTCCCTCCCTCGGCGAAGGTGGTGCAGCCGTAACCGTGTCTCTGGTTGTTCATCCACTCGCCCTCGTACTTCAGCCCGCTGGACCTTTCGCTTATTCCATATCCCGAGCGCTTGTCGTTCTTCCACTCGCCCATGTAGACCTCAGTGGTGGTGGCGTCGATGTCGGCCTCCAACGGGGGGAAATCCTCCGCCCCGGCGAGGCTGTCGTCCCCGATGCTGATGGTGGAGTGGGTGTCGCTGGCGTTGGAGCTCAGAGCCGATTCGGTCCTCAGGAAGCTGATCTTGCTCTTCTGGCTGGACAGCGAGGTACTTGACTCGGACTTCTTCAGCTTACCCAGCAGCGAGCCTCTTCGAAACAGGCCCTTCTTCTTGGGTTTCACCGCTTCTGGGTCCACCTGGAGCGTGAGGGCGAAGCCTCCACGGGACGGTCCCAGCTGGGTGGGGGTGGTGACGTGTGTCTCCTCTCCTGAGGCGTTGGTGGTGGTGATGACGGGGATGTCTTGCTGTAGGACGGTGCCGTTGCTGTGTTCGCTGCGAAGGGAGGTCAGGGAGGTACGAAGAGGGGAGCGGACAACTGCTGCCATGCCATAAGGGACACTCTGCCGGACACCATAGCCATGCCGCATCCCGCCTGTGAACTGACCCTGGAAAGTACCTGGAAACATCAGAAAACAGGAAGTTATACTTTTCTACCTGCAACACAGACCAGGATACTTTTTACAGCAGTGTCAGCAATGTCTGTCTCTGAGTTGGTTTTCACACCTCTTCGGTCCATACTGAAATATCTCAACAACTATGAGATGAATTGCCATGAAATTTGGTAGAAACATTCACTAAACCCAGGGGATGAATCGTGATCATTTTGGTGATCCTCTGAATCGTTTTCAACCGCCACCAGCAAGTCAAAGTTGAAATCTACTGGACGGATTGGCGTAACATTTCTATGGTTTTCTAGATAGTTTAAAAAACTTTGGCTTTTCATCTAGTGCAATCATCAGGGCACATTTTCTATTAGTTGAGGACATTTCCATTAGCCTCAACTGTACTTTGTTAGGTGCAAATTAGCAAATGTTAGCATGCTAACATGCTAAACTAAGATGGGTAACAGGGTAACTATTATGCCTGTTAGCATTGTTTTTATGAGCATGTTAGCATTGTAATTGTGAGTATGTTAGCATGCTAATGTTAACATTTAGCCTACAGCGTCGTTAAGCTGCTAGCTTGGCTGTAGACTTTTAAACATGGCTTGGAGCTAAAATAGTTCACTCCATATAAAACTGCCCTTCCTTTATTTCTGCCCGCATGTCATGGATATCTCTAGTGTGAAAAGTTCATTAATGCTCTTACTGAAAAGTCATCTTGAGGTCTGCTCTCATGCTATAATTGACACGAGTGTGGATTATAGTGACAGCTAGGCCTCAGCTGAGGGGCCAGGAGGGGCTATTATTACATCCTGACATGTGGCGCTATCACATCCCCCCTTGACTTCCACCAGGCTGGACTTCAAAGCTGATGAGTCAGCTGGCAAAGAGGGGAACCACTGATACGTTACAAGCAGAGATCACTGCGATCAATTTGATATTCTCACCTATTTAGTTTCCTCTACAATAAATGAATGTGCTGGGGGATATCATTGCACCAGAAGCTTTGAGAGAATATCGAAGGATTAAAAACTCAAGGCGACTTTCGATGTTCAGGATTGTTTGTAATTACACCTAAGGTTATCTATGATTATTACATGGCTTAGTTGAATACTCGATTCTGATTGGTCAATTCAGAACACGTGACATGTTGTAAATCCAGAACAGACAGACCGCTGTCAAGGATTTATTGACCGTTGTTAAGGACGCTTACAAAGAAGTTCGGTCGATTTAACTGTATACAGTTTGGTTAGTTTCAAACTGGGATAAGAAAAACAGCGGAGAAGTAACGGGGCAGAAACCCTCCTTTTTACGCAACGGTCCAGACATAGACATCAAACGGCGACACATATTCAGTTGCCAGTTACTTTGGCATTAGGGCAGGGATATCTAGATACTTTCCAAGCTTTGACATAATGAATTGTGCTACTTTTACAGCAAGCAGCGACGTTTTCAAATCTGTAATCAGAAAGCTCCTCAAAAACGCTATCGAAGCAGTTCCTGCCGTTGCTACGTTAGTTCAAACAGTAACAACGGACTATTTTTCTTAGCGGATGCATGTCATTTTAAATAAATAAGAGCGTACTATTTTTTAAATCAATAAAAACATTTTCTAAATCTATAAAAGCATTTCAATTAATATTGGGAGTCATATCGTTACTTTGTTGAGAATGTGGCCATGTAATAAGCGGGATAATGTGCATGCAGATCTAGATCCCTCCGCTTCGCGTCGGGCTCCTGATCAGCCTGTCGGGTGTTCTTTTCCCCATAATGACCGCGTCGCTGCACATTATCCCTTACTTGGATGTTATCTAGTCTGCCTATTAAAAACAGTTAATTCAGTGTTTGAAATCGAAGAAATACATTTACTCAAGTACAATTTTTAAGGTAATTTACAGGGCTGATGGACTGCAGAGCCCTGTCCCTGCAGATTGAAATCTAAATATTGTACTCCAGAGGATAAGCAGTATATGAGTTATGGGCCGTTGCACCAGCTACAGTACTTCCCTATATTTTAGAGTTAATTGTTGTACGTTTAAATTCACTACATTCATCTCATTGTATAGTTAAAAGTCATTTTCCAGATTCTGGTATAATATGCACAACAAGAACTGATTAGAGCGTAAAATATTATATTATTTTTTATGGACTTGACTATGCAACACATACCTACTGTACGTAGTCAATAGTATCTTAAACAACATGAAAGTTCTGCTAATCAGTTGCCTAATTGTTAGTTAGTTATCTATAATAAGATGCAAATAACTAAAAAAAGGTGCCATGTTTCTGCATAATCAGTACTCCCACATTATTAAGATAAGATTCTAGTGACAGATTGTTTCTACATGTCAGGATTCCTACTTTTACTTCAGTAAATGTTTTCCACCACTGTTGTTGACGGTGTAGTTTAACAATATGGAAAGAATCCTGCAGGGTTTGATTTCCTGCGAGCTTTGAGCTCTTCTTGACTGACAGCAGCAGGGAGATATTTTCTTCTGGTTACGCGCATACATCACAAACGAACATGAGGATCACAGACTGTTCTGTTTGTAATATGCCTGCACATCGCCTGCAATGAACTTGGTGCATTCGACCATTTGGCCACACTTGGCTTGAGGGGTCTTAATGTTGCATGACTTAGTTATCAGGATTTAGTTACAGTACTTTTACATTAACCACACTGTAGTGTAACTCAGTAGGGGAACATCTATTTTTACATAAGCACTGTACTTACACAAACACTTTTGATTCCTTTTTTACTTCTGTATATTTACTTTATTCATTTGACTTCACTACATTTATCGGACAGGTGTTCTTTACAGGTTTGACACAACTTCTGATCCACAAGGAAATATATTGCTACATTGGTTTAGGTATAGTAATTGGGAGTATTTAGGAGTCAGTTATACTAAAGTAAATGATCTCAATGCTTCCTACCATTGCACAGGTCTGCAGCTGTAAATGTATGCAACGTCTATGTAAGTAGTGGAGAGTAACTAAATACATTTACTTTAGTATTAAGTACTTATAAATGTTATTTGTTATTATTATTTCAGAATTTATATTTGCTACTACTACTTCATTCTTCTACAACATTTCAGAGGCAGACATTGTATTTTTTATTCCCCTAAATGTATTTGATATCTCGTACTTTTTAAATTGAGAATGTAAAAATATTGCCATAAAATAAAAGCCCATGTTTAACTAGCTACCAATCAGTATGGTATATAAAGTACTAATTTCAATGATTAAATACAAAGATAATGTAATTCATTTCATTGTAACAGTTTGTAAAAATGTGTTCCACTCCACCTTAATTAAATGCAAATAATTACCTAGTTGGTTAATTTACATTTTGCATGCAGAACTTTCACTTGTCACTAAGTATTTTTACATTTTAGAAGCCCTGTCATCACTTTTAAGTATGTTCTTCACTGGTGTAATCCACTCCTCTACATTTCAGAGGGAGTAACGACTTTAACTTTTATGTTTGCCAGTAAAACATGTTCTTTCAGCACAGTTTTCTGTCGCACTATAACAAAGTTTTGAATCTGGATCTCACCGCCATCAGCATATGTCTCTGTTCCATATCCATCCTGTAGCCCATTATTCCAAGTCCCTTCATACTTTGCTCCACTGCCCACACTGATCCGGATGCCATATCTCCCTTTGAAGCCATGAGTCCATTCCCCTTTGTAAATCCAGTGTCCTTTGGTTTCTACTCCCAGGCCGTGACGCTTGCCCTGCGACCAGTACCCCTCATAGGTGTTTCCACTGGGCCAGGTGTAGACCCCCACCACCTCGAAACCGTAGTTCCAGGATCCGGAGAACTCGCCCTGGCCTTTGGGTCCGGTGCAGATGCCATGGCCGTGGGCTTTCCCCCCCTCCCAGCCTCCACAATAAGCCCCACCGTCGTCAAACTCAAAGCGACCTCCACTCATGCCTCACCCGAAGTGCGCAGCGATCAGAAAGTAAAGTTTGTAGTCTGTTTCGTGGCTAAAGATACCGTCAGTTTGACTTCACCTTCACCTGACATCAAAACTGTCTGCTGATATCCTTGCTGCTGAACTTAAGGGGGGTTCTTCTCTTGGAGTTGGTTTGGGTAGTTTTACGTGTCCATTAGCTCCGGGACGCACTTCTTCATACAAACTTCAATGTGTCCTCTTTTACTCCGGTGTCTTCTTAGGTCAATCTTCTGTGTTGCTCATTTGGATGATAAATCGAATTATTGTCTTCTGTCTTGACAAGCCACTGATCTTACATGGCTTTTTCCAGGGGGCCACAGAGAAAAGCCCCTTTCCCCTGTCCCTGCCACCCAGCTATCTCCTGACAGTCGCTGCTGTTGGGAAATATTTCAGCAGACCTAACAAGGCGACCAATCCACACACACACACCCTTCCAAAAATACAACCCAATCCTTACTCTGCTGCCTGCAAGGAGCCATGCCAGAGTCTTGCCACCTCGGGGCTGAAGTATACATGCCATTCAGGACTCTGCTCTCTTTACATTTTCCCTACAGTTAATGCAGTAATTATTCTCTAATAGGCTATTAAGCTTGACGAAAGGGCTCAGTGAAAGTATAGATCTCTGTAATTTCACATTGATTTCCCTGCCTGGTCTCATAGATCTTATAATAATATTTCTACATTAGGAAATTACAGCCTGTGCGTCTGTTATTAAAACATTATTTTAACCCTGTATTCCTATATATATACATATATATATATATATATGATTATGAACATATATTGATTTACTCATGATTCAGTCCTATGTCATTATTGCCCTATAGTGTGATTTATATATTGTTTAATTATAGAATCTGAATAAATCAATATATTTTCACAATCAGTCAGATTTATTATTATTATTTTTGCTGGGTAATTGCATGAGCCTAAATGCAAAATATACAACTTATTGCCAATATGTCACTTAATAATGGTTTATTTCCATTTTCCATTGCAACCTTAACAGTATGAGTTAATGTTTGCATTATGGGATGTATCAGAAATGTTTTGGAGGCTATTTCAATCTTTTTACTCCCCCTGCTGGGGAATACATGTAACTGCATCATATCTTTTAATTTCATTAGGAATACATACATAGGAAGAAATGACAACTTGTTTTTACATGTATTGTTATTTTTTGTATAGTCAGTCAAACTTGCACACGTAAAAAACCTTACTTTTAAAAAATATATAAATATGAATTTTTTTTATTGATTCTTCTAAGAATCCCTTATAAATAGCCTAAAGGTGCTTTTAGCAGGTATTATGGGCTAAATATGCTTACATTGTCGAAATGTTTTATGTTACTATTATTGATAAATGTTTCTGACTGGTGGAGGTGGAGCTATTTTTCCTGCTTTATATTTTAAGTCAGAAGAATAAAGCAGGTACAAGTAGGTTATGATTAAAAGTAGGTTACTTCCCATCACAGACCTTTATGTTCCAAATTGGCAATCTGTTGGCATTTTCTTTTGCTTTTTTGTTATTTTTCTCCAGTTGTAGTGTTACTTATTAAACGATGTGACCCTGTAGTCTTCTGCTAGCCTGCGTGTCCTTTCAGAGAGCAGCTTGACCTTCCACCGAAACCTCGGTGAGATGCACCGCGCATGTTTGTGCATCATGTGATGTCACACGGTTACACATTGATTTAATGTAGGTGCTGCAGCATGCTCGAGTAAGAAGCTATTTGCATATGGATTTTTTTAATGATTTGGGTCTGAATTCATTTCGAAGTGCAGGCGGTTTCAGCACCGGAGCTGTCCGAACCTGGCGGTGCAGCTATTGCGTGCACAGACGATGCTGAGCGGCTGAAATCCTCCCTCTCTTTCTATCTCTGTTTCTCTCTCTCTCTCTCCTCTTCTCTCCCTCCTCCTCCTCGCTCCTCTCCTCTCTCCACACGCACAAAACGCTCTGTCATGGCGTCTTCCAACCATGTTACCCCCACCAACTGTAGCTGGTGGCCCATTTCAGCTATGGACGAAGACGACAAAATCACAGACGGGGAGGAGAGCGAGGAACCGACGGCAGAGCCCAAACCCTTCAACAAAGACAGGCTCGTTTTGTACCACTGGACGCAGTCTTTCACCTCCCAAAAGGTAAGGGGCAAAGAGGGAGAGCTGTGCATGAAAATGGAGGTGGATCCACGTCCCTTTGCATGATGCTCCAGCGTGCAGCTCTCTGTGTGTGTTTGTTATGATCCAAACATGTTTTCCTGTGCATGTGTATTCCTGCACACCCCTCCGGAATATGAACGTGACCATGCAGCTGGGCAGATCTCCCGTTTGGGAAAAGCGCTGCAGCATGGGGGCTCATCTCCTCGACATATAGCAGAATAAGTGATCGATATTATGTTTATTTACCCCTGCATGAACCACCCCTCGTATATCTCATCAGCTCCAAAGACACGTTGAAGATGTGTCTCCTCAGAGCTGGTGAATGTGGCTACTACCCATAGGTGCTCTGACACATGACATCCTAAATAATTGATTCAAATGATGTGCAAAACAAACTAAAGGCCATCTCCCCCCTTCTGCATCCAAACCATAGTATGTGTTGTTATTTAAGGGCTTATTTAGGTCTACCTTTGGTTAGTGTAGCAGACTTTCATATTACAGTGTGTGGTCTATTCAAAACAACGAAAGCATTATTATCCACAGGGCTTTAATTCACAAGCAGCATAGGATATATATTAAAGAGGCTTTCCACCTATTTTACATATACAATTCAGTAACGTAAAGTACCACTACTATCATGGATAGTAGTACACAAAGCATCTACTGTTGCATGCATTATGCATAACTTGAGTACACTACTTCGTCCAAACATGGCGCATTGAACTTTGACCTATTGCTCATATCTGATGCGCAAAGAATCGTGGGTTCAGAAAAGCATGCACGCAAATACTGCAAAATGTGACCGGGTGCACAAGGATATCCTGGTATTTCTGTCATACTGCAGGTGACATACCAAATATTTTTCCTGGAATACAATGCATGTTTCTGATTGGATGTGGAGTTTGAGAGACATGATATTAACCAGAGAGAAAGGGTCTAATAGAGAGCCAAAGTACTGATGGTGAACCCAAAGTATTCTTATATAACTCAAACTAAAATATATTCCTATTTCTGGTGTTCTCCTACAAATGTCTAGCCACACCTGTCAAATTACGCGAGTTACGAGTTTTCTAAAAAATCTTCCGTCTCTACAGGAAACAACTTGTCATTTAGGCTTGGTTTAGGCAGCGACATAAATTGGTGAGGTTTAGGAATTTTAAATAACTACGGAAGTGACGTCACTCGGCCATGTGAGATATAACCAAGTTCTGGTTTCACACGGGACACAAATAGTGGTGTTTTTGGACCCGTGCATCAACCCAATCATCCACCATGATCTCCTCCAATTGCAGACTGTGTTGCTCTTTACACTTCCTGGTACAGTCACGAGAATACATATGTATTGATTTTGTTTGATATACACAGATTACATTTCAGTGGTATAGCTTCAAACAGTATATGAGACCAGCCTGAACAGAGAACAGACTTCGAAACAGTAAACTCTGTCACTCAAACTGGGGTTGCAGGATTGTAAAGATATCATACATGACATTTGAGGGTTTAGTGCCGAAGACCCGACATCAGGTCCCGTGTAATGTCTCCAGCTTCAAAAAGTCAATGTTTTTATCTCATTCAGCATTTTTATTTCATTATCATGTTCATTGCCAATACAAGCTGGCACTACTCCACTACAGCAGTTGCTAATAGAAACAAAAAATCTTTGTAATTTCACTTTGAGACTGTAGAAAAAATACAGCAACAACAAGCACGGGTATACGTCACCATAGTTTTGTAAACCAGTATCCATAAAATTCATTATCGCAATAGTTACATTTTGTATGCAGAAATACAGAGTACATGCAGGTTCCTTCTCTTGCAAATGAGGATTTCTTGCTTGTCTTTTGTTGTACAAACTAATATAAATAGGCTATGTTCCCATTTTGGACTTTGGAGTTTGGCAAATAAAACAAGCAGTTTAAAAAGGTCACTTTGGGCTCTGGGAAGTTGTAATTTCTCACACACTACATAGACTAAACTATTAATAGAGAAAATAATGAGCAGACTAATCAATAATGAAAATAACAAACTAGTTGTATCCCTGGCGATCAGACACATGTCAGCTGGCCTCCCTTATTGGATCATGTTTGATAAAGGTACCTTACATTCATATGCTGCTTCGTGTTTGGTAAGTGCCACAAATGTATGGTAGCGCTGTACTAAATATCTGCAGTACCCCTTTAAAAGAAAGTGCACATTCACCGTTATGAAATGACAGTTGGTGCTGCATCTCTTGTTCATTGACCTCCATCTGTGCCTTATGTTTACACATAAATCCCTCTCTTATGATTTATTTATGAGTGTTAGAGCTGAAAGGATTAGTGGGTAATGGCTTAGTTTGTTAATTTGCTTTTGGTAAATGATAACTTGTTGTTTAGCAAAAACAACCTTTTCTGCTTACAGATTTTCAAGTTGCTTGTTTGAGTTGTGTCCAACATGTCTTCTGGATTTGGACTTATCAGACAAAACGAGCACTTTCATGACCCGCCCTTGGCTTTAAGGAAAACATTAAATAGCAACCACTTTCTACATTTTATTGACCAAACAATGCATTCATTCGATTCAGATCATTACAACTACAAAGTGATCAGTAGCACTTGAATTGGTTAAATAATCTTGTCATGATAAATGGCTGAATTCATGCACCATCACTACACATTGCTCCAAAAACAGCTTTAGCTCAGACTCTATGAACTCAAGGACCGCATTTCCCTCTTCACAACCTTGAGTTTATGTTCAGTCTCGTGTTAGTACGTCACTCAAAGTCTCCATTGCTGGCTTACAGCCACTGAAGTCTGGGTGCTGTTTGTGAAGGTTGTCACGCAGCAGAGGGAAACACCAGGCTCAATGTCCTCATTATCTGTTTTTTTTAGAACTAAATGCATAGATTTCAGTAAAGTTGTGGCATTAAATGTCTGATTCTCTGTATTAAAACAATGGTGTGTGACATTTGTTGTTATGCAAGCTGATGCGTGCTTTAAATGGCTTTTTCTGGATTGCTTTTATGAGATTAAGAGGCCAAGGTTGTCCACTCAACCAGAGTAAAACTGAATATGTTGGGCCTTAAAGTAACACTAATGCTTGCAACGCTATTGGTTAAGTAACTCTGCAGCACCTTGAACGATTTAAAACATATTATATTAAGTCAATCTTGTGCGACTTTTCCTTTCTCTAAAAATACAGTTTTAAGAGAATAATGATATGATGCTGATTTTCAGGTTCATATTTGTATTTTATGCTCACATGCTTTAATGTTCAAAAAGCTCTTTATTTTTCTCATACTGCCTGTGCTGCAGCACCTCTTTTCACCCTCTGTCTGAAACCAGAACCCAGTCTGCTCTGATTGGTTAGCTGGCCGGCTCTGTAGTGATTGTGCCTATCGTGTACAATGGGTTGGAGCGCTAGCCAATAAATGTGGGAGTGATACATAGTGAACTTGGAGATTTTAGCCTTTGCAGCCCATTAACATGCAGAAAACCCCAAAGAAGGGCCCCTTTAAAGTAAAGACAATGAGACTGACTGAATGTCATTGACTTCTAACAGATAAACAACCCTGTAAAGACGATATCATCATCAGACTTACAGGGATTACTTACACACAGGGGCGGACTGGCCATCGGGACATTCGGGACGAATAGCACCCCCCCCCCCGTTGACAATTTACTAGCGGTAATTACTTGCGGTACCGAGGTGGGCCGGCGGTACCGAAGTGGGCCGGTCGAGAGTCCCGGGCTGATTTGTAGTCCCAGTCCGCCCCTGCTTACACATCTGTGTTTGCCTCAGCAAGTCGCAGAGGGAAACTGAGCCTTTGAATTTCTCCTGCACGACACTTTCTTCATCCTCCTCTGTGTTTCTAATGCTTCACAACAAACTGCCACTGTCACAGTGCTCCTGTGGTCTGAAGTGCGCCAAGCAGTATTTGAATCCACCTCACACGAGTGATGTATTGTGATCACACCAGATAAAGATAGAGACAGATGCAGCTTTGTACCGTGGAGAAACATCACATTTAGAGGCCATCTTCACAGATCAATAGAGGAATAGAAACCCTGAAAGCCTGCAGGTTAGACACCTTTAACACACCTTCTGTGAGACGGAAACACACTTTAACACAGCTTTGTGTCCGTGTAAAGGGCAGTTTGTCATGACGCTAGCAATTATCTGGTCAGCCATTTAAAAAAGACTTTAACCAGTGATGGACTGTAGGAAAAGTAGCAACACTACAGTGCAACAATACTTTGTTGCATGTACAAGTTCTGCATTCAAATGCAACTTAAGCAAAGTCAAAATGTATCAGGAACAAAATATAGTTAAAGTACAAAAAGTCAAAGTAGTCATTATGCAAAACAATAATATTATTAAAGAACAATTATTAATGCATTCATTAATTTCATATTAATGCTCGAAAAGGTGGAGAAATGTGATTTTTAAAATGAATATACTGATTTTATTTTATCAAGCTGAAAAAAATCAAATCAACATTTAGCACAAGGACACAACATTAATCACGCATTAAAAGCCAGTAAAAAAAAGTAAAAATTAGCTTTTACTAAAAAAAAATGTAGTAGAAGCATTAAGTGGAGAGAAATGAAAATACTCAAGTGAAGTACAAGTATCTTACAAACTGCATTTCAGTAGAGTACTACTACTTTCCACCACTCTGAGACGTAGTATTACCATGCAGAGCTTGAGTTTCTGTATATTGTTCAGTAAGAGCAGTTTCTTTTCGCCTCGGGGCGGCTGAACTTGGCATCATTACTAAACCGTGACTAATAATAATCTATTAACAAATCAACAGTGTGGGAAACCTCAGCAGTGTTAGTCTGGGACCTTAAACAGCGTGTTTCTAATGGAAATCCTTGATAAAGTGTCCCGCTGCTGGAAGTTGTTTCCTTGTGTGACTTTGCTCCTGTATTGTGTTCCTGCTGTAATTACTGTGCTTGTGTCAATCATTCAGTATTATTTCATTACACCGTGTGTGGTCATGTTCTGCAAAACTCCCATTTGGTTTTCTTCCTAAGTGGCCGAACCTATCACTTTACAGCTCGAGTGTCATCTCCTTTCATTAATCTTATTCCCACTAATAGCTCTCCGTAGACCTTGACTTACCCTTCATCCCACCAGGGAACGCATCCTGGATGTTTCTGCTCAAAATGTTTCCACTCTATAATGTTTCTCATTATTTCCCCAGACCACACAGACTGATAAGCCTAACATTTATTCTGTACAACACAAACATGACAACTTCTTTATGTTGTGAGCTAACAGCTGAGTCGCCCTGCTTTGTTATTGTTGCAATAACTCTTCTCAAACAACAGAAAATATATATTAGTTGTGCAATGTTTTTGATTTACCTCAGATGAAATGGATCATCAGGCTTTTGTTTTTGTGTTTCACCATCTGGATTATGTTTTCAAAGGGTCAAAATGTCAGCCGCTAGATGTCTGTAAAAAGATGTGGTGTGTGCAAACAAACTTTCTTTACACCGGTTTTTCAGTTTGACATCCTGAAAAAAAACACACGCTACAAATAGCTTTGAAAGAGGCCCTATTTTACTTGTTGCGGTTTCCCCTTTTCTGTGGTGTGATTTATAGCTTTTTTGTACAAAAGTCTGCAAGGGCTAAAATCCCAAAGTTCCCTCAAGAGGGAGTTTCTCTCCCACACACTCCAATAGTGACATCACTATGTAAAACTCGCGCATCTATTGGCTAGCGCTCCAACATATTGTACGTGATGCTGAGGGGCGGGACAGAGCCGGCCAGCTAACCAATCAGAGCAGACTGGGCTCTGGTTTCAGACAGAGGGTGAAAGGAGGTGCTGCAGCACAGGCAGTATGAGGAAAATAAAGAGCTTTTTGAACATTACAGCATGGAGACATGTCGGAGTAGAGACACTAAATACAGATATGAACCTGGAAATTAGCAGAATAGGTCCCCTTTAATGCCTCTTGTCTCCTACTCATCATGTATGTTTGTGTGATTGCAGGTGCGTCTTGTGATCAATGAGAAGGGTCTGGTCTGCGAGGAGAGGGATGTGAGTTTGCCGCTGCAGGAGCACAAGGAGCCGTGGTTCATGAGGCTGAACCTCGGGGAGGAGGTGCCCGTCTTCCTCCACGGCGAAACCATCATCAGTGACTACAACCAGATTATAGACTATCTGGAGAAGAACTTTGTGGGAGGTATGGTGCAGTCACACTGTGGTTAATCCATCTAGTGATGCTGTAGCTCTTTCTTGTGTCAACTTCAAGCTTTGATTTTAAATGAATGACTAGACAGATTAACTTGCTGTGGGGCAACAAGTAATGCAAGGTCTGACAAACTTTCGATTTCTATACTTGCTGAAGTTGTGTACCTCGGGCTTTCGTAAAAGCAATACTCTGCACGGAAAGAGTAAGAAGGCTAATGTCTTTATTTTTCTTTCCTAAGCATAACAAGAAAACAGTGTAAGGAATGGATCAAAGTGTGTGTTTATCTGCTCTAACATGAGCTGTTATCATTATGTCTGAAATACTGTCTTTCTACCTGCAATAGAAACTGAATGTTCTTCCATGGCCAATTAGCATATCATTAGTAGACGTTTGAGTGGGCAAAAAAACGAAAATGAACTATTATGAACTGTATAGCTAAACAGGGTTATATAAGAATGAAAATGATGACCTTACCTTGTCAAACTTACCGATCCTTTCACTGCACTGTAAAACAAGATCTATCTTCTACTGCACATAGTCATAGCTGCAGCTTTAGCTTAACTGTTTTAGCATTGTGTGTGAAGTTATGAAATGCTTTTGTAGGATGTCTTTTACAGAACTCTTCTAGTCAGCTTCAAACATAAAAAGTCAGACAGACTGTTTCAGCTAATTATCAGACCGAAAAATTAAAAATCCCTGCTTTATCTGCTTCTGTCTGACGTTCAGAACCCACTGTATCAATAACCAGGAACATAGAGGTACCGAGCAGGAAAGTGTTCCCTCGTCTCCCTCTAACAAGCCATGGTTTTAGTGGTGCATTTGTAAAATTAACGTATCATGAATTAATTGACCACACACCAATTGACACAAATTTGATCTTGTGTTATCGGGGGCAGTTATCTGGTTAGCCCTGTAGCATACAGAGAAAAATGACGCAGCATTGAGCCAGATTGTGAAGCCTTAGTAACAAAGACAATTGGAGGCCATTAATGCAAGGCCATCTGTCGTCTTTCTGCAGTGTATGTCAGTGTGTGTAAGTGTGTGTCAGTGTGTGTGTCAGTGTGTACTGTGCCGTGAGACTCGGTGTATTGTTGAAACAGTGTCTTTCCAGCAATTTCACCGAGATGAAATCCTCTGATTTGATTCGATGAAATTGTAGAGAAACTGAGAGATGGATACAAACAGGAGAGACAATTTAATAACCAGCAATTAATAGAAAAACCCTGAGTACATGAAATAAATAAAGATGTGTCAGTGTGTGAGTTGTGCATTTTAAGGCGGTGACTAATCAGTTGTAAATGTCATGCATTACCAAGAGAAAGGATGCATACACTGAATCTCTGTGGGTATAGATTCATCAGTGGAGACGTTATGTAACTGTCCTCGAAGCCTCAAACCAGTAACAGCCTGAGGGAAGTCGGATTAGTGGAGGTCTCCTTCTCTTAGTTAGTGGTCACTCGTTCGGAGCAGCGATGCTTGAAGGCTCAGAAGATCTGGTTCACTGATTCGTCTGTAATGAAAGGCTCCGAGGCAGAAACTGACCCCAGTGTTTGATGTCTTTTTTTCATTCAGACTCATTCATTGTAGCTCTTTGATAGTGGGCTGCATGCAGGTAATTGCATTCATTTCTTTTGGAACAAGCTTGATTAAAGTCATGCTCCAATACAGTGATTTTCTTTTTTTAATCTGTTGAATCCACCAAATGTTTTAAAACCAGACCTCCAGCCAGAACTAGATCTGCGTGATAAGTCGTGTTTTCTCTCTGCGTGTATATCCCTAATGAAAGCTGGCACCATGGCCTGAAGCTGGCCTGGAGTGTGCAGATGTCTCAGAAAACAGACTCTTTTATCAGCACAGAGCAGCTGACTGCCAACTAAAACTACTTCACAGTGCTGTTAAGAAGCGACAGAGGGCTCTCGCTGTGTGAAAGTGTCTCTTACTTTCTGTAATGTGCAGACAGTTTGAACACTGAGTTGCTCTTTACATGGCTCTTAGTTGCTGATGTGATATTTATACCTTCGTGCTGCAGCAGACCCCCCCAGAGGGCGAGGACCTGCATGCTGCCCAGGTCAGCATGCAGGTCCTGGGAATGATTACTCAGCTTCTGGAGCCCCGCCAGGTGCAGCTCCACCCCTCGGAGCTTGTCTATCGACAGGAAAATGCTCAAGCAGCCAGCTTACTATCTGCGGTTTGTCAGTGATGCCGCACCTGAGATACGCTGGCTGTGACCCTGCAGAGATAGAAAGCTCACTCTGCTCTGCTAACCTGATTCATCCTGAAAACGATGTTACAGCGGAAGGTCATTAAGTTGAACAGCAGCGATAACATGAGTGCTAACACAAGAATTAGGACAGTAAAACACAAGGAGTGGTTTTAGCTTTTTTTGCCCTGAGGCAGAAAGTCTACGTCTTCTTAGCCCGCCTAATTATGGCTTTCTCACTCGAACTTCGCCCTTCTTTAAATTGGGCCTTCATTTTGCTCTTTACGACCATGTAAGGTTAAATGACTCCAAATCAGACAAGGGGTAAATGTTGGGACTACACACCTCCAAAGTTTCTTGATTTAAGTTTGAAAGATTCATTACATTACATGTCACTTGTATCCAAAGCAACTTACATACTCAATACTGTGGACAATCCCCACAGGAGCAATTTGGGGTGAAGTGTCTTGCCCAGGGACACAACGACATGCTGACTGCGGTGGGGTTTGAACCTGTGACCCCCTGATCCCAACACCAACGCACAACCCACTGCACCACACACCTTCATTCAAAGGCTTTATTGTTATATGCACAATATCCACAGCCTAGTTGTCGGCAATGAAAATCGAACAATATTTCTAAGAAATACAACAAAAAAATACTTAAGATAGTACAGTGACGCATAGGTAAAATGTAAATCAATTGTATCTTGCACAAAAGAGCTTACAATAAGGACAATTCCTGCTACAGTGGGTGCTTCCAGGTGCATTTTTCCATAATGACGCCTTCAGACTAACAAGGTTAAAACAATACCAATACAGCAGATAGACAGATTCTTAGTCCGAGTGGTAAATAGGCTAAGTGGTTATTTCAAACTGTTCGTTAACCTGAGCCACAGCATGGATATAGAAAGGACCATGTCAATAGTTTAGCTTAATTGAATTAACCTGCTGCCTCATGTTATTGAACATAAGGTGTTTTTCTTCACCTGGATTGTGCTTGAATTTCATCTCAGTGTTTTTAGTTTAAAGCAGTTTCACTTCTCTCTTCTCAGCTTGTTATTCTCCAGGAGAAGTTCCTCCAGACATCTTTAGTTTGTTTAAATGTCAAGCTTTGTGAAAAGGGAAATGTGTTACCAGGTGACCGTGCTGTGATGTTAGAGCAAGCTGAAAACAGTCGCTTAGAAACCTCACGTGTTCGGAAACTTTTATAAAAATTGTACAGGAAATCTGAAATAAGACATTTTATGGTTTCTCTTTACACCTTAATCATGATTTCCAGTGCTTGTGTTTGCCTTAGAAGAGCCATGATAAGGTTCTGAATATTTCTGTCTGAATGTGTTTTTTTGTCTCGCTGCAGAGACGGTGGCTCAGCTGGTTCCTGATGCAGACTCGCCTCTCCACGAGCGGGTGCAGCACTACCGTCAGCTGCTGGACGAACTGCCCATGGACGCTTACACACACGGCTGCATCCTCCATCCAGAGCTCACCACCGACTCTATGATCCCAAAGTACGCCACCGCAGAAATACGTAGTAAGTGAAGCCAGCTCACTGTATTGTGGAGAAATGATTGTTTACACTTCTGTGTTATTTACAAAAAGAGCGTATGTTATGCTTACATCAAAACGTGGTTCACACAAATAAAAATCAACATAAAAACTGAGAAATAAAGTTTTAAATCCAATGTAATGGAGCAGATTTTGTAATGAAATGGATCAAACCAATTCAGTGATATAAGAAAAAAATGAAATAATGAGACAATTCAAGTAAAACCAGGGTCAGCTTGCCAAGAACAGTATTTATAATACATTACATTTATTTCAGCCGACACTTCATCCAAAAGTAACTGAACATAAGTGCAATCAACCAGAATAAAACAAATTCAGAACAGCAAGTATCCTGCGAGTATATTAGCTTAAAAGTGCTAATGCTTTTGCTTTTATTAAGCCAAACTTTGCTACCTAAATTATTTATTTATTCAGTTTTCATTTCCTTGGACTTCCGGACAAACTCGGATTTTCTCTCTTGTAGTCTCAAACACTTTCGTTTTTAAAAGATAAGACAAGTTTAATAATTAATTTATGAGCTACAAAGATGCAAGATGATGGTTCAATGACCTTTGGAGGGAGCCATGCCTTCTGGTTTCCCCTGTGTTCAGCCTTTGAGCTAGGCTAACCAACTGCTGGCTATAGCTTCATCTTATCAGAATACATGCTTAAATCTATAAGTACTAGATAACTCACAAATCTTATCTGTATTGTGGATGAGGTCCTTGCCCTTATTTATTTCCCTGTATTCATTGTAATTTGTATCTGTGTCATCTTCTGAAGATGGCTTGAAAATGAAGAGCCTTGAGGCACTGACTGCTTAAACTATACCTGATTCTTTAAGTTGGGAATACAACAGTTAAAAGACCTTTTCTCGATCGCCAAAGCTTCTAAATCTCAAAGCTTCGTCAGCTTGAAAAAACAAACCCAAAGCTAACAGCCTAACAGGGACTGGACTCTCATCAGTCAGGAACTCTTCGACTTTTACTTTACTCGAGAGGGTTACTCCATCCAAAAAACATTATTCTTAAAAAGATCCACAATATAAAACTAGTGATTGTCTGACCTCTTAGTGGAAAACAGACTGAACAACGATAGAAACTGAATCCCTTCAGGTGTATCGGCCTGTAACGGCTCACAGTGTTCACAGACTCACATCGTGCTGTGCAGCGATGCAGAGGGACGGGTTGTGACAGTGTGTTCTTCTGCATGTTCACACATCTTTAATATTCGGAGCACATGCATGTGTTTCTACAGGATTGTGTTGTGTCTTAGTATGTTTGTCTTCCTGTACATAGATAACACATTTCCACCATAGATTGCTGCATAACAATTCCATAGAAAGCAGGAAATGCCAGAAAACACTGTTATGTGTTTAGAAAATATCCCATCATATACATAATATCTCAAATATAAGAGAACCCTTCCTGATGACTACATGTACAAATAGTGAGGATGATCTCTAAATGTTCTGTTATGTAGATTTTACAAAAACTTTAAGTATCATTTTTGTCAAAATCATGTATCAAGAGACTCTGTGGTGTGTGTGTGTGTGTGTGTGTGTGTGTGTGTGTGTGTGTGTTCAGGACACTTGGCTAACGCTGCGACGGAGTTAATGAAGTTGGACCACGAGGAGCCACAGCTGACAGAACCGTACCTCTCCAAGCAGAAGAAGCTCATGGTGAGTTTCATGTGTTCAGCGATGCCATTTACCAAACTTTAATTTGATGCTTTTCCTCTTTATTGATGCAACACCCATGAAACTGAATTCCATAATTATTAACTAACCATTTCATAACCTTTTAAAAGTGTCTATACTTCAACTGGGAAATAGAATTGTCACCATTTTAGGGAAGTTAGTTCTTAATCTACACAAACAAATATCCTTTTAAAACCCCCTAACATATTGAAGTCCATTCATTAACTGAAAAACATCTTAATTGAAAAATATATTTCTTCTTAGGATAATAAAATAAATACTACCTGTATTGTTATTAAACTAAATACAAAAACGTAATATTTATTTACTCATTTACCCCATACCAAGACTTGAACAATATAGTAAAACAGAAATCTAATGAAGGAGTTATACATTTGGCTTATTTCCAGACTTTAATGCTTTTTGATTAACAAACTCAACACATGTCACACTTAAGTTTATTAGGATGTTTAACAGTGACAGATAATCACATTTCAAAATCTGTAGCTGAAGGACATTTTATCATAAACAGCCATCAGTCTTTCCTTTCATTACTCAACGGAAGAGCTGAAAATGGAAATGTCTGTAACGCTGCACCTTTGACCTAAATACAGCTCATATTCCCTGGAGAAAATAATGCAGGCGAGCTGAAGTTGTTTGCGTCTAGAACAGCTGTTTCCCCCGTGTTACATACATGTGAGGGTTTGAATCGATGCAGCAGAGATCAGTGTTTCAGAACAAATGTTTTTTTTAGCCACACAAGAGATGCAGCTACAGGAATAGCAGTATGTTGATTTGATAGTGATATATCTTAAAGGGGCCCTATTCTGCTCATTTTCAGGTTCATATTTGTATTTTGTGCCTCTACTGTGATGGGTCTTCATGCTTTAATGTTCAAAAAGCTCTTTATTTTTCTCATACTGCCATCTGTCTGAAACCAGAGCTCTGATTAGTTAGTTGGGAGGCTCTGTTGTGATTGGTCAAACGCTTAGAGATGTCTCGCCCCTTAGCCTATCACGTACAATGTGTTGGAGTGCTAGCCAATAGAAGTGCAAGTGTAAGACAGTGATGTAAACAGTAATTAAAGGAGGCCAATCAAGGCGTTTGAGGCAGGGGGGGGGGGGGGGGGGAGTGTGTGGGAGACTCCCTCTGGAGGCAACTTTGTGATTTTAGCCTTTGCAGACCATTTACATGCACAGAAACCTATAACACACTACAGGAAAGGAAACCCCCAAAAGCAGCATAGAGCCACTTAAGCAAATTCTTTGATTCAATATTGGCACTCAACCGACTGAAAAGTGTCAAATACTTTAGTTAATGATAAAAAATCTGCAACAACACCCAACAGTAGAATATAAATTAATTGATAATACTGAATACAGACTGCATTTTTCTCGAAGTTTTCATTTTGACGAGTTGTTTACTTTTACTTTTTTCCCACCGTCATTGTTGCTTTCCCTTCTCGGCGTAATGCAGCTGAAGACATGTGGAAAATGTGCAGAAAGGGCTAGCATGGGAAAACACAGTGGGACTGAAACATGTATAAATAAGGAAAGATATTCGTTCTTTGTTTTTTTCTTCTGCATATTTAATTGTTTTTTAATGATTGTCAGGCAAAAATCTTGGACCACGATAATGTGAACTCCCTGAAAAAAATTCTGGGGGAGTTAGCCATGGTTCTAGATCAAGTGGAGGCTGAGCTGGAGAAAGGAAAACTAGAGTATCAAGGTATGTCCCATTCATCTTCTCAATGTCACCAAACACTTTCCAGATATTTCCAATATGGTTTCTTTAAAGGTCACCTATTATGCAAAATCCACTTTTTAATGTCTTCTCTACATCAACATGTGTCCCCTCTGTGGAGAGAGATTCTGAAGGTTTCAGGAAAAAAGATTCTCTCACTTTTTGTCCTGATCCATTTATATAAAAACCTGTCTGAAAATGAGCTGATCAGACTTTGGCCACTTTATCATATCATAACGATTTTTTGGCTTGTGTAACCATTAGCCAATCAGCAACCAAGGTAACCCCCTCCACCTTATCACCTGCATCTCCTCCTAGAGCACCATTGAGTTCTTTTTAACCAAATATCTCTCAGAGGGGCGTGGGAAGGGGCTCCTTATTTTCATCTGAAGTAACAGACAGAGAATCAGCACTTTTGAAACAGGGCTGAAACAGAGGGGATTATGGGATGCTGCAATGATCTGTTTGGTGTTTGGAGCCAAACACTTCAGAGGCATGTTTTGTATATATCTGAGACCTATAATATATTGATGAAAAACAGTATAATAGGGGACCTTTAATGAGTCTCTCATTCTCTTGTAGGTCAAAAGTGTGAGTTGTGGCTATGTGGACCTGAATTTACACTAGCCGACGTCTGGCTCGGAGCCTTGTTGCACAGGCTCAAGTTCTTGGGACTTTCTAAGAAATACTGGGAGGACGGCAGCCGACCCAACCTGCAGTCCTTTTTTGTGCGTGTGCAAAAACGCTACGCTTTCCGCAAGGTCTTGGGCGACATCCACACGACCCTGCTGTCGGCGGTCCTACCCAACGCCTTCCGGATGGTAAAAAAGAAGCCGCCGTCCTTCTTCGGCGCCTCTTTTCTCATGGGCTCGCTGGGAGGAATGGGCTACTTTGCCTACTGGTATTTAAAAAAGAAATACATGTAGTGAATGCCTTCTTGTTGTGTTAAATGTCTGTGTATTTGTGTGATGTTTCAACTTTTCTGTAATGTTTTATGACTGCAGGAAACATATTGAATCTATATAGAGAACACTATTACTTACCTGGGTGAACAAAGAATATTAAAACATTCCATAATAAGAAATTCTTGACAGCACATTTTCTGGTAATCAAGGCCTTCATCGAGTTTGATTTCTGGGCAACTTGCGGCCGGCAAGTCCTTGTTTGACTTTAGTTGGAGGCATGCTTTGGGTCTTCTCATACTTCAAAACGTATAGAAGAAACCCAGACAAAATGTTAAACACAGAAACACCAACGGGGGTAACTGACCTTCGCATGCCACTATTATAGTAATTTCTCATACCTGCTCTTCTTTTCTCCATCAGCCTGAGGTTTAGCCAGGAAAACCGCAGGACAATGTCACATGACAAACTTTCAGATAAGTGCTTTGCTGCCATAAACTGCCAGAAGAAGAAAGAAGGAGGCAAACTTTTAGGGAGTAGTTTGACATTTTTGGTATTTACTTTCTTCTCGAGGCTTCGATGTTGAGACCGACAACACTCTCATGTCTGTTTGTTGAATATGAAGTAAAAGCCAGTTTAGCTTAGCTTAGCATAAAGACTGGAACGAACAGCCACTACCAGTTTGCCCCAAATATTTAAATGATGCTCAAAGCTAGTTAGCAAAGTCTGGTTAGCTTAGCATAAACACTGGAACAAGAACAGCCACAGTCCGTTTACCCCAACAGTTCAATGTTGCTAAAAGCTAGTTAGCGAAGCCAGTTTAGCTTAGTTTAGCATAAGCACTGGAATAAGAGCTTACAGACAGCCCAGTTTAACATATTTCAATGATGCTCACAGCCCTGTTTTCAGTCTTCAAGCAAAGCTAGCACGCTTCTGCTGCATCATATTTAACACAGACATAAGAATCTTCTCATCTAACTCTTGGCAAGAATGTCATTTAAGTGCATTTCCCTAAAGGTCAAACTATTCCTTTAACTGTAAACACTACACACAATAAAACACACACACACACTCAGTCAGTTTATTTAGTGCACCACAGATCACACACACACACACACACACTGGTTCACTGTCACTCTGTTTGAGCTGGAGTTCAGATGTTACACAAATGTTTGGGTGTTTGAAAAGTTACACTTTGGCTGAACTGGTAGTAAAATTGTAAATTCTGCGTCTCTGGCACAATGGTGTTGCATTAGGTTTAGGATGTGTATTTAATTGCATGGGTTACTTTCTTGTTGTGTAAGCGTTTCGTGATGGGTGGACACTGCCCCGGAGGCAGAATTTATGATCACTACCGAACATCTAAACCACGGATTATTAAATGTTCTCCTGCTATTTGTAACCTTTGAATCACCTGCACTGTTCGATATGTTGGAGACGGTCCCTCAGCAATACTGAGCAAAGAGAGAAATCACTGGATTGAATTGCTGACTCCTCCTGACAGATGCAAGATTGTTTTTACAGATAGATATTTTTAATTATACATTGTCTTGTTTATTTTACCGCACTGAATTTGTAATGAGCTCAAAGGTTAAATAAGGGGAACAGGGGAGGAAAAGCTGACTCATCTGAGTATGACACGGACAAAGAAAAAGCCTTGCCAGCTGTCTTGTTGTTTGTTGATGCAGTTTTCTAACTCTGTTCACCCTTAATGGGAGCCTCTCTGCTTTCCTCATAGTCAGACCTCCAGGGTTTAACATGTCATAATGCTGCTCCTGAACCCAGCACTCTTTAGGTTTAACTCATGATGTGAGTTGTAAGCTGCTTTTGGTTTTATGGCTGGTTTATACAGGAATTATTTGCAGTTACGACACACAGTAAAGCGTTTATTTCTGTACATACAAAGCCTTGGATAATGAAGGTCATTTATTTTTCAGTTAGGATGCTCCCTGTTTTCTCCTGCTACAGACACTCGTCTCTGCAAGGGGTGATTAGCAGCAGAAAACAAACCAAAGAAGATCAATGCTCCTTTAATAGCGGCACCTCGTGCTGCGTCACTGCTGATCATAAATCTAATTATATAGAAGAATTAAGAGTTGGGGAAGCTGTAGTTCATTGTGTTCAGTTTCATGTTTGGAGGGTGCAGTATAGCCATATAGAATAAACTGTCTGGAAAGAAGATGTTTGAGATGTGCATTGAAGGAAACGGGGATGTTATTTGGTTTTTAAACTGTTCTTGCATGAGCAGCAGTGATGTAAATGGAATAAAAGAGGAGATATAGAAACATATATATATCAGACATTGTCAAATTGTGAAGTAAGCAAGAGGAAAGTAAAATGTAAAATACCATTTCCTGTTGCGATTCAATCAAAAAGCTTAATTGTTATTTATGTTGATGCTCAAACATTCACTCATTTAGTTAATTAACACGCAGCAGATGACGTCAACAAATGTCAAAACCAGCCAATCATTGAGCGCCTTTGAAATCCTGCGAACACCTTTTTTGACTTCACTGCTACCTGAGGGGCGGGATCTTCTTTGAACACACACAAAGAGTTCAAGTCGAGAAATCCTAGTTGTGATTTGTGGCCATTATATTTCACAATAGTATTTTTTTATTTTTTATATTTATATATATGCATTTATTTATGGTGCTTTTTATGATGTCTGTTCATAAGCCTTACTTTATTCAGTTGCCATCAATGACAAATAAATAATGAAAATGGAATACACACAAATCCTGGTTTTTATTTCCTCTGGAAACACACCGCGCTCCTGCACTGTGGAGCTCTGTGGAGCTCTGTGGAGCTCTGTGGAGCTCTGTGGAGCTCTGTGGAGCTCTGTGGATCCAACACGTTACACATATGCACACATCAATGCAAACAGTTATTTGCTTGAGACCGTGGTCTTTTCTAAAAAAAAATACTGCTACGATTTACATCTGCCTAAGTTCCCCTAAATCATCCTAACAGGAAAGGGCTGGCGTTATCTTTGATATCCTCCTTATTGTCAACAAATCACATGAGAAGACCAAAACAAGACTAACATCTTATAACACTTTATATTTCCTTAGCACTCAGATTTGGTTTTTGTTATTAGACCATAAATCTTTAAAAATTAATACAAACCTTCAGTTTTTGAAATAACAGTAATTCCCTGGCAGCTTGATACTGTAGCGAGTTAATAATGCATGTAATGGGTACTATTTTCAGACCTAGTTTAATGCAGATTTGGTAATATAGCGAGTATTTATGGCAACAGGACAATGTATGTGGCACTAGAAAAAAAAGCATTACTGCCCATTTTTTTGCTTTTGGTTTATTTATGGACAACCATGGAGCAAAGAAGTAAGATATACCAGCTTTTGGCAATACTTGTTAGTGGGTATTTTGGTCTTTTCATGCTGTTGTTGACAAAAGATATGATGACGACTGCAACACTAGTTCGTCCATCGACAGAAAATGCATCTGCAACTGTTTTGATAATTACTTTTCAAGCTGAAAAGCCAAACTATCTCTCAAGGTTAAAACGGTGAGGATTGAATTGTTGTTCTTTGTCCTATGTGATTTTAAATTGAATATCTTAAGGTTTTAAATTACTTCCTGGACAAAACACAACATTTGAGGATGTGACTTTGGGCATTAGAAAATTGTGAGGGACAACATTTGAAATACTCTTAGATATTTCCAGCCTCAACCTTCAAAGCATACTAGTAATCATTTGCCTACAACTGTATTCTATGTAAGATGACAAATTAAAAATATTTCTTTATATTCTATTCAAGCTTTACTATCTCTGAGCAAACTCTACAAGTATTGTTGACACACATTGATGTTGACTCCAAACAAAACAGTGTTTAGCAGCTTGTTTAAGTCGGTAAATAATTTAGGCACACTGCAGTTACAGTTTCTGATCTGAATTTGTTCTGAAGGTAGTTCTAGTAAAAACAATGTATATGTTCTTTACATAAAATACATTTGCTATACAACTGGAGGTGTAAACATTGTCAAGTGTTCCCACTCAGACATTGAACTGCAAATACTCATCCACGAGTAAAACATTATAAGGCAACACACTGGGGGACAAGCGCTGGTGAAGCAGCAGAGCAGCGTCTTGCTCTATCTCAAATTACCACGAGTCATTTTGGGAACAGCAGCTGCCAAACTCCATCCTGTACAAAACGACCTTTCTGTGTGAGGAGGGAATAACTTAAAAATAGCTTCAAATGGAATGGCCGGCTTGGACCTGGAGACAGATAACATCAACTGTAGTGTGTTGTTTGGAGGACGGCTGCAATATTAGATGTTGCACAGGAAAATACGACAGCGGCTTATTAGGCGTGCTGTTTCCGTTCTTTTGGGTGGCGCTGAGGGGGGAGGCCTGGGGAGAAAGGCTTCAGATACCAAACACGATACGTCAGATACCATGCTATCAGGCCACATATGGTGCCTAGCAACTTGTGGGACGGGTCATGGAAGTAAACAGACGTGCAGGCGAACATCCACACCCAGACGATGACGATCAGATTCAAAGCCACGTACAGCAGGTTGAGGACCATCCTGGGGAGAGCGGAGAGCTTGGCGGTCCTCAGGGAGGCCATGGGCGCCGTTTCCTCCACGATGAAGAGAGCGGAGTAGGCCAGGATGAAGGAGTGTCCCGATATGTCGTAGCCATCCCAGAGGAAACCGGCCCGCCTGCAGCTGGCTTTGGTCACGAACTCCTTGTTGACGACATCCAAGGCGTCGGTTTCGTAACACGAGCCGGTGGCGTCCTCGATGTAGAAGAAGGTCTCGGTGAAGGCGTACCACACGGCTGTTGCCACGGCGAGAGACAGCAGCCGGCGGCAGAGGAAGGAGACGCTCCGGCTGAAGGAGGAGTTGGAGAGGAGGAGGAAGGGAGTCAGGAGCAGCAGCGTCCATCCCCACGACACTTTGACAAAATACCTGCAAGAGGAACAGGGCACATCAGTTCAATTGCATTAATAAAGCTAACAGCTATTAGCATTTAATATGAGTATCGTAGGGGTTTTGTGTTATTCATACTGTACTGTTAAATGATCTCACTCTCAAACCCCCAAATGTATATACTGTACATATTTATAATTTGTCCTTCTACATTTAGTTTTTGCTATTTTCTCCCACAAATACATATTATAGAAATATGATATATTTGAACTTTTTTACTATTGTATGTCTTAGTTTCTCATTATTTTACTGTGCATATGAATTTTAAACATATTTAAAAAAGCTCTTTTGGAGATAGACATAGATCTAAGACTTAACATACATAATACTCGTATTACCTTACAATACACTTTGTGCCTTGAGGGACAAATTAAGTATTTTAAAAAAATGTTTTATTCATCTCTCCATTTGAACCCCAAAAGTATTAAAGGAAATAATTAACTAATGTTTATTTCACAATCTCCACAGTGTAGAGCAGGGGTCGGCAACCTTCTTTAGGATGAGATGAGGATTTCGAAAAGTGCAATAAATATAATATGCAAGTTGCAACACACACACACACACACACACACACACACACACACACACACACACACACACACACACACACACACACACACACACACACACACACACACACACACACACACACACACACACACACACACACACACACACACACACACACACACACACACACACACACACACACACACACACACACACACACACACACACACACACACTTTGGATTTGCTTGGCAAGCTACTTATTGAGGGCTCGCGAGCTACCGGTAGCTCGCGATCGACGTGTTGGAGACCCCTGAGAGGAACAACAATGCCCTGACATTTCTTGACTTGGCTTTACTGAAGAATTTGCCTTCTTTATATTAATCTCTGGAACTGTTCAACTTGAACTTTGCACAATAAAGGGAGCCATTCATCAGCACAGTATTAGTCGCTAATCCACAGTTTACCCTTTGACTCACATCACTGCAGCGTTGCTTAATTTGTAACAGCACAGTCCTGAAAAACTAGATCACTGAGCTTTCTCCACCTTTCAATTCAAGATTCAAGGCTTTATTGTCATGTGCACAGTAGCGACAGTGCAGATATAGTAATGAAGAACTTAAGTCCCTGGCTCCTTCAACAATGCATCATGAATATGTATATAGGACATAAAACTAATTAAACCAATACAAATAGTCAAAGCAATAACAGAAGAGAAATAAAATAGTGCAAGAGAATGTTGTAAGATGTGCAAGTAAATACAAAGAAATAGAAAAAGTGCAAGAAGAGTCTATACACATAATATGGAATATGATATATAGATAAATAAATTGCAAGATGCAAACAGATGAATGTTTATGGGGCACTTAACAGAGCTCAGGTGTTTACAAGTCTTAGGCCTGTGAAATGTCTCTGAGTCTGGTGCTGTCTGCAGCAGGTTAGTCAGCCTTAGGTTTATACACTTATTCATATTTATATGGGCTGACTACAAACCACATTTTGAACAGTTTTACCAAAAATTAAAACAATATAGTACCACTATTAAAAACATAATGAATAAAAAGGCAGTCAAAACTAGTTGTGTATTTAACAAATATTTAATCTGAAATATCAAACTGTATTGTACTGTAACTGTACTTTATGTAAGGGATAATGTGCAGCGAGGCGGTCATTATGGGTAAAAGAATCAGGATCCCGACGCGAAGCCAAACTGTATACAGTTAAATCGAACGGACTTCTTTGTGCTGATGCGAGCGTCTTAACAACGGTCAATAAGTGCTTGACAGCGGTCTGTCTGTTCTGGATTAACAACGTGTCACGTGTTCTGAATTGACGAATCAGAATAGAGTATTCAACTAAGCCATGTAATAATATGTTATGTCTATCCGTTATGTGAACTTTTTTTGTATAAAACATATATGATGTGCATATATGTTCTTGAATTAATACAAATAATAATAATAATACAATAAATTCAAATGTAAAAAAGCATAAAAACACAAAGAGATGGGCTGACTCCAAAACCAATTCTGAACAGTTTAACCAACAATTAAAAATAATATAGTACTACTATTATTAACATTATTAATTAAGAGGAAGTCAAAACTAATTGTGTATTTAAAAAAGAATGTAATCTGAAATATGAAACTGTATTTATTTTATATAATTTTGTATTGTCTACCCCTGATGTGAACTGTTTTTGTATACAACATATATGATGTGCATTATCTGTTCTTGAATAAATAAATAAAATAAAGCATAAAAACACAGTTCTGCCAGCTAACCCTCAGCTAGCATAACAACAGCTCTACTCACACATTCAGGGCGTTTCTGGTGCTGCTGAAGTATGTCTGCGGGACGAGCTCCAGCTCCTTCAGAACCGAGCCCACCACCGAGATGAGTAAAAAGATCCAGTGGAAGTTCTGTCTGATGGACGGGATCCTCCAAAGAGTCACCAAGTTGTCCACAATGACATCCACTGCCGCCATGTTGACTCCACTGACAAGAGGAGGCACTCTGACGTCACTGCGGCTCAACCAATCAGGTGTTCCGGTCGGGCGTTCTTCTTCTTCTCTCGGTTTTTTTTATTATGGCGCAGCTGAATTCTGGTGCATTGCGCCACCTGCTGTTCATAAAAGGGTATCACACCACTTGTTTTATTTACGTGTCTATTTTATTTTATTTCAGATTAATAAATACACAGATAAGGAAAAAGTACTCAGATAATCTACTTAAGGAAAAGTAGCAGTACCTTGGTCCAAAAATTATGGTAAAATCCCACCTTTCCTCTGTGTATTTACATTTAAAAAAACACGTACTTTTCTGTTTATATTTTATTAAAGTCGTTTGGTATATTAATATATAACACAATATTTATTGACTGTTATAATATGATTGCAATGACTTAGACTAAAAAAAAGGACCATCAAAATAACATAGGAGCATACAGCATGTTTTAGGATCATCGTTTGAACATTTTTAAATTACGAGAGACTCCAGAGACAGACAGACAGACGGACAGACGGACAGACGGACAGACAGACAGACAGACAGACAGACACTCACTGCCTGGGGATCCTGTTTACTCAGACGTCGTAGTGTGGCATGTGGATGTCAGGAGGTCAAGGTGTCAAGTTTTATGGCACAAGTTGACCTCAATACAAGTGGCCACCACAATGCAGAGCAACCACATTCACAGACCCAATGTAAACAACAATAAATGTTTTAATGTTGCAAATATTTGGGAGTCTGGGTGGGTAAAATGTCTCTTTATTAAGAGCTGTTGGAAAGGCAAAAGGCCCCACCTTTCCTACATATGAGCAAGAGACACATGAGCCTATACTTCAGGGTTGTTTAACCTCTTTTGTTTGAGTTGTTTTGTAGTTATTTTGGGTAGTTGTTTTGCATAGTCTTTTCTGTTTGTGGTCATTTTATGTCTCATTGTTCGTCATAGTTTGTCACTTTGTGTTCATTTTGAGCCTCTTGCTTTTTAGTGCATGTCTCTTTGAGTGACATTTTGTAGGCGAGAGCCAGATATGTCCCCTTGTAGTCCGATTAAGTATTGAATCCATTTTTTTTTGGCTGTGTTTATGATGTCTTGTGCACACTTAAAACAGTATCTTGACCTTAACTGTATGAACTAAGGAATAAATTAAGCAGGACACATTTGCATGCATGTTTTTACTGGCATTGTGTAAATATTTAATGTTTTGACTGCTGCTGATTAAGGTTATTGCAAACTTCCTGAGTCATGCCGAAGGAATGTTCAATATTTCCGTAAAGGATCTGCATGCAGGACAAAGTTTGTCCTGCATGCACTCTGAGCAGGCAAACAAGCTTCTCCTAGAAATGACATTTTTCTGGCACGCTTATTCTTTGGCTGATTGTTCTTTGAGCATAATGCCAGACTACAAACTCTGGCAGAAGGTGAAATGTATTTTAAATTAATGGTTGTTTATCACAGTTTAGACATCTCACTGGAGAAATTGATTTCAAAGGAGTTCTCAACAGTTTAATGCATACAAAAATATTGAATATTCACAATTTGGCTCCACTGCTGCAGATATTCCCAAAGTGAACATGCTAAATGCAAACACTGAAGGGAATCTCTTTGAGAATGAACATCTCAAGTAAATACGAGAAAGGGGTCGAATCATCTTGGCTGGTTGATCAAAAGACTGAGGTTTCACTGTGCAGAGTGTAAAATGTCGCCGTGAATTATTAAAACAAACTGTTCTGAGATCTGAGATTATTCCAGCACTGAGGATGAGGAGCTGCGGTTTGAAGATCTACCTGCCTGCTGACACTGCAGAGAGAAGGGATCGTTAGCTTTAATTTCAAATACTGGTTAGAGCATTTTATACCTTTTGTTCAATAATTAAATCATCTCAAAGAGAATTATTTCAACGGACGTTGAGAAAAAAACATTAACCTGGGATATTTGGAGAGGTTTAAGTAAAACACATTAATCCTTATTTTAAACTTGCATTAATTATACGTTTTTCTCCATGTTGGCCTTGAAACAACCTTCATATTGACACAATACAAATGTGTTTTAAAGTGAGCATTCATTAGTCATGTATCTGGCCACCTGATGAATGTTCACTCTCCCTTTAGCTCTGTTTTGTTCTCCACAAAACCCTGAAGAAAATATCTGAGTCTTGTTTTTTTTTGCTGAATACATATCCCTGCAGCAGCTAGAAAGCACTGACATCAGCAGTGAGAGTGGATCAAAACAGTAAGGTGCTAGAAAACCAAAACAATGAGCTAAGAGACGCTAAAACACTGTTAACCAAAGAGGAACAGCATTCAGGTGGTAGTTATCAGTGAGGTTATTATTAATTAAAGCTTGAATATTCATCATACCTTCAAGAAATCTGAGACACAAGCTTTTCATTTCTCCCTAAGAAGACACAGTTTGTATAGACCATTTACCACAAGGCACGTTCAGGGACACTGGCTCCTAACTCAAAGGGCTGTATTTCAGGTGCTGCTGTAAAGCAGCTGCTGCTGTTACTCAGACGGCTGAAAGGCCCCGCTGAAACCTAAAATACAGTCGGGTTTGTTTTATGTTCTCTCTCTGGGGCAAACACAGGGGGCCACTGGGTTCTCCTCTTCACCTTTCAGACACCACAAGGTCACAGCCAGCTTTTGTACATGAGCGCCCTGCAGCGTCTCCACCAGACGATGATGTCATGCGCAGGGGCTGGAGGGGGAGGGGGTGGGGGGGGATCTCTGGAAAAATCTGTCTGGTCTGCCGGGAAATCATCTTCTCCAGGATCTGACCCCTTTCAGATTGTCCTGCGGAAGTTTCTCTGCTCAGATTTCCTGACTCATTCCAGCAGATATAGCCACCTTGATTTTACTTTGTGTGAATTGTTCTGATTGTGTTTATAAAAAGAAATGTAGGCTATGAATCATACCATCAGCTCTTATACTAAACACTTACTATAGCTAATCATGACTTATATCGCTTGAAGAGGCACAATTAAAATGTTTTTGGGTTCGCTCTGTCCTGTAGTGTGCTAGATAGGTTGTGGTGTATGTAAATGGTCTGCAAAGACTAAAATCCCAAAGTTTCCTCCAGAGCGAGTTTCTCTCCCATGTAAGGCCTCGACTCAAGGTGTAAATGACCTTTAATATGTTTAACCTTTTGTAGAGGTGGTTATATTTGTGTGCCGATGTTTTCCTGTGGTAAAGTTTTAGTTTTGTACTTTTATTTTGATAGTTATAAGATCCGGACTTTTATTTTGAAGGGACTTTTGCCGGAAGTGAATAGAGAACGGAGGAGTGTAAACCATAGACATGTGTAAACACGTGTAAAGACATGGTAATGACGGATGAATGACGGAGAAATTAACATAAAATAATTAGTTACGTTGGGTTTTTAGCACCTGGCTGATAGGGGCACATCTAAATTGGCGACGGATATGCAAACTGCAAAGAGGTTGAACCCCACCTAAATGGTTTTCTGTGGCACCACCAGCGGGTCTTATCTGGTGAAATATCTCACCATCTATTCATTTAATTTGCATAACATATCAAAAGCTACCCTAATAACTTATGGTGATCTCTTGACCTTTCCTCTGGCACCAATCATGAGGTTTACATTTAGAATTTAAATGAAATCATTTTAGATGGATTGCTTTGAAATGTGTTTGGTGATATTGGATCCTTTAGCTTTTTTATCTACTGCCATGTGTCAAATACTTGTATCCCAAATCATTCTCAACTGACATTGGCGCTCAGTAAAAAGTTACATTTTCTGTCCTTTTTTTAACATGTCAGAGAGTAGCAGTGAGTAAATATACTTTCTGTCAGCACCACTTGACCTTTTCTTTCCTTCAGATTTTCCTATCGACCTGCAGGAATTTTCCGAAAAGGTTTAATCCCCAGGGCAGTAACTCCTCCGTCAAACATACCGCAACCTCTCAAACATCTCTCATTATGTTTGCACAGCTCCACCAGATTGATGGATGCATTTTATATTGCTTTTTAACATTTCTCTCTTCTTTGATGTGCGCTGATAGAAATATATTAACTGCGTGATAGAACTGACACGCATGTGGCCACTTCTATATATACATTTCTGATCCTACAAGTACAAGGCCTCACTTATGATTTAAAAACTAAAACAAGCTAGTGACACGTGAATAATGCATGCTCTTAATTCTCATAATATCAAAAGTGATACAGAAATGTGAACAAATAAGTATTAAAGAAGCACTTAATGTTAACGGACATTCGTATTTCTTCAGGCGAGTTAAAAAGCAAAGCGGTGAATCTCAAAGACAGAGAACAAGATGTGACCTGGAGTTTTGAAGTGAATCTGAGTGTTGTTGACCTTCTGTATGTCAAAGGCCCCCACTGCCTCTTTGATGGAGCCCTCTGTGCATTTCAGACCCAAAGTCACACAGTCTGACAGGCCTCTGCTGAGCCTGCATGTGGAAGTGTAGTGGAAACCTTTGAAGAGTGGACTTCAGAGAGCTGAATCTATGAAATCACGTGAGACACACAACACTCACAGCCCGTTTCTCATGGAGAGATATTCCTTAGATAGTCCTTTCTTCTTGCAGCGGTCTGAATGTACAACCACCGCAGACCCTGGTAGACCACCAGATACTCCACAGATTATCATGCAATAATAACCCTGCAATGTGCAATATACTGTACTACACAGTCTTTGTTTTTATTGGCTGCCACTGTACTTCCCTATCAGACTGTTATCATGGTTGAAGAGAGAATCACTGTTGTGTTCAATATACACTTTTTTGTGTGCTTGCGTCTATGTTTTTTTATAAATGAATCTACTAACTTTATTTTGGCCTGTGTGTCTGTAGTGTCCCATGTGTCCCTGTAACAACATTTCCTTGCTGTGGGACTAATAAAGGATGACTAATTCTCCTCTTATTTTTGTCCAAAAGATATTAGTATAGATTACATTTCTTCATACATTTCAGCTAAATCTTCAACTCATCTGTACTGTTTTATTTGCTGAGATATGCATCACATCAGTTAAGAAATTGATGAAATGCTTTGACTCTCACCTTAAAAGAAGAACACAACTTTTGTTTTTCTGACAGATTTACATTTTCATAGATTCAGATAATTGCTATTCTCCATCCATCCACCAGATGCCTCTTACTCTCCCTCCTGCCCCCCCCCCCCCCACCTGCTCACCTGCTCACCTGTTTCCACTTCCCCTCATCAGCCATGCAGTATATAAACAGGCCGTTCTCTTTCTCTTCTTGATTGTCAATGTGGCTTTGTGCTTTCCAGCCACTTTAACCCTGACTTCTGGAGCCTGTAGCTGCCTTCAGATGAGATCCACATCAGCCTCAGCTACTGTAGCTAATGAGGTCATGCTAATAAACTCGGTTGGCAAACATGATGAATGAACTGCTACACATCACAATGTCAGCTATGTTAGCATGCATCTGTTTTGCACAGGCATTGGGCTCAAGGCACTGTTGAAACTTACATTGAGTTTCTCCACAGAGTGAAATAACATTAGTAACTGAAAACACAAGCATTTGAAACGTCGTGGTATTTTGTTATAAATACACTACATGTCCAATTTCTCGCGGCATTAAATGATCTTTTCTTTGTTTCTTCCTGAATCAACTTTACGACCTGACAGCTAAGTGACAACATGACAGCGAAGAATGTGAGTAAACATTTGATTAACCTCTAGATACGTTTATGACTGTGTTTCAATCACACTGTCATATTGCTGAAGCAAACACTGTTGGAAAATGTTGCATCTTTTGTAAGTGACATTTGAATCCTAACCAACATGATCAAGTTCCTCGTCTACAAACTGTGAACTGGAAAATTCAGAGATGATATTATTCTGTGCTTTTCATAAATTGAGATATTTCCAGTTATACACTCTAATGGTAAATGGACTGTATTTATATTGCACTTTTTACAGTCTTTACGACCACTCAAAGCATGTTTACGTTATACAAGTCAGCTTTCACAATCCATTCCACAGAGGCAGGGGCTGCTGTGCAAGGTGCCACACATTCACACACACATTCTCACACACATTCACACACACATTCACACACTGTTAACTCGGGGTTAACTATCTTGCCCAAGGAGACATCAACAAGTTTATTGCAAGTGCTGGGATCTCAGTTTGGATGAGCATTAGTTCTTGAGGAAGACAGCATTTAATGTGCGTTTCAAAAAGGTGCCAGTTATGTTGGAAATAATTTCATAAAACTGCCTTGTATCTTTTGTCCTGTAGTTTCCATTACATGTCTTAGTTCATTTGGAATAAAAGTCAATTGTAAAAAGTGTACAATGCAGCTAGTATTATCTCTCAACAGTTGTTTACAGTCTAAAGTAGTGAAGTAACAGCTACGAATAACAATACAAAATTGCAGAATTGTAATTACACACCAGTCCTGTTTGAAATGAGTTCATTGTTGGTCTTAGGGACACTGGCATGAATTCATCATGCAGTGTGTTTCCAAAAGGTGCCAGTTACATGATGGTAATAATTTCATAATTGCATCAGACTTTATGCATCTGTTGAGCTCTAGTTTTCATGTCATGTCTCAGTTCTCCGTGTGTCTGAGCTCTCAGTATCTCTCTGACCTCAGCTCAGAGCAGGTGCTGCAGTGTACCTTGGCAGTGTCCTCTGTCTCTTGTAGGGAACATTACTCATGGCGGGGGATCTGTCTTCCTGGAAGCAGCTGGAGATGAGCGCTGACTCTGCAGCCACACTTCTTCTCCTCTTTGTTTCCTATGGCTCACTCCTTCCCCAAGGCGTGCTTATTTCAACTTTACGTGTTTTATTGAAACGACACGGCGGAGGTCAGGAGGGAAGCCAAAATATTTGCTCCTGTAAAAAAGCCTCAATTTCTCAGTTTAAAAATTAGACTGTCCTAACTTCAATATAAAAGAAACAAACTGGGTAACACTTTGTATCACCTATGCACTAAAACCTATATGTATCATATCGCACTGATATTGCACTGTACCTATTTATAAAATAAAATAGGCAATTCAATTGAACAAAGTACATAAAAGTAGCACTAAAGAAGAAAAACTCATATTTCTTTTAAAGGAAGATGTACAGTAATATAATAAGGATACTTATAGGATTATATATATGTGTACTTTTTATAATATTATGATTATGATTACTTCTACTGTATGTTGAGGGTGCTACAGCTGCATTTCCTTTTGAAATCCTGTATTGTATAATGAAAATAAAATGTAACCCTGAGCAATGTAATATAGCACAAAATAAACAAAATAAAACAAGTCTTTATTGGAAATACTATGAATTATTAAACACCCAAAATGTCCTTTTACAAATCATCATTTAATGTAGTAAAGTAACATTAACACATTGTTTATAAAGCAAAAAAAATCAGACGTGATGTTGAACGTCTGAAAAATAAGACTGCTCTGAAAGGCAATTTCCTGTGGTGGTGAATTTGTCTCCAGTGGGGAAAAAGAAAGAGACAGTCTGTAGGTTTAGGAAAGAAGAAGAAGAAGAAGAGAAGAAGAGCCAGGAGTTTGTTTTTTTGAGCGTCGAGTTAAAACTCTCTGCCACACACGACAAACGGGCTTGTTTGCAAAGACTGGTTGAAGAGAGGATTTCTCCGCTCTGTGAAAAGATCCACAGATGAAGGTAAGAGACTCAGAGATTTCCTATTTCTGGGTTACACTTTTACTTCTGTACACTTTTGCACAGCGATGACAGTTTAGATTTTAGATATTTTTTGGTTGTGAATGCTTGTAGGTTTTTTTTGTAGGTTTTACTCATTGTTTTTATAAGTATCTAAAGGGGTTAATTTGAAAAAAATGTCTCTGTTTCCTAAACCATGCTTTTTTGTACACTCTTGGGTATGCAAATCAACCTGGTGTTGGTTTATTCATTTTAAACCTGTTGCAGCAGAACTTTAGAGTTTTGCAGTTTCCAGTTTTGCTTCATACTGTAGAGATAGATAGATAGATAGATAGATGGATAGATAGATAGATAGATACATAGATAGATAGATAGATAGATACATCGATAGATAGATAGATAGATGGATACATAGATAGATACATAGATAGATAGATGGATAGATAGATGGATAGATAGATAGATATATAGATAGATAGATGGATAGATAGATAGATAGATAGATGGATAGATAGATAGATACATAGATAGATAAATGGATAGATAGATGGATAGATAGATAGATAGATAGATAGATGGATGGATGGATGGATGGATGGATAGATGGATGGATGGATGGATAGATAGATAGATAGATAGATAGATGGGTACTGTAAATGTATTAATATAAGTAGAATGAAAACGATATACCACTGATACTTACTTTCATTTTGTCACCATTACCTTGTCACAGTTTACAATGTTTTGGAAAATAGAAATGTTAAATAAGAAATGAAAACACTTCATAAAGATTTATTTTCTCATTAACAAAAAGCATGCATGCAGTGATCTGTAACTTTAACATTCTTGACACAGTTTCTTGTTTTTCCTGGCCTTTGTAATCATTTACTCTGACCTTATACTGACCCCCATTATATCGCCTCTATTTTTTTATTGACCCCCTATGTCCCCAACACTTTAACTCCCCACCTGTTTGAAATGTGTTAATTGCCTGATAATGATATAAACGTGTCTCCTCCCCAGAGTCGTGCAGAGAGGTGGTTCAGCTGTAGCCTCCCCCTCTTCCCTCTCCTCCCCCCTCTCTTCCTCACCCTCTTCCTCCCCCTCCTCACCCTCCGCAGGCCTCAGATGGCAGCAGCCTGTGTTCAGCTGCTGTTGGCTGCCTCCCTGTGGCTGACTCCTCTCTCAGAGGCTGCTGCTGTCGCTCCTCTCAACGTGAGCAGAGCTGCAGCTGAGACCCCGTCTCACCTCTGGATGCTCAGTGCAGCTGAGACCCCGTCTGACCTCTGGATGCTCAGTGCAGCTGAGACCCCGTCTGACCTCTGGATGCTCAGTGCAGCTGAGAGCAGACGCAGAAGAGACGTTTCCTCCAGAGAGATCAACGCTCTGCTGGATTACCACAACCGAGTCCGCTCACAGGTGTTCCCCCCTGCAGCTAATATGGAGTTCATGGTGAGGGAACGCTGTGGAGAGGGACCAGTGCTGCAATGTAACTAAATACATTTACTCAAGTACTATAAGTACAGTTTGGAGGCACTTGAGTATTTCCAGTACATGCTACTTTATTATTCTAAATTTGGAACCAAGTTTAGGCCAAACTCAACTCGGGATACCACATTAATATTCTGGCCCTTAGACAGCAAAGAAAACACATCTGCCTTTTCATCTTGATATTTCAGATTCTGTCCTATAATTTAGAACATAGCCCGTTCGTTCACACGAGGCCGTAACGGAACCGCCGAAACGGACCCCGCAAACGGTAACGGGTCCCAAGGTGGATAGATCTGCAAACGGAACGCTCTGGGGGGCCAAACGGCTCAGTGTGTATGCCCAACGATGAAGCCATAGCCACACCTCTCCCCACCTCTGCTGCTCACTGCTGTAGCATGGTCAGTAGCTACTGACCATGCTACAGATGTTATTGCAAAATCAACAGCTCCTCTACCACAACCATCAGCAACAAGTGGACATGGAGAACTACATGAACTACATGTTGCTAAATCCACCGCGGGGCATAAACAGAAGGGCAACCAGGCAACCATGGCAACCATGCTCCGGGGTCTTCTTCGCTGCTTTTGGTGTACTTTGTGGCAGAAGAACAGCGCCACTTACAGGCCCGGCATATGTACTACAGCGTTTCCAGCGGGTCTAGCGGTCTCGTGTGAACGGACACGTTAATTGAGCCGAATGCGTGTGAACGGAATACTTTTTTGAAAACGAATTAGGTGCGTAAACGCAAACGTTCCCATGTAAATGGGGTCTCAAGCTTTATAACTAGCTCTGTTTCGGGACCCAATCCCAAAGAAGTCCATATGGATTTATGATATTGGAGTTTTGAAACACCTTTGGGTCCAAATGATTTTTAATGTTAATGATACACCATATCTCATAAAACAACATACTATATTTATACCTTTTATTTTGTAACCTTCAAATGTGAAAGCTTTGTTTGTGAGATGGGAAGGTTTTAATGAATGAAAGTGTTCAAGTCAATTGGACCCCGAACCAGAATGAAATGCAGCCCATCTCAAGCGGAAAAATTAAACCACACCTGAGCCCAAACATCTTGAAATGTATTCTGCATCTTAACTAACTTACCTATATAAAACATGTAACACAAAACTATCCTTATTGGCTTATTTTATGGTACAAAACAGTTCAAATACAGCAGCACCAGATGTAGGTTTCAGTCTTATTAAAACTCTATAGAACAGAGTTAATTATGTTGTTGTTTTCTTACAGTAGAGAGTGAAATGAAGGACCCCTTTATATCTCATTTCCTCTCTATTCATGTCTCTACAGCTCTGGGATGAGGGACTCGCTAAGTCCGCTGACTCCTGGGCCTCACGATGCGTTTGGGATCACGGTCCGACACAAGCCATGAGATACATGGGCCAAAACCTGTCCATCACTACAGGAAGGTATGAAGAATCAGCTCTTGATTTCATGCACTAATACGGTCTTAAAATACTATGACTACAGGTTTAAAATATCCCAAAATGCATGGAGCTATTTGTATATGTGAATGACTGAATGTGTGTTGTTTTTAGGTACCAGTCCATCACTGATCTGGTCCGGTCCTGGTACGAGGAGAGGCATCACTTCTCCTACCCGAACAGATGCAGTGGAGCAGTTTGCTCTCACTACACCCAGGTAGATGTCTCTTTTGCACAGAGGAAAAGGTGCAAATGGATTTTATTCATCCAAAGAGGACTCCATGTTCCCAATGAAACATGTCTAAAGTCATGGTTTTGCTTCTCTGGGATACTGTGCAACTGTATATTCATTACATAAACCTTCTTTCCTACATTTATATTACTATTACTTATATTACCATTTTATTGTATAATTATAAGTTATAAAATGAATAAAGCAGCCAACAAGCTGACCCATCAGCCTAGTTAATAATCCAGTCATTTAATGTTTTCAGAAATATTATATTTGGAGATATTTGTGGGGCGGGGGGGATTGTAGAAAATAGTAATTATCCTGGAAAGGGCCATGTTTTTTCATAGTTAAAGGGGACCTATCATGCAAAATGCACTTTTTGATGTCTTTTATACATAAACATGTGTCCCCGGTGTGTCAGGGAACTCACGCAGCATCAGAAAATAAAACCCTCTCTCTTTTCCTCCGTACCCAAATCTCTAAAAACGGGGCTACAACGGAGCTGATCCAGATCTGCGTCCGATATGACGTAATATCGGAAATGTAGGCTGGCTTTACACCCACGGCCCTATCAGAAACGTTGCTATCAGAAACAATGCCCGACTGTTTTGGACGTAATATGGTCGGTGTTCACATTAGCATCGCTAACACTCAGAGCTAACCTGTACTGGAGAGCATGTGTGTGAAGAAGCAGGAAATAAAAAGGAACTCACCTTGTGGTATAACCGGCAAGAGAGAAAGCCTTTGAGCTCCATACTGTTTCAGAAATAATCCTTGATAATCCATGATATGGCGTTTCATCACGGCAGTATTTAGTTTAGACAGTAGCTGCCGGGCCCCGCATGAGCTCAGCCCCCTCCCTTTTTTTTATTTTTTAAAGCTTTATACCCCAAATCGGCACTTTTGAAACAGGAGGTGAAATAGAGGGATATGAGGCATGGCTAGAATGGGTGATCTGTTTGGTATTTTGAGCAAACCACTTCGTAGACATGTTTTTTATATATCTGAGACCTATGCTATTGCCTAAAAATAGCATGATAGGTGCACTTTAAGATTCAGCCCCCTTAACCCCATCCTAATAATTGACAGTCCCTTACTAAAGATGATATGAAACATATCAACCCAGATTACTTTTTAAATGCGGAGATGTGCATGGTTTCCTTTTATGGACAAACTATAAGCATCAAAAAGTGTTTTTTCTTTTCTCTCAGATGGTTTGGGCGAGCACCAAGAAAGTGGGATGTGCCGTCAGGACGTGCTCCAACATGAAGGTGTTTGGAAACACGTGGAAGGAGGCGACGCTGCTGGTCTGCAACTACTCTGTGAAGTAAGTCAAGTTTAATAAATAAAATTTTAACAGCACAAAACCGGTCTACACAGTTCCTAATTTTTGAATTTATCATTGGCTTTTCAAGGAGAGAAAACAACTCATTCCACACTGTTGCGCTGGAAATAACTAAGGCTTAGAGAACTTAAGAGTTAAAGTAAAGTAGTGACTCACTTACAGATACATGATTGGTTTTAAGGATTTTATTAACAACAACAAGAATATACAATAGTTACAATATCGTCCATTAATAGGTATTAGTATCAAACCAACATGTTGAGGGGAAACTCACACATTAAAAATGTCTTATAGCTCAAATGGGGACATTGCGGAAGCTATGGAAGGTTAAAGTGAAAAGACTAAACTACTGTGAGGAAATGTTGAATATGGTTAATCTACGTGAAGAACTGTAAGCCGTACTCTGCTCTGTTTGTGGATTGCAAATGTAATTATATTCTTGGTCTGTACTTTAAATTGATTTCTAGTAACTGCACACTTTTTATTTATTTTTGCATTATTTTCTAATCTGCTATATGTTTAATGTTGGGGAATGTTCGGTTGTGTTTGTGCAATGTGATACATTTCCAAAAAAAAACAATACATGTTTTAATAATAATGTCTCATAGCTAATATGTTCATTTGTCTTTTTCAGGGGCAACTGGGTGGGGGAGGTTCCCTATAAGAGGGGGAAGCCTTGCTCTGTCTGTCCGTCCAGCTACGGCGGCTCCTGCTGGAGGAACCAGTGCTCCCCAAAAACAAAACCCAGAAGACTTACAAGACTTTAACACACTGTTTTTAATGTGTTTGAATGGAAGAAAACAAAGTCATAATCCATGTTAAGTGAAGTTGACGATGTCTGCATAAAATGATGCAGCTCTTACTACTACGTTCAAAGTAAATCTATATTAATGATGTTTTAAAATACATTTTTATATTTTCAGCGCTGTTGATCACTAACAAAATAACCTTTCATAAGTTTCCCATTTTTATATTTTTTATAAACATCCATAGCGATTGTTTGCACTGTTTTTGATGAATTTGGGTGACGTTTTATATGCATTAACCCCCCCCCCTAAAAAAATAAGCACTTTTGTTGTACATATTATATTTACTATGATCTTCTAACCTGATGGTATATATTTTTTTGTTTAGTGTGAAAATCTGTCCAGTCATTCCTGCAGTGAATGTGTTTAATTCACAGTTTGCCTGATGGCTGAATAGTAATTAAGTTATAAATAAATGATGACGCTGTGCTGTATATATATATTTATATATATATATATATATATATATATTTATATATATATATATATATATAAATAATTGCTCCAGCAGGAAATGCTCTGTCCTGCATTTCACCTCATTACATCTCTCCATTCAACCCTCGGACACTTCCTGAGCCATAAAAGAGACTAATGCAACTTTTATGGTCTAAAATATGAGGGAATCGGCTTCCAACCAACACACACACACACACACACACACACACACACACACACCACAACCACACACAACACACACAACACACACACACACACACACACACCACACACACACACACACACACACACACACACACACACACACACACACACACACACACACACACACACACACACACACACACACGACCACTAACAATAACAATAAAGTTCCTCACAAACAAAAGTGTAATGAGCTACAGAGCTCAGCACTTTGAGGATTTAATAACCATTTATCTGGCAGGTCTTTGTTCTAAAATGGAGAGTGGCTGCTGACTCTTCATTTCTGTAATATTATAGTTGTTGAACATAATAACTGCAACTGTTTTTTAAAAACGGTATGACTTTCAATCTTCAGGATGTCATCACCAGTAAATGAGTCCACAGAAAGTAAAATAAATTGTTTTAGAAATAGTTTAATACAATTATTTGCTTTCTTGTCTACTTGATGACAAGATGATGCTACAGGAGACAGTTAGCTTAGCTTAGCATGAAGACTGGAAACCCAGGGAAACTGATAGCCTGTCTCTGTCACCTTTGTGCTTTGTTTTCTCTCGAGGATGGCATCACCAGTTAATGACTCCACAAACAATTAAAGAAATAGTTTAAAAAGAAAGTTTGACGCAATAATTCACATTTTTGTCTACTAGCTAAGAAATAGTCCAGCACATAAAGCCCTATAAAGCCACAACGTTTATCTATGTTTTTTGTGGAGATTAAACAAATAAGTTACATAGTAATAAGTACGTTTCAGAGGTTTTTATTTGAACTAGCCTAGCTGTTTCTCCAGGTAGCCTTTAAAGGATTTACCATAAGCTAAGCTAACTGGCTGCAGGCTGTAATGGCATTGATCCTCTTATTTAACAACAGTAGCCTTCTACAGTAGCAAGAGAACAAAAAGTGCATGTTTTCACAAAATGTGCTCAAGCAACTATAAATCACATAAAAACACCAGTATTGTTAAAGTAGGGGATAAATCCAGAATCTGACGTATCGATGGGATGTAAATCATCATCATTATGAAAATGACCTAAGAAAATGAGTCAATCTTCCTGTGAAATTGGTAAAATGTATATATCAGATGGAGCTGCATGATGCCACATTAGATTTTAATGCAGTTAAGCATGTGGGACATTTCCATTTAGGACAGGAAGTAATGCAAATAGTATTTTTTAATTAGATTTCAGTGGGTTTCCTGACATCCACAGGGGATTTAGGCCCAATTTTATATTTTTCCTTCAGTAAAAACGAAACTGGTGAGGTTACTCATCACAGTTTGCTCGCTGCCACCCTCAGTACATGCTCCACTCCTCTCAGTCTTTTATTTCACACCCCACCCTCCAGCTTTCCCTCTTCTTTCTGTATAAACTCAGTTTCTTACTCAGCGCTCTTAGTCACTAATCTGTATTTGGAGAAACTGCTATTTGGTGATGAGAAAGAGGGAAAAGCACATAATAACTTAATGTCTATTTGAGTTTCTATCATCATGTTGCCTTAGTTACAGCTGCTATATAGATTGGTGTCCATACGAGCTAGTTACTGTTTAACCTCCCCACCCACATTTGCCCAGATTAGGAAAATCAATAAGATAACAGCGGCAACACCGGCCTTACCTTGCACCAACAACACCCTTCTCACACTACAGCAACCTGCGCCAAACTTCCACATTTTACACCTTATGGTGAGGGAGGGAAAAGTGGATTCAAAACACATGTTTGAGAGGAAGCAGAGGACGACATGGTCAATGTAAACACACAAGTCGCTTCAAGTATGGAACCTCCATTTGGTGAGTACACACTTTTTGTTTTTATCAACGCAGTAAGAGAAAAGAGGTGTAGTGTGTGACAGCTGCTTGGTTTTTTCTTTCTTTTTCGCTGGTTTGTGCAGCATCTGTTTGGCTCCAGAGCTCTGCTGGATCACAACAGAATCAGAAGAGGGGAAATAATTATCATCGCCATTTGTGTCTGCCTTTTTCACACGGCTGTAATCCAGGAGGTGTGTCAGAGATATGGAGGTTGTTAAAAAAAAAAGAGGCCATGGGAGCCGAGCCTGATGTTGATGATGAAGGTTTTGAGCTGTCGGAGCAGTGAGGGAGTTTACAGGATGATTTTAAAGTGTTTGAGCTTGATGTTGTTGAATACAAGAGGGAGTTTTGAGAAGCTGCATATTGGAAAAGGCAGATGTACTTTTCTCCTAGCTAAAATATTCTCTTTGTAACTGAAAAACCTGAAATATGAAACTTTGATAAAGCTAGCTTGGTTGGGCTCCAGGATACAAGCAATCCCCATCCCTTACACTTCTCTTCACACATCGCTGCTACAGGCAGTGTTTCCCCCCTGTGTGATGTCTGTTTTGAATCTCAATGAAAGTGAAGGCCACTGTGCACAGTACTGCCTCTCACAACAGCTTTCTAAAACAGCAGTTGATGGAGGTTTTGTTTTTACTCCTGTGGTAATTCATTGAAGGATTTGCATGTCACAGTGGGACCAGAAGATGCAAATATTACAAAGCTCGGGCAAAATGAGAAGTATAATCATACAAGAAATGGCTTATACACATTCAACATAATAACGCATCGGTGAAATGGGTTACAATCAACATAAGAATATCAAGACATGACCCACCACACTAAGATCTGATGATTTACGAAACATTGCCCACTAATACACTAATACAGCCCTGAGCCTGTTTGTGACATTCCCAAAACAAATGACCATAACTTCACTTCTAAAAGGGGTAAATTAATAATATTTTTTCTCAAAGCAATGATAAACCTGTGAGTTGGATGTAGAAGATTCAGAATCAATATAGATTTTTTTATTTTCAAGTAAATTCAGATTGAACATAGTAAAGAAATGTAAATGATAGTGTCCGTCCAAAAAAAAAACATTACTTAATAGTGAAAACCACCCTTGAATGATGGGATAGTAGACTAAAGCTTTAGGAATCCAAACTATAACATATAATAAGTACCCTGTATCAACATTGATGCAAAACAAGTGACATTTGACCTTTTTAGAGAGGTTTAGAAAACAAATTGGGTGGATTTGCCATATCTCTGGCCCCCCTCGGTCGATTTTGATGATTGCCATCTCTTTTTAACCGTTAGAGCCAATAGAATCGAGGGGAAGTTCCTAAAATCCATCTAAACATTACCCATTGGTGAATGAGTGATGCGCAGCCAGAATGCCCTGGAACCGGAAGCTGCGATACACTCTGGTAGCTATCATTAGCAGCTAATATGAAATCTCCGTTATTGACATAAAAATGGAATGATGGATTATCAGTAATCATTTCAAAGTGACACAGACACATTGGATTAACTTTCAGCAGCGTTTTTATCGTTGTAATGCCATTGAACACAACTTTTGATCAGAACACAGCAACGGTAAGACTTATTTTCCGATTTGGTCCCGTAAAGCTAATTTTGTTGTTATTGTTTGTTGTCATTTCGCCACGAGTTCTGATCGCTCAGTGATGATACTAATACCTGTAGAAGCTGTGGAATCTCAGCTTGCTAATCGATATCTTGTTTGTGCAGATACGATAAGTAATAAGGGTATTTCAACGTGAGTTCTGTGCTAATTGTGTTAGCATTTTTTCGCTCAGGGCTCATTTAGACACTTCTTGTGAGACTTGTGTTTTGTTTCGGTAAAAATGGTTCGTATCGTCAGTTAGCTGAGTTTCTTCCCGTTAATCGGGTATGACACATTAATAGGTTTTTAAATGTTAAGAAGCCCTGAGACACAGTTTCGTGAAAAAAACCCCTGCAGCTTAATAATCCCAGGGTGAAATTGGTTTTCGGGGCAGTTGTTCCATTTTTAAATTAATAAAATAAAATAAATTATATAAACATAACAAAAAAAGGGTAATACAAGATAAAATAAGATGTATAAACATAAACAATTTAAGTAATATAGCCAATAAAGGTCAAATAAAATAAAAGTAATAAAATGTATATAGAGTTAAAAAATGTTCAGGTTCATATTAGTATTTAGTGCCTCTCCTGTGACATGTCTCCATGCTTTAATGTTCAAAAAGCTCTTTATTTGTCTCATACTGCCTGTGCTGCAGCACCTCTTTTCACCCTCTGTCTGAAACCAGAGCCCAGTCTGCTCTGATTGGTTAGTTGGCCGGCTCTGTTGTGATTGGTCAACTACTTAAAGATGTCCTGCCCCTTAGCCTATCATGTACAATGTGTTGGAGCGCTAGCAAGAAAAAGTGTTACATTGTGATGTCACTATATTCCAGAAGTAAACAAAAGAGTCCAATGGAGGCGTTTCAGGCACCTGTCTTAATCAGCTTTATCCTTTAGATTGCATGCAATAGAAAGCAATCAGCTGACAATTTATGTGTATTGTATGTTTTTATCATACTATAATAATGACTATAGCATTGGTCACCTCTGTGCCTTCTTCATCCCTGAGCAGAGCACTGTCTCACCTGCTTTGCATTGTTTTTGAGTACAGTAGCAACTTTGTTTTTTATCCATATTCTCAACAAATCTTCCAAAACCAGGACGTTTATGTTACAAATGCATTCTTTGGCAGCTGCCTACACTAAGCCTCTTTTTGGCCTGGATTGGTTTATAAAGTGCTTCTTTGTCCAAACAAACTGTAAGTCACTGTTCAGTTTGCTGCAAAACTGTGCTGACATTAAGACTCTAGCAGGCGATACATATTCAGCACTTTCTTCAGATTATAGGTGCCACTTTAAATATGATAACGAAGGCCTAATTTCTACAAAATCTGAGTTATTTCCTGTACCGAAACTGTCCCTTTTTAAATAATGTGCAGAGAAAAGCTTTTAAACGGTCCTATTAGCAATGTAATTAACCTTGTGCAACACACATTACTTGTGTCAGACATATGGGATTAATGGCCCAACGGTCACAACCTGGACAAACTCCCGAGCTGCGCTGTTGGCAGAATCACTTTGTGAATGTAAACATGACAGCAGCCGTTCAACAGATCCTCAGCAGAAATCTGTTTGCCTTCAGAGCTGAATGACCCGACGGAGGCCCCTGATACACACCGTCTGAGTTAACACGTCTAATAAAAACCCTCTGCCTGTCAAGACAGCAAGGTTTTTCACGCTCTCATTTTTTAATAATGTTGGTCCTATATGATGCATGTTGCTGTGTGGGACCTGATGAAGATTTGGCATGAAGAAAACACATTAAAAGTACCTCAAATGTGCTAAACATTGCAACGTTTGTATTCAATGTTTTGAACTGAAAGTAGTGAAAGAGATATATGAAGATATTTGACTTAATTCGCAAAAGCATCATAATTTGACACTAGTACTATCAGCTAAAAGTATAGGCAGCAAAATGCCAGTCAGTATTATATGTAGTGATGCATTCATAGGTTAGCAAATTCTTTCCATTTGAGATTTTAACATTGGAGCAAGTAGTTTATAAACTGCTGGCACGTCCACTTATTTATTTTCTATTGGTTTGGAGCTTTTGATCGTACCACATGATCATCTTCAGCAGATGATGATGCCCAGTTGTTATGAAAATTGCAAAAAAAAATTCGTGGTACACTTAAATGCAATAGCAGTACCAAAAGGACTTATGCATATAATGGCCATTTCAAAATCAAATATTTTAAATTACTGTGTTATGATAAATGCATAATTGTTCATAATCAGCTGGTAAAGGTTGAGCTCATTTTAAATACTTTATATATATATATAATTGCAATTTATCTTGCTAGTCAATCTGGGCCAACTGGACTTTTGGGGAATTATAGGCTAAAAGACAAATGCGCTAAAACAAAGCGTAGAAGTATTACATTTCATTTAATTACAATAAGCAATAAAACTGAGCAACAGGAAACCTTCTGGTAACTTTGCTTAAGAAACAGTCAAACCATTTCAAGATTAAAGAGTCCTATTGAAAATTCCTCAGCTAAAAAAAGTGAAATTGAATATGAACTTTAATTCAAAATATGATCTAGCTGTACCTCAGAGGCAGAAATCCCCATTAGCATTTTGTTAGGAGCATAGGTATTACACACTGTTCACTTGACACCATTAATCCGGGTGTTCAAGTCTCCAATCAAATCTCATTGTGACAGGCATTAGGGGGATTATCCCCGGCGCGTTGGGCCCTTACAGCCGGCCCCGGCCCAACAGCAGCACTATCCAGGGACAGCCTCTTCTCCTCCAGCCGGCCTCAGCCTGGCCGGGCCCCAGAGAGCCGCCGAGGCTCAGGGGCCTCCTGTCCGCTGGCCGGCCCACTGTCAGGCCCACTGTCAGGCATTCAGAGGGATGTACGGCCAGGATGGGACGCTGCACTTCACAGACACAGGTAAAAGTGATGGAAACACAGAGAGAGAAGGCTGGGAAATTCAGGAACCGGTGTGTGTAGATTATTCCAGAAGCGAGGGTGAGGGTGAGGGTTTTAAAGCTGATGGAAGTAAAGCTGCTGCACCCAGGTAAAAGTGACGGAAACACAGAGAGAGAAGGCTGGGAAGTTCAGGAACCGGTGTGTGTAGATTATTCTAGAAGCGAGGGTGAGGGTTAAAGCCGATGGAAGTAAAGCTGCTGCATGCTGAAGTACAATAGTGTTGTGTGTTTCCTTGTTCAAAATGCTGCTTGAATCTTTAAAAGAAGTGAGTTGCAGGAGTGGAAAGCTCTAGATGTTGACTGTTATCAAGAGATGCTTCATTGAGGAAAATGCTTAATTTATCTTTTAGCCTACAATTTCGTTAAAATCCCAATTATTGGATTCTATGCATGCAGTATTTAGGATGCATGGTAAATCAGTAATTCAGCAGTTGTGGATAAAACATGTGAGCCTGGTTTACTGCTGTGAGTTGGATGTGTTGTGCCATGTGTCCACATGAGGGCAGTATAAGTAGTGATTTAATTTGTACTGGCAGTGGTAAAAGGTTACTGAGTCCACTCAAGACTCAAGGTTTAATTTGAGCTACTTAGTGAAAAAGAAAAAATTACATTAACCGCACATAATCATAATTTTAACCAGTTTCCAGTAATCAGAGTATTTCCATTTCTTGCTACTTCTTACTTTTACTGCTCTACTTAACATGTCAGGTGGAAATGTTGTACTTTTACTCTAGGACATATATCTTATAGCTGCAGTTTCATTTTTATTCACATGCAAAACTTATACATAATGTTGCAATGTCATGGATTCAAGTACCCAGCTGTTTATAATATAGTTAAAAGTAGCTTCACCTTGACCAGCTACAACATGTAAATGCTATTTCCTTGTTAATTTAACATTAAATTGAAGATAACAATACAAATATATAATATTATAATCCTGCACAATGCTTAATATTTTTTGGGGGGATTTAGTGTTAATTCAAGATAAAATGCATCATGTTTTTTTTCTTCTTTTCCCTACTTTAACTCAAGAAGGAACACACTACAGCAGAGGCCTGTGGCATACTTTGAATGCTCATGCACATTTTGCTGACATGTTGTGCTTTTATTGACCATTTTAACTTGTATGAACTATTCAATTACGCAGTGGAGTTGCATGTTTCTTCCATAAAATAGAGAAAGATTTGATTGACCGTTGACAGGTCTATGTTTAAACCGTCCAAACAAAAATCTGGGTGACTGAAGCCAGACAAACAATGATATGTGTCTGCCTTCTTGAATGGAGTTGAATTGAATGTATTTTGATAGGAAACAATGCAAGTTAGCATAGTTTGAATACAGAGCATGAAACTGATAAGCTGCACAGAGTCTACAGCTATAGTGTTCACCTCTTGTCCTTAGTTTGGCTTCTACATGTTGTCACAATTAATCAGATTTCAATTTAAGACGCTTTGATTAAGGTCGTGCTCTGACTCCCCTAATATTTAGTGCCTTGTTATTGAAGCTGTGGAGGTTAGATGCGTATCGATCGGCTGCAGCTTGAAGGGCCTCAGAGGAATCAGAGAGATAAGAGCTGCTGACGGAGGGGATCGGGCCTGCAGTCAAAATGAATTCTCAGCAAAACACAGTTAATGATTACAGCGCCTTATCACCCGCTGTGATTGATTTACGTCTTGCATGAGTTTTTGTGTTTATTGATGCAATTGTTTACTTATTTGGTGGAACGGAGGCTACTTGAGTTTGTCAGTCTGACTGGATGTGAAACAACATCAGGCATGTTTTTGTAGATTATAGATTTGTATCTCTCTGCAAAATACTTGAGGATGTTTCCTCAGCTTAAAACACTACATAGCTGTGTGGAAATATTTAAACTGTGCATGAGTGCATGAGGACAAAGCTGTGGTTGTCTTACAACGTTTTGTAAAGCCTTTCATTTAATTCCATAAGGACATGTTTTAGAATCAAAGTCACAATCTCAAAAATAGTTTGGAAAAAAACTGAAGATCATCTCATCGTAAAACCATACCTCCTTAATTTATCGACCTAATCTTATTGTATTACCCCGTAATATTATAAAATACTAAGACAATATATAGACACTAGCATTTTTCATTATCCTAATAGACCAAGTAATCATAATTGATGAGAAAACATATGATAACTCCGCTTTATTTCCCCAAAGATATCATGATTTCAACATCTTTCCATTTGAAATGTATTGAAATCAACTTCATAAAACACAGTTAAACCCCCCCTTAAAGAGGTCAGGTTAAATGGCAGAAGATAGATCATTTTTCATTTGTATCGAAGAACCCCCAAAACTACACCTATAACATTTCAACTGGGGGTGAACGTGCTTTGGTTTACAGGGTTTGTAGGCCTCTGAGAACAGATTCACTTCATTTAAGTTATACAATGCTATAATTTAACAGGAAAAATAGAAAATGGAAATAAGCTATTTAACTGACGTGTACAAAAAGTGGTTTCTTCTATAAAAGCAGGAGAAAGCTATAACATAATGAACCCGCTATAAAGACATTCATTTTAAGGCAAATTAATCCTCACAAATAACCAATCTGTGTTATTAGAGTTAATGAAAGCATTGACGATATTTCAGTGGCATAGAAGACATGATATCCCCACTGTCAGCCACAGAAGCTTGCATAAGTCGTGTTATTTGCAGATAGTTATCTGTTGACAAGGTCTTTGCCATGACACTCTACTCACCTATCTGCTCCATCTCCTGCAGGAGAGCGAGCAGAGCCTCAAATCTGCTGCAGCCAGCACATTGTCTCCTTCTGTTTCCCTCTTATCAACATCAACACTCCTGGATGCTGCTTCACAAACACTCACATTTTCCCCCATGTGGTGCAGCTCTCTTTTGGAAAGAAACAAAATTAAAGTCCCCCGTCAGTATATATTCCACATGTTATAAACTCCTCCAGGCCACAGTGATCGTCTCTTTATCCCCGATGTTAGTTCCTGTATTTTCATTAACTTTACGGGGTCGCTTTCCAGGCCGCCTGCCTTTCAGATCGGGCTTAGGGGAAATGAAATGTAGTCATTGAGGAGAAGGTACAAATAGGCAGCTGTTGCAAATGGAGTTTGGTCAGTGGTCGGAGATTCCTATTGAAAAGATAGACAGGACTTTGTTCACAGTTTGAAGTTTCAAAGGGGAGAATCACAAAGTGTTACATCAGGTCTCAGCGATCCTTTGACTTTTAGCCCCGGGGCAGGAGTTTGGGTGACTGATTATAAGACAGCTCTCTCTGGTCCATCACATTTCAACATGGCAGCCGCCCACTGCGTTCAGCAGCTATTAAACAGCTAAATGTCTGCCAGTTGATGTCAGTGGCAGCCATTATCAAAGTGCTGTGTTGGAATACAGTTTCAGCTTGGATATCTGCTTATCACATGTTTGTTTTGTGCTTAAAACATCACAATTAGATTAAACATATGGAAAATGTGATTTGATTTTATTGGGCCATAAACAAATTACACATAACACACTCAAAAAACACACAGACAAGAAAGGAATACAAAAAATAAAAGACACAGATTGAATCCAATAGGGAATTAAAATATATATATGAAATAAGGCACAGGATACTACTGACTAAAACTTAAATCAACTTATTTTCATCTATCCAACACACATCACAGAACTACAGACTACCCCCTCTACTGCCTTGCATGACATTTTTAACATTCACATTTGTATATTGTCTGTATTAAATATTATACAAATAGTACATTTTTGATAAAAAATTGCTCAAATATTTTGGCCTCCATTGAGTTTCAGTATTTTAATCCAAAAAGAACTGTTGCTTATACACAACCATAGCAATGTTAACTTAAATTACATTAAGATTTGAATTGTCCTTTACTTGTATACATTATTTAATGTGATATATACTGTATAATGTAAGAGAGCCTCATTACGCTCAGACACAGCTAACATTAGCACGTGCTAACGTGAATGTTTACAATGTTCACCATCTTAGTTTAGCTTTTTAGCATGCTAACAATTGCTAATTAAAGACATGAAGTGTGTGTGTGTGTGTGTGTGTGTGTGTGTGTGTGTGTGTGTGTGTGTGTGTGTGGCGTGAAGTAAGAAATATGCTGTTTTGACTACTTTGCCAGGTTTTGCCAGCATGTCAAAATGTCACAGTGGAGGCACGAAATACAAATATGAACCTGAAAATGACCATGATAGGGCCTCTTTAAATATCTAGACATGTATTAGACCTATGAAATTTTTTTCCCATATGACAGCAGGACCTGTTTGGTCTCTGTAGAGCTCTCCAGTCTGTGGCTCTGTGGTTTAAATATTGCGACAACATAAGAAAATGTCTACAGAATACAATTGAATTATGTCCGTAGGTATTTGAGTTTTACAGCCACGTGCACGTGTCAATCCTGCCTGTGTGCTCTGACATTGTACAGTAAGTCAGGACAAACCCCCCACCTCAAAACGCAGATAGGTTAAAGGAGATTTCTTGGCTAACCTGTCCTCTATCTAACACATCAGAACAGTTTGTCAGTTCGTGATTAAGAAAGTTGTAACCTGACAGATTATGCTTTATAGTCTTGTATATATGACTGTTCCTTGAGGAGTTCACAGAACTTTAAGATGGGAGCAGCGATAAAAGCACTTTAATGACGGGGGAGATAAGATTTGCTCTGAGTGACTCATTCATAGCTCCACTGATTCTCCCATGCTCACCCCCCTCTGTGCTTAGTGCTTTGAAATAATCAGCACACTTCTTGAGCAAATATGGGCATTGCAGAAGAGCAGCACGGATCGAACGTGAAGAAATGTTGTAATGGACGACCTCTGTACACACATGTGCAACGACTCGCTGCCACTGACTCAGTTTGATGCAAGATAATCATAGAGAAGACGCTAATCATCTCTGATCATGAGTCATTGAGCCTGGTTGAGTTAATCAGGTTGTTAAAGATCAATTAATGTTAATCTATGAGAAAATAATAGTGGTTTAATCACAGGTTGATCACTTCCATTTTCACTTCTGATTGGATTACTCTAAGAGGGGTTTTTCTGTCAATTTCTAATCATTGAACAGATCATCATGCACAGGAGCCTCCAGGAATGTTATGGTGTTTGTCTGCTGCAAGAAAAATAATTTTATGAGCCCCTAGTATAATTTGAGTGTGTGGTTAACAAGTTCACGTACACGGGGCTTCTGATGTTCGGCCTGAACTCGGGATTGTTGACCTGCCACTATGTACTGGCACTTTCTCTTCAAATACACGACTACTGTTTGCTGTGTGACATGCGTGGGGGTGGACACTGTGTGCAAGCAGATCATCTACTCCTTAGAAACAACCAGATTCAGTGAGGAGGAGTCACAGAAAAGCACCCACAAAAACTGAAAGGATGGGTGCTTTTTTTAATCACATTCTCAATAAAAATGTGACATGATTTACTCACGATTAGTAATAACTAACAGTTAATGAAAAATGAACACATAGCTTTAACTTCCCCTACTTAGCATAATAAGTGTTATGTTAAATAAGGTTTATAACAAGGTAAATGACCATTGTAAACAGGTATAAGTAAGTGTTTATTCATGTCTTTGTTCACAGATTAATCTACTCTTGTGAAAAATCCACTACTGGTGTTGTACCAGTTAGTGAGTAAATCACAGTATAACATAGCTTTAATTACATTTTATGATTTATCATTATACATGTAAATACAAAATACCACATGCTCAGTTTCAGGAGTTTAAAAAGAAAATGTAAAAGGGACCTCTTAGATTTAGTCCGCAGACTTTATCCACATTTCTCGCCTTCATGAGCAAAACAATGTTTATAACTGTTTACATTTTAGATTAGATAGAAAGATATACATGTTTATCAATGGATTAAACACTCCCCTAGGACATACTAATATTAAATACTAATACAATGAATTATTAGAAATTATTCGACCAATCATTCATTAGTTAGACTTTGTGTGAGTTATAATAGTTGACAAATACATAATGAAACAATATAATGGTGTGTAATTGTGTTTTAACAAATCATACATTTAGTGTTTATATTTTTATGTAAAAACACTAAATGGGGCCGTTTTAATTTAAGTATTTCTGTTGAGAATTGTTCTAATTTTGTTCGACATTACATAGTTAAACCGGATGATTTCACAAAAGACATAATGATCCTGGAAATGGAAATGTTGAGGCTCTTTGTGTTTTTAGGTTGATCACATTTGCATATATATTAAACCACTTAACGGTTGCATTTAACTTTGAACTCAACCTATAGTCTGCCTATCACATCTTCTAGTTTGTGAATGGCCCTTTTTTTTGGTGTTTATTCCTACCATTAACAAACACTGTGTTGTTCATCCTATCATTACATTCATTTTAAATTAGCTGAGCAATATTTCTAAATACTTAATGACCATTAAAGAAGTTCCTCTTGTTGTACAATCACTGTAATACATCATTATGTTTTTAATGATTTCAAACCCAAGCTACACTGTAGGTCTACAGTAGAAGAGCTTATTCAAACCAGCTGCCTTTCCAAAAACAAGTGTTGAGCTACTCAGAATTGCATTTTCACAAACAATAAAGTCTTTTACATGAAGGCATCACTTCGCTTAAGCAGGAGTTATTTCCTCTGCTAATTATGCAGGAATTAACTCAGATTTACCAGCGATGTGTGACACACTGGTGTAGGTCTGAATATGACTTAAATACTACTGTGTAAGAAGACTTTGTAACAAGTAAAAGTCCTGCAATCAAACCCAAAAGTACAACATAATTCACAAGTACTTATTTTACAGAAAGGACCCTTTTTAGATTACCATAGATTACACATCATCATTATTGATTCATTAACATATAAGAAGCATTTTAATCAAAAAGAAATATCTTATATTGTGTGTCATAGGGTATTCATTGATCCCAGTGTATTTGTTTGTTTGTTTGTTTGTGGTGAAATATAGTTCATAACATTTTGTTTAGTCTTGGAGTCTTGCTCCTATGTAAAAGGAACTGGGTCACAGTGATGGCTGCCACATGAATGTAGGAGACTGTCTCTCTGTGAAATATAGTGGAGTGGAAATAGAAAGTAGTATACGATAGAAATGCTCAAGTATAACTACATAACAAACTGCTCTAGATTATGTTAAAAACTGCTCAAAACTACCTTAAAAACTGCTCTAAACTAGAGTACTTCGGTATATGACTTTGGGTTTCCCTGCAGACACTTGAAGATAAGCTGCACCTTCATTTTGTCTTATAGCTTTATAACGTGATGCAGCCGCTGTAAATCTGTTTGCATGTGATAACAGCATGCACCAGAAAGTGCTGGCTGTAAAAAAAAGAGCCGGTTTAAGGTGGTGAAGTAGTGGTTTGGCAAAGGATTGAACTGATGTAACTCTCTTGGAGAAATTGTTTATCTATTACTGACAAGAGGAGCCAGGAGATATGTCAGATATCAAACCAGGACTATCTCTAGTCAAAAAAAGAAAAAAAGGAACAACCCTGTGAATCACCATTGAAGGCTTAGCTAGTTAACCATCAACCACAGAGACACTCCACCTCTCAGCACGAGGGAGAGGGCTGTCACTCACTGGGCTCCTCTCTGACACCAGTGGGTCCCCATCAGCCTCCACTGGGACAGGTAACCTTGTTAGTGGGCGGAGCTAAAGGCAGAGGGGGGGTTAGTGGAGGTGTGAGAGGAGAAGAGGAGGAGGAGGGGGGGACATTAGCTTCTTGGACAAGTCTTTCTGCCCCTCTGTCAGGTAGTTGAGAATTTGTTTGTCCAAAGCACTGGCAGACATGGACATGGCAGACTACAGCGAGGCTCTGGACCCAGCCTACACCACGCTGGAGTTCGAAAACATGCAAGTGCTCCCCTTGGGCGCAGGTGAGTCCCATATATGCAACCCTGGCGTTGAACTTTGAAACTTTTACTGATTTAAAACTTTGGTCAGGAGAGGACTGGCGTTAGGTGATAAAAAGGGGTCATCTGTCCATCTGGGGACGATCCCGAGCAGTGGTCTTCTTTTTATTTGTTTTATCACCTGGATAGTAACACATGAAGGGACTTTGATTTACGAGAATCTGCTTTATTCTCAATACACTCTGTCCATTTGGTCTGAAGCATGTTTAAGCTTGTGGAGATTTGAGACTGGATTTGATATTCATCCTCTGATGAAGCAGAGTCTCATGATCTCCTGTTACAAACGGTCTGTTCCCACAGAGGCGAAAGTGAAGAACAAGGGGTTCACAGTGACACCAACTTATTTTAATATGCAGTCTCCCATGAAGTCTGGCTGTGATCCTGACTTCAATTCCCACAAAAGGGAAGGACATTACTTACCACCCCTTTTTCTCCTCAGTTACATGTTTCTATATTTCGTGATTCATCCTGACATCTTTCATCAATACCATGACAGACTCTATGGTTGATTGATTGTCTGGTGACTGTGAGAAAAAAACTGTCTCCGGTGATTGCCTTTTTTTTTTAAGAGGCAATCAAGCCGACATCAATTACGCTCTGTTGACTCTGTGTGAGCCACTCAGGCAGGTAACAGATCCTCATGAAGGCTGGTTTTTAATCAGGCTGATCAATGTATTCACTATGAGTCGTTCACACCTTCTCAAATCTGTCAATCAGAAACATGTGCCATCCAAATAAGCTTTTTGAAACACACTCTTCCTCTGGTTTTGGAGTTAAAACTGACCTTTTGAGACACGTATTCTCCCTCTCTTAGACTCCTCTCCGACTGAAAGTACCACCATGAACTCCAGCGGCCACCTGGGGGTGGGCAGCCTGTGTGCCATCTGTGGAGACCGAGCCACGGGCAAACACTACGGGGCCTCCAGCTGCGACGGCTGCAAGGGCTTCTTCAGACGCAGCGTCCGCAAAAACCACATGTACTCCTGCAGGTGAGGACAGATCTGAGTTCATTTTACTGTGACTGAAGCAAAGCGTTGCACATGAAGCCCTGCCAACTGATGTGTTTGTGTGAGTGAAAGAAAAACCAAATAATTAACCAGTTGTGTCATTAATTGGCTTTAAATACTGCAAGAAAAAGAAGCCTATGTCTTCTTGGGCTGCAACATATCTACAGATGATTATCTTGACTATTCAATTCATCTTTTTGCTTTAAAATGTCAGAAAATAGCTAGAAATGCCAGTTATAATTTTCAAAAATGCAAATTGATGTCCTCAAAAGTTTGACCTATGGTCTTAAATCCAAAGATTTTCAGTTCACTATGAAGAAAATAATGAAATCATCACATTTTAGAGTCTTAAACCTGCCATTTTTAAAGCATTTTTCGCTTAAAAGACAACTCTTTCATCATCAAAAATGTCCCCAATTAATTTCCGGTCCAGCTTTTATCGATTTATTTTTGCAGCTGAAATTGCTTCACTCTTCCATGTTCTTTTTTGATTCTTTGACAGCACAAACAAACCTATTCCACTTAATTTCCAGGTTCAACAGACAATGCATTGTGGACAAAGACAAGCGAAATCAATGCAGATACTGCAGACTGAAGAAATGCTTCAGAGCCGGCATGAAGAAAGAAGGTAGGAACCTTTTTTCATGTTTTCAAAGCAGGCTGACTGAATCTATAAAACTCAATCTATGTGTTTTGGTGACAAACACAGAAGAAGAGAATTTCCCATTTAATCAGCAAATCAGTGCTGAGTGTGTTTGAGCTGTCCCCGCTGAATTGACGTGACTCGTCTGAGTGTGTTGCAATCGAGTAGTACTTTGTTAATGTTCACTCGATGGAGCGCCAGAGTCTCTAACCAGCTTATGCTGAGCAAACATTTCCGGGCAATAATAGCCATATACTGATAAACATGACAACCTTGGAAGACCAATTTTTCTTCTAAATGACCCTGCGTTCCTGCACAGATATGGAGATTTCATTGTTTTTTAAGGCTTAAACTGCATGAAAGTGGCATTATTTTTCGCAACATAGCAATGATACTATAAATCAGTGTGTGTTTCAGCTGTGCAGAATGAAAGAGACAGAATCAGCACCAGGAGATCCAGCTATGAAGACAGCAGTTTACCATCCATCAATGCACTCATCCAGGCAGACGTACTGTCAAGACAGGTAAGACTAAATCATGTGTGGGAATCACATCCAACTGTGATTTATCACCTGCAACAAGGCATCCAATGACTCCACATCTGTGTATCTAGATCACCTCCCCTGCTCCTATACTGAACGGCGACATAAGGACCAAAAAGATCGCCACCATCACAGACGTGTGTGAGTCCATGAAGCAGCAGCTGCTGGTGCTGGTGGAGTGGGCCAAATACATCCCAGCCTTCTGTGACCTGCCCCTGGATGACCAGGTAAGACACACACACACCAACACACACACACACACACACACACACACACACACACACACACACACACACACACACACACACACACACACACACACACACACACACACACACACACACACACACACACACACACACACCACACACAACACACACACACACACACACAGTGTACATAGTTGTTTAGACACTCTGGTCACTCATCAACTAGTCAAAAACCATAGTGTGGCTGCAGGAACACATGGGTGCAGACTCAGAGGATATGCACTTCCCAAATAAATAAAATTGAGTAGAAACAAAGCAAATGCATTAAAAAAGCAAGTCTCTTAAATTTTCAAATCTCAAACTCTACAACCAGTAAATGTATTTAATCCTGAGTTAGAATATGATGAGCAGGTTTTAAATATATTTCCCTCCTCGGAAAATGAAGTGCTGAATCATTAACAGTGAGATCACCAGGCCTTAGTAACTGATTTGCTGATGTTGTATCAGTGAAGGAGCCGGTGTCTTCTGCCACGGTTTAAAATGTCTTCTTTTGTCAGTCCAAAACTCAAAGATATTCACTTGAGTATGATATATATAAGAGAAATCCCTCTACTTGAGAGGCTAAAAACAGCATTTTCTGCCATCATTGCATGAAGATTACATTTACGTTTGACCAATTACAAAATAGTTGGCGATTATATTCTGTCAATTGGCTAGTCAGCTATTTGTTGCAGCTTTAATACAATACATACAACACCAAACTATTCAAAATATGTAGAGAATTGCAGAGTTATTATCACTCTAATAAGTAAATGAATGAACTGTGTTTCAGGTGGCGTTGCTGCGAGCTCATGCTGGAGAACACCTCCTGCTCGGCGCTGCAAAGAGGTCCATGCTTTACAAAGACATCCTCCTATTAGGTAAAACTGACACTTTAAGGAGTACTTTACCACACTCATATTGCCCAATTCTGTTACAAAAAGCATTCTCTTATGATGGACCAAACAAAAATGTGATGCTCCTGCAGGAAATGACCACATAATTCCCAGAAACTGCCCGGAGCTGGAGGTGGGCCGTGTAGCTGTGAGGATCCTGGACGAGCTGGTGCTTCCCTTCCAGGAGCTTCAGATAGACGACAATGAATACGCCTGCCTTAAAGCCATAGTTTTCTTTGACCCAGGTACTGCTACTGACTTTTATTTGGATTCTCTTAGCCACTTTTCAATCTCCAACATGTTCCAAATCATTAACACACTTCTCTTTGTAAACCCCTCTGATGTTTATTCGCACACAGACGCTAAAGGTCTGAGTGACCCTGGAAAGATCAAGCGGATGCGATACCAGGTGCAGGTCAGCCTGGAAGACTACATCAACGACCGGCAGTATGACTCGCGGGGACGCTTCGGGGAGCTGCTCCTGCTGTTGCCCACGCTACAGAGCATCACCTGGCAGATGATCGAACAGATCCAGTTCGTCAAACTCTTCGGCATGGCCAAGATCGACAACCTGCTGCAGGAAATGCTTCTTGGAGGTGAGCTCTTTTACATCATGTGTAACCAACCATGACTTGAGAGGACTGTGGCTTTCTTTGTGTGGTTATATATGCTGCAGTAAATTAAGACTGACAGTATGTTTGTGTGTTTTGTCGCCAAGGTTCTGCAAACGAAGCTCCACACGCACCTCACTCTCTGCACCCTCACCTGGTTCAGGAGCATCTCGGCAGCAATGTTATAGTGACCAGCAACATCCCATCAGCGATCCATAACGGTCAAATCTGTAAGCAGAAATATGAAGTAAACTGTTGTGGCCTTTAAGATTCATGCTTCAGCTGCTTCCACTGCCCTTTACTGTTTGAAAACAGACTTTTTGTGAGTCAGTGAAATCAGGAAGATTAATCTAAGTGAACTCAAAATCAATCATGTCTGAATGAACACAGACGGTTGAATCTCCCTCTCTGAGCTACATGTGCAGCCTGGTCGGGTAGCTGGAAGGACAAACAGGCTTGGCAGAATAATCCTCTAAATTCTTCATGGAAACTAATCTGGCTTATTTTGTCAAAGAGAACTTCTGTTATTCTTTCTAAACATGTTTAATGCTCTGAGAAATTTCACAAAAGTGCTTACTTCTTTATCTGTGTTGCACCCAAATCATGTTCTCCCACAGAATGGTAAATATACACCTGCTTATGCGGCAGTTTTCTCCCTCTAAGTCACTACTGTTTCTTTCTGTGTTCCAATTTTTCAGCCACTCCTGAAAGCCCAATCCCGTCTCCACCTACTGCCTCCAGCTCTGAACATTATAAACTGCCTCAGGGGGTCATAGCCACCGTGCCCAAGCAGCCGACCTCCATCCCTCAGCCTACTATTACAAAGCAGGAGGCCATCTAACAGTCCTCTGAACCCTTATTCCTTCAGTTTTTTTATTGTCTTAAACCAGGGTTTTTATATGTAACTTTATACATAATCAGCATCGAAGCTGTTAACCTGTCTGAAACAATAAAGTTGCTTTATATGTAGAATGTAATGCAAATATGTCCCTTGCAGATTGCTGTTTGTCTTCAGGGATGTATTTGTTCACACATGCAGCTGCAGTTAAGCTCAGTGAACGCCAAACAAAACTCAAGGCATCAAAAATATCCTGTTGTTCTGTAAGGTCGATACATAAAAAGACGTCCATTGTTGTAAATATGTAGTTTATTATTGGGTAACATCACTTCCTTCAGCATGGCCTCAGTGTGTGCAGTAAGGCTCATGTTAGACGTGATGTCAGTATTTTATGAATGTTACAACAGGCCTTACATTGTTGTGTATTTAGTTTTGCACAGTATTTTATTTTATGCTCATTAGTGCTAAAAGTGTGTCAACTCGTTGTCAGGAACTTAGGAATTCTTCATTTTATCAAAGCTAAATGAAATCACTTGAACGACCTCATCTTTCATGTAACAGGATTAAAATACATTTGGTTAGTTTTATTTACTGGAAAATACATTCAAACAGTAGAACATGTAAGGTAGAAATAGTGAACTCTATGGTGCTACTTTGTAAAAGTCACAGGCAGACACACTAAAGAAGTTTCCCAATAATATGTTGTAATGGTTTTGGAAAATATATATTATATTTTTTGTTTAGTACCTTGTCATGGTATTAAACTGTGCCTCATAACCTGTACTGCCTTACACACATAGCATTGTTTCGCCTTACAATGTGAAGATGAATTAATAAATCTCAAGGTCTATTTTTACATTGCATTTTGTACATTTCTTTATATTATCAATGTTTTTAAATGGGATAAAACATATTCTGACAACTTAATACAGATATATGCCACGTTGGAAAAACAATAGTCCAACGTGGCAGTGGTAGTTCACTGATAGCCTCAGATTGCTTCAGACTGATAAAGTGCCATAAAGTCATTAAAGATACTGTAGCAGTGATTCAAACAGAGGGAGGGGGTACTAAGATATATCTATATTCCAGTTGAATAAGTGTAATATATTATCAATTATTAATGATTAGTTCGTAGTTAATCAACGTGTTGCATTTAGCATAGCACATTGACACAACACAACAAGTGTAAAACTTAAGAATCAAAGTCACCATTAAAAGATATTAAAGATAGTATTTTTCTTTGCAAAACACATTTGAATACAGTAGTTAGATGTAGTATTTTTAAGAATTCATTTTGTAATTTTAAGTAGAAAGCATACCTGGCAGATCTTGAGACGTGACAGTGATAAATGCTGTGCAATATGAAGGCAAACTCTGCCATCTAGCGTAATAAAGTGTAGCCTACTTGAGCCATGTGATCCACAGGGCATGTCAGCAGGAGGTTTTCACGTCATCATAAAATTAACTACTAGAAAGAAATGGTCAAAAACAGATATAACAATCTGCAGGAAGAACAACTCCACGCAGTATGCATGGATTAAACTGTACCCTGCCAAAAAAGGGTCTATTTTTCTTTAAATGCCATCTCGCAAAGTGGTTAATGTAGTCCTTAGATTTTAACCAGGTATCTTTAATGATGGTAATGAGCAACATGTGATGTCGAAAGGCACTGACGCCAATAAATATAACAATTGAATGTAGTGTTTGTTTTAGCAAGTGAAATCTTCCCACGTCAGTTTCATTTGTTAAATTACCAAACCAAGAGGCTTATAACACCCACTACAGGAAAAATAAAATGTGTACGACGAGGTACTTTTTCCCACGTTTTTAGTGGCTAGTTTCCAATGGGCTCTTGAATGCAGCATTGTCATCAAAACAACAGACGTAAAACCAGGCGTAAATCTGGAACGCCCTGCGTCATCAGCCAATCACATGGTTGATTGTGGACCAATGAGAGAGCACCATCCCTCTACCCGGAAAAAGGATTTTCCTAACAGGTCGGTAGTGATTTTTGTTTTTTTTCTGGTCGCAGCGTCTCTGTGATGCATTTGTATCTCTTGTCAATGGATGCTCATAAAAGCCACCTATGTGTGTCCTAGTCGGTTAATGTTTAACGCATCTCCGGGTTGGTATTCAGTCCTTATTCTGACTTTAGTTGTGTCGCATCGGTTCTGCTCAGGATGCGGTTGTTTTAGCTAGTCTGTGTCAATGCTATACACAAACATGTAGAGATGCATGCTTTCCTTACCTTTCTGAGATATCAAGAGACGTATCATTTCTAATATATGTTCTCCAGTTAAGGCAAAGTGATATCAAATGATGTTAACTATGTATGCAACAGTGGAGGATGTGTTCATATCCTTTACTGAAGTACTATTAATAACTCACTGTGTACTGTACTCCATTACAATTCAAAGTCATGCATTAGAAACCATACCCATTACTGCCCAAATACTATGATGAATATGATACGGCAAAAATCCACAGCACTTGTTGTGATTGGTCTAAAGACAGATATGATTTGAGCAGGTAACAGGAATTTAAATATTTTAGTTTACAGGCACAAAAGTACTGGTTGTGCACTAAAATAGTCCCTGTCAGTGTTTACTAATATATACGTTTTTGGATTAATATTACTGTTTTATTGATATGTATTTTGCATTTTACTGCTGTAGCTGTTGAAGAGTGTGTTTATTTTAACTTTTGTTAACATTGTTGTAGTTTTATCTAAAACAATGCATTATATCCTCATCATATTTTTGTCGCTCTTCTGTGAGAACCATATTTTCCTTAATACTCAACTCTTCATCCTTCTAATGAGTCTTTCTTTAACTGTTTTCATAGCCTCTGTGTTCCTCTCTCATATACAGTATGTCTCTGTCCAATTAGCTTCACCCAGTCAGCCCATGGCCGATCAGCATGAGTCCATCGATCTCACGTCTCCTCCCGTGGACTCGTCAGCAGCTGCAGGATTCAGCTGGTTCCATGCGCCCCCTCCACCCATGTACTCCTGCACCCTGACCCCCGAGCTGGTGCACAAAGCACGGGAGGAGCTCCAGGAGAAGCCAGAGTGGCGTCTGCGGGACGTCCAAGCACTGAGAGACATGATTCTGAAGGTACTCATATAAACATAATGCAATATCATTCAGTAACTGTTGAAGCAGGACAAAGTAGTTTAGTGGAACCTTAAATTAAAATACTTTATTAAATAACTGCAAAAGCTGAATTAACGTCTCAAACTCCTATGCTTTTTTAATTTAATAAATCAAAATAAGGCACTATTCTTGTACAGCTGTTAGTTTGGGAAATATAATGAACAGAAGAGAAGCAAACTCATTACCTCTATACGTAGCACTTCAAAAGGTCTGAATAACTTGATGCCAATACAGTTGCATTAAGGTCTTTTGAAGGTTTATCTACTTGCAGGATTCTTGCTAATTTGAGTTTATGTCCTTATGGATGATTGTACTTACTGTAGGTGGTTTTGGATAAAAAAGGTCAGCTTGATGAAGTGAAATGTAATATAATGTCAATCATGTTCAATACATTCTGGGAATCCTAAATGGTGAAAGGGATTCTTATTTAATAGTTCATTGCTGCCCTAGCAGCTCATTTGTTTTCCAATTGCAACATAATGTTTTCGAACAAATCTGGAACCCAGGAGAAGCATGTGAATATAGCAATGGTATTGGCGATGGTCTGCACTCACGAGGTGTATAGTGTTTTATTTCTGAACTCATATTTTTTTACCTCACTCTGCAGGAGCAGCCCAACCTCAGGACCCGGCTGGATGACGCCTTCCTGCTGCGCTTCCTGCGGGCCAGGAAGTTTGACTACGACCGTGCCATGCAGCTGCTGCTCAACTACCACGCGGGTCGGAAAGCCTGGCCTGAAGTGTTCCAGGACCTGAAGCCGTCCACAGTGAAGCACGTCCTGGACCTGGGCTTCCTCACAGTGCTGCCACAGCCCGACCCCAGCGGGAGATACATCCTCTGTCTACGCCCAGGTGCTCCATCTTTATTGCAGTTTTATAATGAATTAACCATTGACTGTCACATCTGTCAAACAACCTCTGGTCACATGGGTTACGTTCGTCTAAATTTGGCACCTTTCTAAAACGTCCTTTTGTGTTATTTTTACCAAAGATGTTTTCTTATGATCAATGAATAAGTTATATGGGGCTATGTGCTGTCATGGATGGTTGATGATGTTGTTTTTTTTATATACTTTATTGTTTTAAGTGCAAAGCAAACTCCTTTCTAGACAATAACGTTTTTTTTGTGTTATTCTTTATTATCAAGTAGACCTCAAATTTGTATAATCTTTAAGTACTTACCCTATTACTAATCATTTATGAATTTAATAAACTCAACTCACATCTTCTTTTACAGGGAAATGGAAACCAAATGATTATCCGTTTGTTGACAATGTGCGAGCCCTCTATCTGACTCTGGAGAAGCTGATCCAGCCGGAGGAGACGCAGGTCAACGGTATTGTCATTTTAGCCGACTACACCGGAGTGGGCATGTCACAAGCGTCCAATCCTGGCCCGTTCCTCGCCAAAAAAGTCGTGAGCATCCTCCAGGTGAGACATCTGATAGAAATCTAACGTCTTATGATCCGGTGACACTTTTAAGGTGTTTGTATTAGAGAGGCCCTGTTATGGTTTTTGAGTGTTCTCTTTACTGTAGTGTGTTATATAGGTTTTTGTGCATGTATATGGTCTGCCTGAAACGCCTCCATTGAACTCCTTTGTTTACATCAGGAACATAATGACATCACTATGTTAGGTAGTGCTCCAACACGATAGATTAAGGGGCAGGACATCTGTAAGTGGTTGACCAATCACAACAGAGCCGGCCAGCTAACCAATCAGAGCAGACTGGGCTCTGGTTTCAGACAGAGGGTGAAAAGAGGTGCTGCAGCACAGGCAGTATGAGGAAAATAAAGAGCTTTTTGAACATTAAAGCCATAAACATGTCACAGTAGAGGTAAAAAATACAAATATGAACCTGAAAATGTGTATTATATGTCCTTTTTAAATGTGACTATAAAATGATTGTAATAAAATGCCAATTTTTTCTTTGGAATTGATGTATGAATGCTGAATTTATCTCAAAATGTCACTCTATTTTGAAATGACACGGCAGTAAATATCAGTGATTCTGTTGACACACGTGGAAAAAAACCTCGTCATTTACAACAGTGGCTCTTAAGCTCTGGCTGTTGAGTTTTGTCGTGACTGCAGAGTGTGTAATATTTACACTCAAATCACATCTGAAATGACAAGCACCAGCTGTGACTATTCTGAACTTGGTTTCTCTTTTCATTCACAGGATGGCTTCCCAATCAGAATCAAGGCTGTTAACATAATAAACGAGCCCAGGATTTTCAAAGGCATCTTTGCTATAATTAAGCCTTTTCTGAAGGAGAAGATGGCAGAGAGGGTAACTATTGTCCTTACATTGTCTCTGTCTCTTTTGTTTTACACAAAGGACTATTTGGAATTGTGTGCCTCCCTTTTATCCGCAGCCAGTCTATTTTCATCTGCGAAAATTGATGGTCTAGCATTTGCTTTTCGGGGGAATTAACTCAAAATACCAGTTACACAAGCCTGTATTTTATAAATCTTATGAAAACATTTATTCTGGGAATGTTATTTCAGTTCATTCAAACCCTACAGTGATTGGTTATTAGTCATTTGGGGGCAGAGAAGCAATATTTTTGCACAACACTGAAATGTTTTCCCCTTTTTTAAGGTTTTTTGGCAAACCTTTTAGCACACTGTTGGTTATTTACATAATCAGCAGATAAACAGCAACATGGACAAGCTAGCTTCTCTAAGATGGACAACAAATAGAAAAAGAAAGCCTGACCAGAGTATGATTTTTGATAACCTCCATGAATATGGAAAGCACAAACATATCGTTTCAAAATAGAAACTATGTGTGGATCGTTGTGGCATCGAGTGGGTTTACTCTGTCCCAATACAATTATCTTTGTATCGTCTCCTTTCACCAATCACCACCAACTCAGTCGATTTCACTTGTAAGAGGTGTATGGGTTCCTTTGAATTTTCTGAGGAAAAAGGGTAACAAAGAACCTTTTAGCAATGCTTTAAGAATTAGCTAAGGGCACACACTTCAAGGTCAAAGAGTTTTTCTATGAAAATTCTTACGGGCATTTTATGAAACTCATTTATCTTTATCTAATCTAATGCATACTTAGATAAAAATGATAAGGGTGCTGTTAAGCCTCTAAAGGCTCCACTGCAGTATGTTCGCCAGGTAGCTGCTAACTGTCTGGCTGTTGTTGCAGATCAGGTAGTGATTTCAAAGAGTTTCCTATTATCAGAACAACGCTCTGAAAGAAGCTATAAATCAATCAAATCAAGTTTTATTTATAATACACATTTAAAAGCGATTTTTGGTCGAGCCAAAGTGCTGTACATGTAATAAAAACACATTACTACAATCACAATAAAAGACAATAAAATACAACATATATAAAAAACACAGGGGAATGGTCAGGTGTCATGCTCCGCTCTGACTAGAAGGCCAGGGAGAAGAAGTGTGTCTTTAGTGAGGATTTAAAAACCCCTAGTGTCTGGGCCGACCTCACATGGAGGGGCAGAGTGTTCCAGAGCCTGGGGCCGGCTGCTGCGAAGGCTCGGTGACCTCGGGTTTTGAGCCTGGTCTCCCTTATAAGGTATTAGGGGAACTGCTAGGACAGTGGTTCTCAACTGGTGGGTCGCGGACCCGTTTCGAGCGGGTCGCAGATGTGTGAGTGAAGAAAAAATGTTTTAAAAAAAATAAAAACTCCTTTTTTTTTTTTGGGAAAAAAGTCAAACTTTTATTTTGAAGGCCCGATTTTCTAACGCTGTGCATGCAGTAGGCGTTGGACTGGAAATACCGGAGACCATAAACGGTTTTGAAAACTTCTGTCACGTAGTGATCATCTTCTCAATAAAACATCTTTGCTGATGTTTTTTCGAGTCTTCTGGCCAATCAAAATCAAGATTGTTGCCGGAAGTCCCCACGGAGAATAACTTTGCGCTAGAACTACTCTTTATACATCCATGGGTACAACTTCAGATAAAAATGAACACATAATGAAATATGACCCCCGGTTTGATGATTGACAGGTCACAGAACAATGGGAGCTATCTACCCTTACCCACAATTTAAAGTAATTCACACAGACTATCTCCTCTTTGCTCTTCTCTCTGTGAGGAGCAGCAAGTTCAGCTGTCAGAACTAAGTGACAAACAAACAATGGCATAAAATATTATTAATATGTCGAGATACTGTAACTATTTGTCGGTTCATTTCTATAACAGAAATATTGATCATAGCCACTTGAAATGATGAAGCAGATGACATCTCTGACTTGTTCTCTGTGCTTCTCCTCAGTACGTCCTCCACGGCTCCGACCTGCGCTCTCTGCACAAAAACGTCCCCTGCTCGGTGCTGCCGGAGGAGTACGGCGGCTCGGCCGGACAGCTGGACCTGTGTTCGTGGTCCAGGGTGCTGCTAGGCTGTGAGGAGGAGTTCATCGTGGAGTTCTGCCAGCCCGACCCACTAGAGGGCGTGGTGCTGCCAGACTCCATGCTGTTTGAAGGGGAGGCCAGGGGGCAGGACGACGACTCCTTCAGGGGGCTGCGCTCTCAACTCTATTACTGTTACTGAAACACTCTCTGAGAGGACTCCTTCTGTCTCATCTGAACATGTGTGTAGACTTTTAAAGGGCAAGTTGTCAATATCATACATGATTTATTTTCCTTACTAACTAACTTAGCAGCACTATACTGTAGGTGGAAAGTCTATTGTAGATCACACGTAGCCCAGCATTTAGTCGTGGTCCTAAGGCAGCTGCAGGCTCAGGCAAAGAGGCTTTTGACACGATGCATGTTGGGCCATTACAGTGGCCCCTCTGTGGAGTTATATATGGAAGTTAAAGGATAGGTTCATGTTTTGCCATTCAGTTCACATGTAAATGAAATGCTTTTTTGTCCCAACCTACGTGGTTAATCTGTGTCCTCAATGTCCTATGAGGGGCTACTGGCAACTGCATATTCCTTTCATGTGATGTTTATGGGTTTTATGATCTACAGTAGTACCTTGAATTTATTTTTTTCATTAAGAACTCATTGCATTCTTCAGTTCAGTTTGGATGTGGTACGACACAGAGGGGCGACTGTTTTTTCCAAATTACAATGACGGACCCTTAAAGGTAGGGTAGGTAAGAATGGAGAAACCAGCTCGAGTGCGCTAGAATGCGAAAGTACGCAGCCGAAGAAAATCTGCCCCTTCCTTCAGACTTCCTTACAGAGCCCCTCCTCCAACACACACGGACGTGCACATGACCAATGAGTGCACGAGATAAGTTTGTGCACAGATGGAAGGCTGACAGGCAGGTAGGCCATCCAGTTATTTTAGCCGGGCCGGTGAAAATAATTGGTGGTGCTTTTTACAGCGCCACGGCTTCCACAGATGACATTTTTTTATGTATTTGTTGTCAAAGCATTTAATGTATTCATTGCTATCGGGATGTTAAGAGCATTCCATGGAATATAACAAAAAGTGTATCTGAAGTGAATTACCTACCCCACCTTTAAGAGGTTAGCGGAGATGCTGCAGTAGCATCGGTTATATCAGAATTGGAGAGTATTATTTAATTGAAGAAAAACAAAAAAGGCTTTTCTAAATGTCATAGATGTTTTCAGTTTTTTCTCCCAACAGATAGTTTATCAAATCATGAGCCTTCAACAGTACCAGTTAAGCAAATCATTTTGGTACTAAAAACAATGTCCAGGGACTTTCATACTAAAACACTAAAATGTTGATGCTACCATCTTGATTTGGCTAACAGGCTGCTAAAGCCTCATTTTGGATCTGGCTGAACTTTAAAAATACAGGACCGTCGATCTGTTATCAGCCAGTACAGGAGACAGAAACGGAGTCAATGCACATATGGGCATGTCTGTATTGTTTAAAAGTAGGAATGGAAAAGTGTGAACCTCCTTTAATTGAATCAAAATTGCATAAGTCATTTACTGGCCATCAGTGCTCTGTCTTTATAGTAGCATCACCCACAACTCAACATGTTTTGTGTAAATAACTTTAATATGTTGCCTTAAACTGTTGATTTCCCATGTGGTATAAATCATGTTGGATTTGTTTGTACCAAAGCAATATTCATGTGTTTTCTCAACCGGGCCTTCCTTACATAAGGGTGGATTTACTACAAATTGATGGCTGCTGTAACTGAGAGAATAATACATTAGATTTAACAGTAATTCATGTCTAACTTTAACACAGTATTTGAAGGCCTTTGTTTTGGTGATGCTTTAGTTTTCTTTAGCTTTGCCTTGTGTTTTTTTTTACTTTTGTTTTTCAACTGTTTGCTCTCATCACTCAGTCTTAACACGGGGCCATCACTGATCAAAGGAGTCACATGAGGTATAAAACCGGTTTGCCAAATTTCCCACCAGGCCATGTACAGAAATGTGCAATAATGTTGGATCTGTTTCCTCGGGGTAGCCCGAAGCTAACTTGTATATTGATTGTCTTTTATATTTTTATTTTGAGCATGTCTGTGACTATAAGATATATTGTGTTTCAGGATATTGCTGGTAATAAAGACCATAAACTGAAACAGAGAAAGTCTTATTTGTGTCCTTTGTGTTCTTTCAGGTCTTTACAATCCCTCAAAGCGCTTTATAGTAATTCACCCCATTCATGCAGAGAAGTACCACTTGCTCTAGGGAAGCTAACATTCATACACATTCACACACCGTTGGCCATCGGGAGCCACTCGGAGTTAAGTATCTGGCAAAGGATACATCGACATATTGACTGCATGGGGGATTGAACCGACAAGCTTTGGGTTGAAAGATGACCGCTTAGCCACAGTCACCTAACGTATAATTGAAAACACATTGCAACAGACTCGAGTAGTGTCACTGGTTCATAGGTCCCCAAAGAGATCAGAAATGCAATACTGTTTTATAAATGTAGATTTGTACTTGTGTAGAAGTAGTTACATGTACATGGGTTATTGTAATCTGTTGCTTTCAACAACAACAGACATATGTTTACATATTTGCACAAAGAAATCAGTAGTATTTTCTATGCATCATGATTGTGTAACTATGAAGGCTCCTGAGGATCTATTTTTGGGCACACATGCATGTAGAGAGCATGCAGGCTTTATTTTAGCTCCACACAGCCTACACTGTTAGTCTGCCGTTTCCATGACACTGGTTTATTCAGCAATTCTGTACACTCATCATGTTCTATATTAGTTCATGACAACACAAAAAGAAACAAGGCAGATCCATAAAAGGGGCACTCAACTCAAATCAATTTACTGGAATACTGTTCATCCTCTGGAAACATCTGTAATGTGTTTTTTTGTCTCTAAGAAGCTTTCCAATGTCCGGAAAGATAACCATGATGTTGTTAAAGTGATGCCATCAGGGTTATCTCAGCCTGGGATCAAGCTTTTCAAATGTTTAACAGAAACACGGGCAGAGACAGTCTTAGCATTGTGCATCTCATATATCCTGATTATTTATGATTCACAGAAGTTTTGGATTGGACCTGAGATATTCTGAACTTTTACAAACTAAACAATCAATCAGCAGATTAATCCATAATGAAAATCGCAGTTGGGAGGGTTTCTTTAAACATGTATTCCATTACAATTACTAATTACCTGTAGAAAATGTAAGTATCAGATCATTAAAGTATAACCCAATCAGTTTTAGTTACTTTTGGATTAATTAATTATCAAATGCAAATAAAGACATTAAGAAATGTATTTCAGTCTGATGTTTTTCACTCGAAGGGTTTTCTGTGAGAAATGTTACCTTATAAAAGAAGAAATCAAAATGGTTTGTATGAAAAATGTGTCCTCTGCACAGGGTTTATTTAAAAGAAAAACCTGCCTTTCTTACACACATTCATGCAGTATAGTCTAAGTAGTATACAAATCTGCGCAAACAGAATGCTCCATTTTAGTTCAATAAACACAGTAGGCCTATATTAGGATCACCCACACTAGTTATTGTGCGTATTGTAACATTGTGATCCTGCTAAAAATCCCCATTTTTAAAAACATGTACCAGTAATATGATTACAGCTTTGTAACTGTAAGGGAATACTTTTCCTTTTTGTGTATCCTGACAACCCGCTACATGTGATCTGTTACACCCAAAACCTGATGAAAATCATCGTCATGCAGTCCTATACAAACAGAATGCATACAACATGGGTACAGTATGAATGCATGAGGAATAAAAATCTAACTATGTATTAGTGTAACAGTCACAGGGGACATTGTCACAACATTGAGTTCTCTTATGTACACATCCCTGATAATACTGACACACTTTTACCTAATGCAGCAAATTATGTAACAGTATGCTATTTGTGCTTTAAGGCTATAGTGAAGTTAACGATCTGAATCCTGCCTTTCATAAAAACCAACATGAGGGAGATCTGGGAATTTCCTGCTAGGAAAATCTCCTCAGATGGGGTGTCTGGTGTTTTGATGTGTGTCTAAATAAAACTGCCTTGACATGAAAGCGACAATGATTCATCCCTTAAAAAAAAAGACAGATGCATAATGTGTATAAAGTGTTTGATCTTCAGAGTGCAGTGTGCTGTTGGCTCCAACCAACAGAGGAGAGGAAGCCTCTGATTGGCTGCTCACGGATAACTCCATTTTGGAAAACAGCTGTTTGAAGACACAACCTTTTCTCGTTGTTTGCAGACGGTACCCTGAGAAAAACACCCAGGCTCTTATCCCACACACACACCTCTCTTATCATCACAGGACTTTTGGTATCCACGCCATTGAGCTTCAGCTTCGGCCCCGTTTTGCTGCGTTTTTGTCCGACTGCCAGGAAACTTAACAGGAGGATCCATGGTGTTAAATTTCCTTTGTAACAAGTGGATAACAGGAGGCGACCCAACCAAGGTTAGTGATGATTTTAATAATATTTCCTCGGCTTTAAATGTGGATTTATGTGCAAAAAATGATTAATGTTGTAAGTCACCATCCGCATGGAGCTGCAGAGTCACGAAGCGAGAGATTTTTTCCTCATGATTTTTAAAAAGGCATTTTCCCAGGCAGCACCACGGCAGACAATGCATCTCCTTTTGCACAGCCACGCGTTGAATCTGTCCAAAATGAATCCCCCTCGGTGAATTACATTATGTTAATTACATTTTTCCCTCGAAAATGTATGATGCATTCAAGTGCATCCATTGTGCCTGTGTGTATTGTGTGTGTGTACAGTAAAGGACTGGCATGCACGTCCTTCCCACACATTAGCTGCTGCATTCAGGGGAGCTAATGACAGCATGGAAAGCTTTTGAAAGCTCTCATCTCCTCTCTCATCATCTCTGCTTTTCTTCTCTGATAATGCAGCCCCTCCTCCTCGTTTAAAAACAAATCAACTTGTATTTCCTATCTCCATTAGAGAATAAGGCAGTGATGACAGCATGAAATAACCTGGCTGCTGGGAGAACAAGGAAGGTGTCTGTCTTGTTTTTCTGTCTGGGGGAGATTCTTGGGTAATGACAGGGCTGCATGGAGATGGTGCTTAGAGATTCAGCAGCAGGAGGGTTGGAGGGGGAGGGGGGGAGAGCAGCCTGGGACCCCCCACTCTGCATGAGTGTTGCTGGGCAAGTGCCAGTGTTACTGGGCATGAGCACTGGTGGAGATAAACACTGGCTGCTCGCCTGCCTGTGGTGGATTGCTTCACTGTCGCCTGGCAGGCTGTGTGTAACCAAAACAGATCTCAGGCAGTGCGGTGAACATGTAATCTATGCACCAACAGTTCTGATTACAATAAAGCACCAGTGTTGCAATACAGCAGACAGATGGTTTGTGGCATGTCTTGACAGGGACAAGCTCAACAAACAAGGGTGGAACTGAGGTTTGTTCTGATTTGGCATTTTATGGCTAAAGGAAGCTGTTGCACATCTCTTAAAATGCCGCAATTTGGAAAGAAAAGCAGACAACCAATGTGATTTTAGATCCAAAGTAAACAAATAACCTCAAGGAAAAAAGCTAGGGTAATAGGTAGGCCTGCAAATGTCGAATATTTCGATATTTCTTCTGATTACAATCAACAATCTTGATTTAAAAATGCCTGTACAATGACTTAAAGCCCAGGCTGATGATTTAAAATAGCTTCTTTTGTCTGATCAAACCTGTAAATATTTAGTTTACCATCATACAAGGAAAACTAACTAGTCTTCATTATTTCAAAGCTAGAACTCGAGAATATTTAGCTCTTTTGCTTAAAAAATGATAATATGCTACTTCTTCTAACTCAAGCAATGAAACAAAAACAAAAGCACCTCAAGTACTTTACATTGGTGGGAAAATAAAATGAGGGGATTAAGCCACTTGATGAATTTAAGATTAAATTGTCTCCAGTCTGATGTCAGATATATCTTTTTTTCCCCCTGCCTTGTCTCCTCTCTTTGCACCAGCTAACCAAACATGGTCTGTTATCATTCAAAATGGCCAAAGGGGGGTGGAGAGCAGCCAGAACAGAGGGAGCGCAGCGATGCAAGAAAAACCTCTGCTACCAGAGAGACACGTGCCCCGCTGACCTTGGACAGATCCCTGCAGAACCTGTTTAATCCTAGTTACCAAATCAAAGCAAGAAAGAAAAGACAGACCACCTACTGTTAACATTAAATGTGCTAATTTTAAAGCTAATACAGAGGCTAGTCCCCCAGAGACCTTTGCGCCTTATGCATCTTCTAATCTGTGATGCCGGTGGCTCAGAAAAGAAATCATGAGTAATTAGATAATACTTGTACTGTTATCTGCAGTGCTGCATGACCAACTCTCACCAGCAGCCCTTCTTCCTGCTCTCAGTAAATGGAAGTTAAAACTCCTCCCGCTGAAGGCTGCCAACAAAAACATGATTACCCTGAGAACATTCGGACCCCTGTACCCCTGGTGCCTGTAATAAGTATACACAGCAGGGAAGGGACGGTTACTGGGTGGTTGTTTTTCCGCTACTGGTCTTCAGATTTTCTTTTTCTTGCCAGAGTGCTTTAAAGAAGACCTTCCTTGATATGTTGTATTAGTGTTTTTCCAGTTTGAGAGTCATGTCCTTGTAATTGGAATCGGAGGCAGCTGGATGGAAAGCTTCCCTCAAGTAATGACGAAAAGCTTTAGATAAAAATAGCCTTATCTCAAAGTTTGTTGAATTGTCTTCCAGATTTATTTGAGATTATATCTATGCCCATAGGCCTTCAAATGTATAAAGGGGCACTATAAAGCTCATTTTCAGGTTTCATATTTGTATGTAGTGTCTCTACTGTGACATGTCTCCATGCTTTAATGTTCAAAAAGCTCTTTATTTTTCTCATACTGCCTGTGCTGCAGCACCTCTTTTCACCCTCTGACCCCATTTACACGGAAACGCAAACGAACCGAATACGATATCAAAAAAGTATTCCGTTCACACGAGACCGCTCGAAAGCGCTGGAGACGCTGTAGTACATATGCCGGGCCTGTAAGTGGCGCTGTACTTCCGCCACAAAATACACCAAAAGCATCGAAAAAGACCCCCGAGCATGGTTGCCATGGTTGCCTGGTTGCCCTTCTGTTTATGCTCCGAGGTGGATTTAGCAACATGTAGTTCATGTAGTTCTCCATGTCCACTTGTTGCTGATGGTTGTGGTAGAGGAGCTGTAGATTTAGCACTAACATCTGTAGCATGGTCAGTAGCTACTGACCATGCTACAGCAGTGAGCAGCAGAGGTGGGGAGAGGCGGGGCTATGGCTTCATCGTTATCAGGAAAATGATCGTATAGGACGTACACACGGAGCCGTTTGGACCCCCAGAGCGTTCGTCCGCAGATCTACCCATCTTGGGACCCGTTATCGTTTTAGGGGTCCATTTCCGCGTTTCCGTTACAGCCTCGTGTGAACGAACGGGCTATACGAAAGAGAAAAGTAGCAGATACAACCGTTTTCGTTCCTGTGTAAACAGCACATCTGTCTCAAACCAGAGCTCAGTATGCTCTGATTGGTTAGCTGGCCGGCTCTGTTGTGATTGGTCAACCACTCAGAGATGGCCCGCCCCTTAGCCTATCATGTGCAATGTGTTGGAGCGCTAGCCAATAGAAGCTAATAGCTGTTATATAGTGATGTAATTTGGTACAGAAGTAAACAATGGAGTCCAATGGAGGTGTTTCAGGCGGGGGGTGAGAGAATCTCCCCCCTTACTGATCATTGCTTTACCGGTAACTAGTAATTGGAACGGCATATATTTTTAGGGCAACCCTCCCTCCCAACCCTGATCATAAAACAACAGTCTTCAGTCTGTTTTTAACACCGAGGCAGGGTTTTGGTACCATGTGAACTCATATAATCATGGGTTTAATGTGTACATATTATGTGGACGGGGATTTGTCGGTTCAACTCCTTTGACCTCCAACCATATTATTTGCAGTGTGTGCAGACCAAGAGTTAAGCTCCTCTGTTTTTAGCTCCCTGAATTCCCCATGAGGAGAAAATGAGTGCCATCACCCCGGCCTTCAGTGGGTTGGTATCAGACAGAAAGCTTTCTGATTCACAAAGAGACTGCTTACACTGCGAGAGACTCAGGTTATGAACATGAAGTGATTGTTTCCTCTCTAACTTCTTCTTATTTTATGTCATCAAAGCTAGCTTCTGGTTTGTATTTCTTAACTTCAATTTCTCACAACATTTATGGGTTCATGTATAAACCCAATATAGGCATCCATTTTCCCACACTTGTCTTTTTAAAACACTGGTTAGATGTTTGGGAGAAGTATATGAAATATAAGATGAGAGACATGTTTGTTGCAGTCTGCAGTCTACACAGTTATAGTGTTATAAAATATCAATGAGGGCTGAATAAAAACAAAATTGAATTCTTTTTATGAGCCGTTTTTTCAATCTTTTATTGGAGGCATCGTTTTATCGTCCGGTTTTAAGGCTCTTTTCATTTTATTTCATTCTTTTTATTATGAAGCACTTTGCAAAGTCTGTTGTCAATTGAAATATAAATCTTTCTGACGTTTAGCAGTGATGATTGAGACTTCACAGCCTATTATGTTACATTTAATGAAATAATGATACTGTAGCTATTAATAGCCACCCTTTTTAGCTGTGTATAATGATAGCTGACGGGTCTAACGGAGTGGTGGAGCTGGAGGAAGTATTGATATGAAAACGGGGGATTAAGGTCTCCACCTGTTCAAGTTGTGCCTTTCTACCTGTTTGACTCTTTACTGCAACTACTGATAGAGTGGTGCAGGAATAAGTCCCAAAACCTGGAAATGAGTTTGCTTTTTGCCACTTCCGGTTCCCTTGCCTCGAGGTCAACGTTTTTTTGAACGGTTAGATGCCTGAAATAAGGTCTGGTTAAAACAATCTTAAGAGTTTTATTCCAGTAATTTGAGGAACTGTCGAAATGGCGAACGCAGATAAAGTTGAGCTCGAAAATCCTCCGCATCATTGAAGTCTCCGGTTTGGGAACATTTTGGTTTCACAGTTACGTAGAAGGATGACGGACAAAGACAGGTGGACCGAACCAAAGCTGTTTGTCGGCATTGTTCAACTAACATTGGTTACGCGGCTGGCAATACATCAAACTTGCACACTCATTTGAAAAGCCATCACCCGAACGTGAATATCACCGGTACCAAAAGAAAAATGACTGAAGTGCAAACCCAACTCCCACTAGCATTTAAGCCTCCACCACTCGCAACAAGTTCAGACCGAGCCAAATTATAAACGCCAAATATCCTTATGTTGCCATGTTAGCAAAGCGCTACCTGGCTGTATCTGCTACCTCTGTCCCTAGCGAGAGGGTGTTCTCCACAGCAGGAGACATTGTTAGTGCCAGCAGATCTGCCCTTTCGGCAAGCAATGTGGACAAGTTAATTTTTCTTAAAAAAATCATGAAAATACAATGACAAGCAAGCAAGTCCTAATGTCAAACTAGTACAGTACAGTTCAAGTACAGATTATTTCAGTTCATCGAAATGCTGTACCTTAATGTTTATTTTATTATATTTTGTATTTATTTGAGTGAATACATTATTCAGTTTAATAATAATTAAAAACCCCACGAGGTACGTACCGAACCGAAATGTTTGTGAACCGTTACACCCCTAATCAACACAACCAACAGCTTCTGTTTATGTGAGTACTGTTTATTCAGAAGGGACAGTGAACACAGCACAGCGTCCTTCTTAATTAGCAGTTTTATTTGTATAAGCCTCCTGGGTCCACCTTCCTACAGGACACCTGAGGCAGAGTAGAAACTGCACAGCGTCAAACAAGACTGCTTATCTATAGCCTTTCATCGTGTGGCCATGACTTCTTATGTGAACATTAGCGGGAACGTAAGGCTGGTTTATTGTTGTCAGTTCAGGCAAGAGAGACACCATTCATTTTATGAAAGTGCTGCAGGAAATAGTTTCAAAACCCAGACATGAGTTAGCATTTTTGCAATTTCAGTTCCCTTGTCTTTTTCTTTTTGAAAAGTGGTTTGGTTATATGCAATAAGCCCTATGATGATATGCCTCAAATAAGGACTGTAGTTAACATTAGCTTAGCATTTGTTAGTTTGGGGCAGCAGTAGCTCAGGGCTGCAAGTTCCTGACCCTGAAGATCCCAAGTAGAGTGTGGGCCGGTAGCTGCAGAGGTAATAGTTCACGTCTTTGGCACTGCAGATGTGCCTTTAAGCAAAGTACTGACTCCCTGTTTCCCAGGTGCAGTGGATATATTTTATTTGGTGCCAAATGCTCCTAATTCTAGGATGGGTTAAATGTAGAGTCCTGGAGTGGAGTCCTCCATTATGCAAGAGAGAAGGCATTGCGTCCTGCAGGAAATAGGCTTAAATCTCGGAAATTAGTTAGCACTTTCAGTTCCCTTGTCTTACAGTAAATGTTTTTCTCTAGAAGCTTAACAGATGAATTGTGATTTTTTTTATTTGGGTTTTTTTTCACCTTATGTCCAACGTCATGAGTTTTAGTCTACACCGTTTTTTTTGGGTTACATGATTAACTTAGTTTAGTAATGTCATCAAATGATTTTCTGACCAGAAGTCCAAAACGCAAGAATACTCGTCTCCTTTACATTTCCATGACATTTAATTTAGCCAACGCTTCTATCCAATGCAAATTACAATGCATCCCAAGCCTACAGGAGCTTTACCCCTGAGTCAGAGTCTACCTTTTAATAATGTAAGACGATAAAAATGATAAATCCTCACATTTGAGAAGCTCGACCTTTTTAGATTTCTGACATTAAAGGTGGGGTAGGTAATTCACTTTTTGTTATATTCCATGGAATGCTCTTAACATCCCGATAGCAATGAATACATGAAATGCTTTGACAATAAATACATAAAAAAATGTCATCTGTGGAAGCCGTGGCGCTGTAAAAAGCACGACCAATCATCTGAGCCGGCCCGGCTAAAATAACTGGATGGCCTACCTGCCTGTCAGCCTTCCATCTCGTGCACAAACGTATCTCGTGCCCTCATTGGTCATGTGCGCGTTCGTGTGTGTTGGAGGAGGGGCTCTGTAAGGAAGTCTGAAGGAAGGGGCAGATTTTTTCCGTGTGCATTTCAAATTCTAGCGTACTCGAGCTGGTTTCTCCATTCTTACCTACCCTACCTTTAATGCTTAAAAACCATGAACTGAATCTTAAAAACAGTTGATCACTTTTTAGTCGATTTATTAATTGCATATCTTCAATGCACCTATCATTCCTCTTGTATGAAACACTATAGACTCAAAATGTCATTGTAAAATATGTTTAACATGTTGCCTTGCTTGTATACTTTAAGATGGAAACTCTCTTGGACAGAGTGTAGGACACACTGTACAAAAGACAGTTTTCTCAATGAAGCGTCTGAATTTGTATAACTTTTTGTACTCCATGAAACTGGGTCACCATGTATACTGTAACGACTCTGAATACAAACCACAGCCTCTGCAATGGATCAAACTACTGACTCATTATGCCCTCAGGGAACGAGCGTGATAGATTTGGGGTGGAGTAGCACTTCAATGTTTTTGGTAGATTTGATTCCAGCTGAAAATTGGCTGAGAAAATATTTTATACTGTCCGAGCCAATTTAAATGGCCTGTCACAGCCTGCAGCTCACACACACCGAGTGGCTACAGGAAATACCTATTTGTTATTGTTTTCACATTAGTAGGACCCTCATCTATCCCCTCATGTTTTCTCGATATCCTGATAATGGATGTCGTTGAAAGAGGCAACACACATCTGTTTCTCATCATTAGGTCATTGTATTTAATGTAGGATTACTCTTAATTCATCTGCATTGGCCCACAGCATCAACACACAGAGGGTCGAGGTGTGGAATAAACACTGCTCTTGAATCTATTTGGCGTGATCATTTTTAATCAAGCCTCATTCTGTAAAAGCATTCTCATCCATGTGAATTGGTGTAGAAGTAAAACACACTCAGACGTTTTCGCCTCGCGAGCCAGCAAAAGATGATTTACTGTAATGAGAATCTCCCCTCGTGAAAATATATGAGCGTTGATTATTTTAGGTGGAATGGCCTTGTTTTTAATTCCCTGTGAAGTGATGAGACTGAAAAATGCTGCAGGGTATAAAAAGGAGCTGCGTGACCTTCACTGTTTGACGGGGAATCGTAAGCTTGTGATCTGCTTTTCGCTTTGATTTGATCCACTGTGGGAATTCTCATGCTCAGTTTGTGATAGAATATTTGAAGCATTTCATGATGATCCCAGAGGAGGAATAACATTTACTGATGTTGACAGAAGGTTGCTCCCAGAGAGTAGAAGGCACATTAAATATATTGCTACTGTCATTAAAATAACTGTACAGCGTCATTGCCTGTTAAAAGCATTTCCTTTTTTATCCCTCACTGGAAATCCTAATTCATTTAATGTGAACTCTTAATTTGACTGATCATTTGTAATTGTTCAATAACATGAAGACTTAAAGGGGCCTATTATGCTTTTTGGGGTTTTCCCTTTCTTGTCAGCAAAGGCTTGAATCCTAAAGTTTCTCTCTCTCTCCCCCCCTGCCTGAAACGCCTCCATTGGACTCCTTTGTTTACTTCCTGAACATACTCACATCATTATGTAACACTCACGTTTCTATTGGCTAGCGCTCCAACACATTGTACGTGATAGGCTAAGGGGCGGGACATCTCTAAGCTGTTGACCAATCACAACAGAGCCGGCCAGCTAACCAATCAGAGCGAAGACCTTTTTGAACATTAAAGCATGGACATGTCACATTAGAGGCACTAAATACAAATATGATCCTTAAAATAAACATATGTCCTCTTTAAGGTACATTTAATTTTTTCAGTTTCACCTTTTTCTATACAGAATTATTTATCAAGTTTATTCGATACATATAACAATTGTTTGTTGTAGCCCTAATGTAATGAAGTAACTATCAACCATCTTAAACTGTAAAATGCTGCCTATGCATTGGTGCGTGTTCATGGGATTATAATGTAAAAAATAATAATAGTTTTTTTCTGCAGAGCAATAACTTTAATACTTAATTTCGAAGTTCATTTTGCTGACGATACTTTTACATGGGCTTATAATGTACAAAATAATAAATGAAGGCGTATTTCTTCTGCAGAGCCATAACTTTAATACTTGAAGTTTGTTTGCTGACGATACTTCTGTACTATGGGCCAGGCTAATTCTTGAATACTTAGAATTAACGTTGAATTTAAACTAACATAGTATTCTTTAACTTTATCTTATTACTACTTTTGCTTGAGTAAAGCATCTGAATGCTGCTCTTGTATCATTAGGTTTCTTCTGCATATAAAGCTGAATGTGTTTGTCCTGTAAACCCACATGAATGATGGCCTCCTTATCTCGGCCTGGAGGAAAGTGCAACGGTTGCCTCTGTCCTTTTTTTTTTTTATGTGTTTGCTCACGGAGAGGGTTACGCATGTGCCTCTTTATCCTCGTCAACTCAGCAAATCGAATCACATGACGCCCACATCCTCCGAGACTTGTGGGAGAAAAGTGTGATGATGCAGCTGAGTGGTATTACTCGGCACACATCTCCCACATCTCGACCGTCGGTACAGGTGAGAGGAGCAGATTATTCCAGATTCAGCAGAAAGAGCAGTTGTGGTTAGAGAAGTCAAATGTTGCTTTGTAAGTGAGCAGTGTTCGGCTGAAAGCTGTTTCTGTAGGGAGTTAATTGATCAAAGAGACGATGTGATGGGGGAAAGTCTCCTCACCTTTTTCTTTCTTTTGTCGCTTTGTTTTCTGTTTCTTTTGTTCTATTAAGTTTACTTTATTCAGATGCAATGCAATAATTTTACATTTAAATATGCAGTGGACAATGTGTACATTTCAACTTGAGCTTCTCAATGTTTTTCAAAATATATTTTTAATTATATTGTTTTATTGTTTTATTGAAAAATGGAGGCACTGTTATGAAATCCAATTTCCCCGTCCCTGGGGATAAATAATATTACAAATACTTTGACTATATTATAATTAATATACATATGTTTCTGTTGATTATTGGGCATGTGTGCATTAAATAGAGCAACTGTTATACAATCAAATTTACCCCCGGGATAAATAATATTTTATAATAGTATTTTGATATTATAGATAATATGTATAATATATATTTTTCAAATTCTGATGCTTTGGTGTAGTCATGCAGAGAAGCCTTCTGTATTAGATGGGGAGTTATGGGTGAAATCCCTCTAACAGGCGCAGGAGGACGTAGATTTGAACCAAATCATATATTTTGTTACAGATGTGTTGCAGCATAGCCGAGCAGAATCCTTTAGGTTTCTCACATCTTTTTTCGTCTTGTTGTTGTTGTTGTTGTTGTTCTTTTCTCTCTTTGGTTGTGAAAACATTGGAGCCAATGAGGCACATTTCCTTATTTAGAAAGCACAATAAACACTCATGCATTCTTTCTCTGCCCCCCTCTGTTTTTCCTCTCGTCATCATGCTTCCTCAACTGCTTTCCATCACATCATCATCTCTTCATCTTTCTCCAGACCTTCCTCATCCTCCTACTCGTTGTCAACTCAAGGGTCTTTTTCAGCCCCCATGTGTATGTGTGTGTGTTTGTGTGTGTGTGTGTGAGCCTGGGAAAAGACAGGGCATAAACAACACAGGCAAACAAACCACCTGCTTCCTGCTGAAGTCTCATGTTGTTAAATGTGTGCACAGAAATAGAACCTGGCAACCTCGCTATAGAATTAGAATAAATAGAATAGACAGTGGGAGGAAAATCACCGACCTCCACAGCAGTGAGGCTCAGCAGCTGCTCGATGTGGAGACAAAGAGACACCTGAGGACTGATGGGATTTGGGAGACGGCTTGTAATTTAATCTAATACAATCAATCTATTCATGTTAGGTTGAATTAAAGAAAATTAACCTGGAATTAACTTTTCTGACTGATTTAGGGGCTATTGTTTTAGCAGAAATGCTCAAAATGTGCTGTTGGTCAAACAAGACGTTACCATGGGATTTTTTTTCTAGAAAGACATAGACATAGTTTCCTAGAGCACAAAATAATATCATTGAATTTTTTTTAGTTTTGTCATACTAACAGACCAAAGCCCAACACCATTTTGTGTGTGAAGCAAATCAAACTAAAACAATTTATCAAAATTGTCCGCTCATTAAAATGATTAATGCACTGTGTCAAACTTGTGACATTTTAAAGTAAACTAAAAGGAATAACGAGACAAGAACAGACTTTCAGAGCACCATGTCTGAAAAGTGAGACGTTTTTTTTCAGCTCTCTGTACTTTTCCAGACACTCAGCAGAGCACCCACATCTAAATATTTTCCACTTGGACGGAGCACCTTTCACAGAGTTATGTCCACATCTGATACTTAGCTTACAACGTCCCTAAGAGCCTGGAGATTACACAGACATAAATGAATGTGGCTGGAAAAGTAAACAAGATAATAACTTTTCAGAGATGTTTTTCTCAAGAGGCATGAATCACTTTTACTTGTTTTAATCATGAGAAGTTACTACTTACTTAAAAGTAGAAAAACTAAAGTGTAGAAATATTGTATCACAATTAAAAACACTGCATTCAAATCGAGTATAAGCATACTAACAACCGTACAAAAAGGGGGGGGGGGCATTGGGATATATATTTTTTAAATCCTCTGGAGCAGAGAGAGGAGCTGTGGATTATTGTTATTGATTAATGCATCAGTGTTTCTCAGGGTCAAAAACACTAAACTCACAACTTAAAATGAAATCGTTTAGTTTATTTAATAAAAGAGCACATGTTCAATGTGAAAAGTGACAGTAGATATAGATTAGTTGCAATTTGGTGCTATATATATATATATTATATATATAATATATATATATATATATATATATTATATATATAAATATAAAAAAAAAATTATAATTTCTTTTTTGAACACCTTGAATTTCAGGGGGGACGCGGGGCTCCGTTGGCGGGGCTCCGTTGGCGGGGCGCAGCGCCCCTCCAAGACAATGGTAGGGGAAACACTGGCGTAGTTCCGGCTAGCGGGTACTTTTTCACAGTTTTCTGGCTTTCCAAAATCGAGGTTCTTTCCGGGCCAACAACCGGGCTGAGTCCGCTAAACTAGAGAGAGAATCGCTGGCAGCTTCAACAAAATGAACATATTTGATCGTGAAACCATGAATTAATGCTTTGACTAGTCTGCAGACAGACGGCAGGCGAAAAACCTTTTAAAATGCGTGTTGTCTAAATGGAGACCGGCTAAGCTAACGCAGTATATGCTCCGACCGTCCACACTCACAACAACGGCCGATACAGACATAAATAAACCAGCGACTGCATTCACCATGACACAGACAGTCTGTGGTTTGTACTTGTTTAACTTTTGTCTAGTTTCTGAACAGATATGAGGAGCTGTGAGCTCTGAGTGCTAACAGCTAACAGCTGATGTTGGTTTTGTGTTTCTCATTGAAGATGACGTCACGGCTCCGTCTACACTGCGTTACTATAGTTACTGCCCCAGCAACTAAACTGTAATGGAAACGCAGCATAAAGTGAGCCTGGCCTACCAAGGCCTAACTATACCGTACTAAGCCGTGCGAGGCCCTGCAGTGGAAATGCGCCATTAGAGATGTCCCGCCCCTTAACCTATCACGTATGTGTTGGAGCGCTAGCCAATAGAAGAGCAAGTGTTACATATTGATGTCACTATGTTAAGAAAGTTTATGTTTTGTATTTTAATCTAAAAATGCTAAGTAACTTAAGTTATTAGGTAATAAATAAATAAATAAAAAAGAAGAAGTAAAAGCTAAAAATAGATCAACTCCAACTATTTCTTACAGTGCTCTACAGTATTTGCTTCCTATAGTTTTTATAATCGGTCATGAAATCAGTTTCTCCCGACACATTTCTGTTTTCCTTGTGAAGAGTCTCGAGGATGTTTGGTCTAAACGAGCAGTTGCGTCAACATTTAGATGAGATAGAGATGTGAGATTTCTTTTTAAGGTGTGGTTGGAGGGTGTTGTTATCTTGGTCCTATTTCAGCGCCCAGTCGCAGCACCTGCTCCTGACTCAGCTGTGAGTCATGGCTGGTTGATGAGACTCAGTCACACCAGCCGGGGATTCCCTCTCGCCTCATGTTTCTACACTCTGTTCACAGTCTTGTGTGTCCGTCCTCTCGCCTGTAAAAGCCTTCATCGATCACGGTTTATTTGCAGTTTTCGGGGCCTCGGGGGACAAAGTGTTGGTAATGTAACCGTCACTTAACTCCAAACATGGATATGGAATCCTCGTATGTGTGACCTTGTTACTCTTGCTGTAGTGTGTGTGTGAAGCGATATTATGATGCTTAAGGACTGATATTGATTGACCCAGCTGTTGCTAAGTGAGCTGTGCTAACAAAAGGGAACATAAAGTCCGTCTCTTTAGGGCTTTCTACGCTCTCCTGCCATCTGTTTAAAAAATGAGAGGACATTTTGGTTTACTAGTTTGTGCTCGGTCAGAGAAGGAAGCCACTGCTTTAATGAAAACAGATTTAGAAAAGGAAAACATGTTACATAAGTGTTTGTTTGTGAGCTTTACTTTTCTGGTTCAGTGATCAGTGTGATTTGTGTTAACTGAAAATCATGACCGAATCCTGTGAGGAGGCAGGTCGTAAATGTGATGTGGTCATCTGGGTGGGAACACTTAGTCATTTGAGATCTTCTCAAAGCAATAGTTTGAAGTGTTTGGAGATCTGCTGTTTGCTTTCTTGCATCTCTTTATGGCTGTTTTGCCTGTTTTTGTGGTTACTCTGCATCTCTCTGTGGCCTTTCTGTGTCCTGCGCCTCTGGCTGCTTTGTGTCTTTGTGTACAATTTGCACTTTTGTGTCTGTTGAGCATCTCTTTGTTGTTGTCTTTTTGCATCACTTTGTGGTCATTTGATCGACTTTCCAGCAACAGATTGTGAACAGCTGCTTCGTACAAAAGGCTCCCTTCACCCTTTACCTGGTGGGCTTGTTCAGTAATCTTGCTCCTCTGCTAAGTGCTACACATTATATTACTAATGTAACACTGCAAATGCATTACATCCACGCCTTCTTAGTGCATGTTCATATGGAGAACATATTAACAAATGCATTTATTATTCTTGTGCAGAGAGCTGAACTAAACAACCTAACTCCGCCATATCAGCCTCATTTCCCAGCAGCATTTATCCACTGACTGTCCCAATAAACCTAAACAAAATTATAAACCTGAAAAAACTACTCTAATGTAACATGTGTTTTCAACCAAATTAAGTTTGTTTACATGCTAGAATAACTAAGGGATGTTACATTAACTACTGAATTAAAATTAACATCAGCAGTGAGCTTCTACATGTACGATGATGCACTGTAGCTGCTCCTGTCTGTTCCTGTTACTCACACACATCCACTTATGTCAGATTGTTCTGACATATTATCAATTTTTCCTTTTGAAGAGGCAGAGGAGTGACAGCTCGATGCAGAGGAGCTGCAGAGAAACGCCCAAAACACCCCGAACACAGCATAATACAAATAATAGAGAAAATCCAGGCAGAGGGCTGCAGGATCTCACCATCAATTGTGGTGTGTCATAAGTGATGGAGGGAGGATATTTGTGAGTGAATACATGCTTTTTTTAAAGGGAAACTTCTATTATTTGTGCCTTTTTTTTAAGACGATACTATTTTCTCCAACTTTAAAGGCAGAAGACATTCCAATCCGATATCTCAATATCTGCAGTAAGTGCACATTTAACAGAACAGCTGTTAAAGGGTCTCTATTATGCTTTTTTGGGGTTTCCCCCCCAGTAGTGTGCTGTTTAGGACTAGCACTATAACACTCAGCTTCTATTGGCTAGCACTCCAACACATTGTATGTTATAGGCTTAGAGGCGGGACATCTCTAAGCGGTTAACCAATCACAACAGATCCGGCCAGCTAACCAATCAGAGCAGACTGGTCTCTGGTTTCAGACAGAGGGTGAAAAGAGGTGCTGCAGCACAGGCAGTATGAGAAAAATAAAGAGCTTTTTGAACATTACTACATACTGATATGAACCTGAACATTTGCATTAAAGGGCGTGATAGTGTAGCATTGTTTTAGCTTTATTCCACTATAACCGTTAAGGGTTTCTAACACTATTAAATCAGCCCTCTTACTGGTGAGTTAGTGTTTAAGCACAGCGGCTCATCTGCCACATTGATCCTGCTAACCTGGAGAAAAGTCATCAGACCTTTTGCACCGGCACGCTTAACCTCACAGGTTGCCTTCACAGTTTTAATAGATTTTTCTGACCCAGAGGCTCATGTTGCTTTAGTACCTCGTTGCATCTCTGACCTTCTAATCCACAGCGAGCAAATATTAGCCTGAAGTTTGTCAGGCAGGGAGCAGAGAGTCGATCCATACGCGTAGTGAAAGCTTGAACAAAGCGGATATCTAAAGCCATTAACTCTGTGGGTCTTTCATTTTCATAAAACAGCTTTGTGCTAGATTGATTTCCATCTGCATGCGGCACATTATAGCAACAATTATTAGCGGATTGAGAGAAAATGATACGACCATTTCAGTAATAATTGTTTAAACAATCCTTTCAGAAAAATCACCCGTTTCTGCTTCTCGTGAGAATATTTTCAGATTTAATGTATTCTATGACAGGTAGCTGAATATCTGTGGGGTTGTGGACTGTTTGGCGTAAAAGAAAAACAAGAAATTCGAGATGTCCCTCTGGGAAGTTGTAATGGGATATTTCTGCAGATATTCTGTGGAGAAATCGACTAATTGAGAAAATCATTTGTAGTTGCATCCGTTATCTTCATGATCAATTGTTCTGATATTATATTTCGTCCTTCATAATGCTTTTGTAAAGTGTAGTAATATAAGAAGTAGAAGGCAGTAGACATTATTCATTTGCAAAAAAATGTGTTTGTCCTTCATTATATATTTGAAAATACTTTGTTACATTGTTCAATATATTACATTTACTGTCTTCATAAATTACATATTTTTTTACCAATTGTATAACTTTATAAAACAATTAGGCGATCATCAACAGAGAATATGCAACTTATCAGGAAAAACAGTTTCAACCTTTTTTCAAGCAAAAACTCTGTGGTTTGATATGTTTGTATGTTGGTAATTGAATTTGACTCCACCGCGTGCTTGGGGAAAATCACTCCTCTCTGACATTTTACAAACTAAAAAACAAATTGAATAAACAAAATAATCTATAATTAACATCAGAGAGTGTGTGTTGTTTATGAAATGGTGGAAGCCGTTCATATGCATTTCTTTCTGCCTCACTGATCTCCCATCTCTGATCTGCAGGGAATTGATCTCCAGAGTGCTCCGACGTGTGAAGAGGGGAACACCACTCCTCCGTACGCCCGCATAGATCATCTGTCCCGGATAGATTGATTTTTGATTTGTCTGTAGCTTTTTCTGAAGAAGCAGCCTTCACCCGGGCCTTTTGTTTTATTCATCAGTTCACTAAAGACTTTTCCACGCGGCGGCTGATGCTAATAGCCTCGGCCAGGCTTCTTATCTCCTGTTCGTTGACTGATTCATAATGCCTTCAGGCGCAGGAGCTCAGTGCACTCATTTAGGTTGCCAATCATGCGAGAGTGGCAGCGATCACTCTCCGTTACTCTGCTCAGGGAGGTGATAGAAAAGTGCATGGAGCATCCAGCGTTATCCGTGATAATTCAGCATGTCTGACAGAGGAGATGGAGACTTCTGCTGCGACCTAAACAGTAAGATTGAAACTCTAAAGTAAGCTTTTGTTTTTGTGAGAGATTTGTGTGTTCCCCAGGAAAAGATTGAAACTCTAAAGTAAGCTTTTGTTTTGTGAGAGAGATTTGTGTGTTCCCCAGCACAGAACGCTTTCTGAAAAGCTGCAATATTCACTTCTGCAGGGGATATAAGGCCGTCCCACACAAGCTTCCCATAAGAAGAGGAAGGAATAAGGTGTATACACCAGAGTTGAATGGACAGGGCTTTTTATTTATTTATGAGAGGAGGACCGGAGAGAGGAACAACAATGCTAACCCCGATGAGGAAATACAGCTCCCTTGTGTTTTGAAGTGGGCTTGTTGTCAACAGAGCAGCTGCTGACATCATGTGAATAGGCAGAGCCCACATCACATTTGTCAGGGCCGAGAGGCAGCGAGCAGGAGGGCAAAGATCCAGCGACATGGTGCTCCACGCTGGGTAACACTTAGCACTGGAGGGTGGGTGGATTCGGATGAGTCGTCTGAAGCAGTTAGGGTCTGCGTGCAGGGACTCAAGAGCAGATCATTACTTTGGTAAGATAAGACCGTTTGTTGGTATCTTGATTCATGTTTTGATGCATTGCTTGACCACGAGAATTGTTGAGTATTGGTTTCTTACTGCAGATGAAGACGTCTTTCATTCAGAAGTAGGAGTGTTATGGGATTTTATTGGAATGTAAATGGTTAATTTGATGAGTAGAGTGTCAGAAAATGAATCAGCAACAATTTTAACAGTCAGTTAATTGCTTTGAGTCATATTCTTCTTCTACTGCTTCTCAGATGTATTGATTTGATGCTTTTCTCCGTGTTGTACCATTTTTTTAAACTAAATATATTAGCATTTTGGACAAAACAAGACATTTGCAGACATCACCTGGGCTTTTGGAAATATGTTATAGACATTGTTTTACAACTAATAATAGGCGATGACTATCCAGAGTATGTTCCTGATTTATTGATAAAATCAATGTTTTAAGTAACATCTTCAAATGTCTAGTTTTTCCAAAAAACAGTCTGAACCATTCATATATTCGCACTTTGGTTTAAAAAAGACGTTTGAAGACATCACTATGGTCTCTGGTAATCTGTTATGTACTCAAACAGCTGTAAATAGGCGATTCATGTGCAAAATATAATTTTCCGATTTGGAAAAATGCATGTTTGAAGTTTAAAGTGCCTTCTTCAAATGTCTTGTTTTGTCTGGCCGAACAGTAAAAAAATCCAAGACAATACGTTTATTATCGTGTATGACAAACAATACCATTAAATCCTCACATTTTATAATTTACGGTATTCTTGCTGCAAAAATAACTAAAATGATTATTTATTTATCATTTGGATACACTTTACAAACCAAATGATAAATCAAGGAGAAGGATACCGATTCATCAAAA